>JAJNNY010000028.1:0-475711 GCA_022453515.1 Astrocystis sublimbata
TAATTATATATATAGCTTATATTTTTAAAATATAACTCGCTTTTTAGCTAGTCCCTATTTTTGATTATTAGCGTACTATTTATATGTATTATTGCGATCTATCGTATACTGTTTTGGTTACTAACGCTTGTTTTCCTTTAGGTACTCTTTTGTTTTTCCGTTCTTTTTGGGGTTTAGGGCATTTTTATATATAATGTCCCATTTGTTGGCAATTGTAACATTTGATTTGCTTAAGGTTTTTTTCTGTGGCGTTAACCTTTATTAGGCCTAGGTGCGTTTTTATAGCTATGGATTAATTCTTTCGCGCCTTTTTAGTATTAGTTATATATATGGCTCCTTTTTTTTGTTTTTATATATGTTTTTTTTATAAATAATTATCGATTTTAATTATTAATATAATATAGTTATATAGTTTTTTTAATTATTTGATTTAAAATAACTTATTTTAAACTTTGTTTTTTAATCCTTTATAAAATATAGATATTAGGTTATTATTATTATTTTAAATTATAAGTATAAGTATTTTTTTTAAACTTAATAGTGTATTTACTAGCTAACCTAGTTTATTATAAGTCTAGTAGTTTTTGTTCTGTTTGTTTTTCGGTTTCTAGATTATTATATATATTTATAAAAGCTTTTTTAAATCCCTTTATATCGGCGAATGCTTTTTTACTATCTTTTAACTAATTTTTTTTTTTGTTTTCGATAAATTCTTTTATTTTTAGCTCGAACTATTCTAGTATTTCTCTAGTAAGGAATTCTATAACGTAAAAAATCTTCTCTCCTTCTAAAGGAAAGTCCTTTCTAAAGTACTATATATAGGCCTTAGCCTAGGTTAAAAATCCTTTTAACTAGTCTTGTTTTCTATTAAATATAGTTAGTTAAGTTAGCTTATAATACTTTAGCTTAAATATCGCAAATAGTTGGTTTTCAAACTATTTATTAGTTTTATTTAACTAATTAATTCTTTTATATAACTAATTAATAATTTTTAGGACTTATTCCTAAGTTATATTAAGTGTCTAAGCTTACGTAGCTATTACATCCTATTGCTTAGCTTATTTTATAGCTTAACTAAACAAAACTATTTAAAATATAACAACTGCTCTATTTATAATACTAAATATAGGGTAGAATAAGGGTTTTAATAGGTTTATATTCCTAAAAATAAGGGCTAAGCTTATAATAAAAGATCGCTAAGCAATATAAAGTATTATTTACTAAATTGTTAGGAGGTTACTCCTATTCTAAGAACTATTAGTATATTTAGATTAAATAGTAAAGTAAAAAAACACTAGATATATAGGAATACTGTCGAGGCTATATAGTATTTCCTTCCTTTATATAATTGCTTATCTCTATTATCTCTACAGAGACGTGTCACGTGACATCGGATACCCCTATATCCGATATTCACGTATACGTGTCTGCCTTGCATGACCCCTCGTCATGTGGCTGCGCTGGGTCTCTCCAACTGGCCTGTCCTACAGTTGGTTCGTAACATAGACCCCTCGTTAATCAAGGACTACGGAATGCGAGCAGAATTACGAGATATTTCGCAGGCCTACACTCAGTCGTACGACCGGCTTACCAGGGACATTTACGCGCGCCTGCCGAAGGAAATCGAGGACAAATACCCTACAGGCACAATACTTAAGATCGTACGACCACTCTATAGCCTAGCAGAATCCGGGCTATATTGGTTCAAAACGTACCACACACACCACCGTACGCAACTTGGAATAAAAGTCTCTACGTACAACCCATGCCTCCTATATACTAAAAAAGGGCCTGATTCTTTCGGTATTACGGGACTATAAACGGATAATACGCTTAGTATTACGTCGAAAGCGTTTTCGTACAATAAAGAATAGAAGCTCCCCTTCTGGGCAAAACCGAAAACGATTCTTTTTAAGGAACAGCCAGTTGAATTCAACGGAGGCCGTATCTACGCTAACAGATAAGATTTTGTTTTTACCCAAAAAGGATAAGCAGAACATTTATAGGAAATAAACCTTTGTACGAATAAAAGTCCGTAGTAATACGTTACTTAACGTACCAAAAAAACATATATCGCATCTATATACCAACCAGAAGCCGCATACAACCTTTTAGTAGCCGCGTAAGTAGTTGAACCTACGGAAAAAAACATTAAAGCATTTAACATACGATTAAGATAGCAGATCGAAAACCAGGACCGCGGACTATAGTATATACCACTTGATTTTAGCCGTATAAAGATATTTATCTTTACGGACGGCTCTTTCGCGAATAATAAGGACCTTAGCTCCCAACTTGGATTTATCATTATTCTAGCAAATAAGACTCGTACGAAAAGCGATTTTACAATTAAGGGAAATATCGTTTACTGGAACTCTATTAAATACAAACGCGTTATACGGAGTATGCTTGCAAGCGAACTCTACAGTATGGTCAATAGATTTAACTATACAATTGCCCTTAGAACCACCATATAGAAGATCGCTCGTACGATTGGAATTCCCCAAATTCCCCTCGTTATTTGTACAAACTTAAAATCGTTATACAACTATCTCGTTAAGCTGAGTACTATATAAAAAAAACGCCTTATAATCGATATTATATTACTTAAAGAAGCGTACAAAAACCGGGATATAGCAGAGATACAATGGATTAACGGAAAAAACAACCCGGCAGACGCTTATACGAAAAAAAAACCTAAACGGGGCACTCGAGAAGCTAGTTTCTACAAACGAGCTTACTATACGAATAAAAGCATACGTAGATAGAGTTGGTTCATAAGCAATCACTAAGCAACATCACAAAAAGAAGAGTTCCCAGTGTCCAATTAGTAACTACGGTACAAAAATAGAGTAGGTACTTCTTCCGTCATACGGAAGAAGGTACATACTCCACTTAGATCAAGCAGGGCTAACGCACCCACTTTTCGTATGTATAAGTATCTCTTCGTACGAGACTGGCCTAGGTACTTTTCTAGACAAGAGAAACAGAGACTTTTGATGAATACATTTTGAACCCATTTGGCTGATGCCAGTGAACCCCTTTCGTTGTACGCACGCGTGCACCTGAGGTCCACCAACAGTTTCTGTGTGTATCGTCTGGTGTTGGAAATAGAAGAGGGGCGAGAGACAAGGAAATTTGACCATCAAGAGATTCGAACCTCTGGCACCGAAAGCTGCGGTAGAGATGCAATCGCTCAACAACCGCATTGCTTCACTGGAGAATCTAACAAGGTCTTCTCAGTAACACAACATTGAAAATCAAATAAAATAATAAATGGAAGAGAAGGACGCTTGTTGATTATAGAACTTGAGGGGATTCTCCATTTTGAATTAATTACAGTTAGGGGCTAATTAAATAGTGTGAAATATGAGCAATGTTATATACACATATCATATGTGTCTCATTGGTCTTGTGCCCTTTCCTTATGTGTATCTAGGTACCTAGTGATTTTAGAAACTTTAAACCCCATGAGGTCTAATTCTTCATTTTTCCTTCACATAATAAGAAGGCGATGGATGAGGCAATGTATCTTCTTTCATTGGAGGCGTTTTTAGAAGAAGTCCACTCTACTATTTTCTATGTCAAGTTGTTATCTGTCTGGGGTCGATAGCAAGACTGAGACTGTGTCATTGAGGCGACTGACTATGTGCATTGCCAATTATTGCATAGGAACGAACTTCCACTGGTAGCATTTATTAGAAAGACTTCACATACTTTGTCTAAGGATTACAACTAGTACGCCCTCAAAAGGGCAAGAGGTGCGTTATGGGATGGAAAAGAACTGCAGCTAGCTGTTGTTGCAGCCAACAACCGAATTGAAAAAAGCGGCGACTCTCAATTCTTGCTGTTGGTTTATCACAATCTTGCATTCATTTATCCGATTATGGGTACCGAACATTGTGAGACATCGAAAGAGCTCACTAACAGTGTACACATGGGGAGCTTTCATTCTTTGTCTCCCTGATCCCCCCTCCATCCTCTCCTCCCCAGTCTAGCTCCCAAACCTAAGCATCTTCAATAGACCAATAAATCCTACCAATACCATGAATACCACAGAGACTATAGAAGCTCTTCGGCGTGCCCTACCAGCGACCCAGTTCACAGAGCGTGGATCAGCAGAGTACGATGATTTTAAACAACTATACCAATCCGGACTCTGTTCCGACATCAACCCCGCGTGGGCAGCTCAGCCCACGACTGCCGAAGAAGTCTCAACCTTCGTCAAGACGATCAAGCCCTTCGCGCTAAATGGGAAAGCTCCTTTTGCTATCGTCGGAGGCGGACAACAGCCAGCTCCAGGCTGCTCGAACATAGAAAGCGGTATCACACTGTCCTTACAGGGCCTCAAGGGAATTGATATCAAGGATGGCGTAGTCCAAGTCGCCGCGGGCGAGAGCTGGGGACCGGTCTATGACAAACTTGGGGAGGTCGGCTTGGGCTTCTCGGGAGGACGCTCGTATCGGTCGGGCATTGGGGGTCTGGCTCTGGCAGGTAAATCACTATTCTCTTCTCGATTCGAGGAGTATGCTTAACTTTTGCTATAGGTGGCCTATCTTTTGTCTCGTCACGCGAGGGCTTCATCTCGGACGGTGTAAGTCATTCAATTTGAATATTTCTTGAACACCTGTGTGACTACGCCTACTTCGAACTATGCTAACTCTTGGGGATATGTATAGGTTGTCAACTTTCAGGTTGTCCTAGCCTCTGGTTCCATTGTAAACGCCAATGCCGATGAGAATCCTGACCTCTGGGTCGCACTGCGCGGCGGTGGTAATAATCTGGGGATCGTGACGCGCTTCGACTTTCGGACATTCAAGCAAGGCCCTGTATATGGTGGTACTATATACTACTTCGGCGACAGCTTCCCAAAGCAGCTGGACGCTCTCGTGCACGAGTTACAGAAGCCCGATGCATCCGAGGAGACACACTTGATGCTCAGCATTGGCTATTCAGGCATATTTGGCCCGCAGTTGATGTGTATGAATCGTAAGTTAAAATCATGCTCGACTCCTCCCCATCAGTGTGAAGGGATCAGAAGATATGACGTGTTCACAATTCACGACATTCTAAATGGGCTGGATGCATCTTGGGAATCATCTAATTGAGCGCATAGAGGTCTACTGTACGCAGGGAATCGATAAGTCGCCCGTGCTGAAACCGTTCACGGACATCCAGCCGCAAGTCGACCAGATGAATTCTCTACGTATGCATACCCTAGCAGAAGCAGCCAGAGAGCAAGCTGGAGACAGGCCCGCTCCCAAAAGGTAAGAGTTGATATTGACCAATACATGCCATTGCATAGCGGCTGATCCTGGTGCAAGATCCATCTACATGAACACAACTGTCAAAGCCGACGTCGCAACGCTAAAGGCTGCGACGGAGATCTACTCAGCAGCCATCGAGCCGCTCAAGCCGTGTAAGGACGTCTTGCTTTCCTTCACGCTGCAGCCGTATGCTCGGACGCTACTCGAACGGTCTGCCGCCTCGGGTGGTAATGTGCTGGGCCTCGAACCAGAGCTGGGTTCGCTCGTGAGCATCCTCTTCCTCACCTGTTGGGAGGACAAGGATGATGACGAAAAGATCATCGGTACCTTGAGAAAAGCGCTGGAGGAGATCGACCACGATGCAGAAAGCAGAGGAACATTGGTTCCGTTCAAGTACCTCAACTATGCGGCGCCGTTCCAGGACCCTATTGGGTCATATGGCGAAGCAAACCAGGCAAAGCTGCGCGATGCTAGCCTGCAATATGACCCGGATGGCTTGTTTCAGAAGGGTGTCCCTGGTGGTTGGAAATTGTTCTAGTAGGAGTTTAAATGCAGATACTCTTTCGGGGGATTGATTGGATGGCAAGTTTGGGTCACATGTGTTTTACGCTTCTCGGAGGGTGATTAGAACAGGGCCGGCTGTAATCAATTACTCTCAAGAATAAGTGCAATTGTATCAATTTGACAAGAGTCCAGTCTGCCTTCAGGTCCAAGGGGGCAGGACTGATAGCTACTAGACAATTAAGGACTATGGAAAGTAAAGGGTTGGTCTTGTAAACTTGAGCCGATATGCTATGTCGTACGCATGAATATATATTTATTGAAGGCCTTGAATATTGCTGGGTTGAGTGAGGTTAACGGTATGGTGATCGATTTCAGTAGATATTCCTCGATTTTTTGATTCCGCTGTTACTATCGTGAGTCCTTGGATTGGCATTTTCTTGGATATCCTGTCGCAGCGAAGGTGACATTGAACCACCTCTTTACCGGAATTGTTGTATAGGCCGTCTCTCAGAATTGTACAATTATCATGTGGCATCTTGAATGAATACTGAAAAAGGGGTCGATCTTTACACAACTGAGAATACCGAGTCCTCATCACGTGATGGCTTCTCATTGAAGTAACAGCTGATAAGTCGCAGTTGAAGGTATGTATTTTAGAATTGTAAATTAGGTTCGGCTAATAATAAGGACCCCCCTGGAAGTAGGTTAGATATTATACTCATTCAAAGGGCCGGCACGAGAGCACATGGCACGTGTCTGTGCTGGGATGATTTGCATTGCCGACGCTAGGAGTACCTAAGATCTCGGGATGCGCAGCTAATCTTCCCACTAGGCAGCTCGGGCAGTGCGCGCAGGCTCTAGCAGAACTCTAAGCTTCTGCTGAGCAGGGGACGCACGCGACGAAGCTCTAAGCCGCTCAAGGATGGCTCCAATCAAAACGCAAGACTAAAAAAAGACAAGACCAAGACATGGGCTAGCGAAGTACGTACAGTACAGTGCTGTACTTGTTCGAACTGCAGGGTGCGCAGAATTGATTGATTGCGACATGGATGTCCAAAGTTTGACAGGACCCTTCTTGCACCTCTGATGGAATGCAAGCAAGGGCTTGGGAATTAATTGGTGAGTAATCGTTTAAGAGCTGGGTGACGAGGATGGGTAGCAGTTGATAAGTACCGTACCTAAACTGACCCTTGCGCGCTTCTTCAGTACCACTTGCGCCTAGGTACACACATCTCACATCTCAATCTCAGCATCTGACTCGTTATCGCCAACGATGCTCATGAACGATTGTCCAACGATTGGGCCAAGTCAGCGGATGGTTCGCTGTATGCGAAGAGACCTCGGTCTGTCTGTCTTGGATTTCCTGCTGTGCTGTCCGCTGTCCGCTGTCCGCTGTCCGCCGTCGCACAGGCCCTGACACGGGCTGGTCGGTGTCGATCCGTGGTACAGATTGCTCACCGAAATCGTCATGGCGCTCAAGCATCGGACCAGACGAGACAGACAGACCAGGCAAAGCTCAGACCAGAGAACCAGGCATCCTGGCCGTAACGGTACTTCGGCACGCTATCGATCAATGTTGTCAAGCTTGTTCGGGGTGTTGTTTACACTCTGGCCCTGCATGCGCGCCCGCCGATCTGCAATTCTGACATGCAACGCTAGTCGTAGCAATCAACCCAACCGCGCCAACCGGCTCCGTCATCGTCGGCTTTGCGCCACCTTCTACGTCACCTTCCCGACTTTGCATCTTCTTTCGACTTTCGTAGGCCGAGATAGGATGGAGCTTTAGGTGTGTTGAGTTTCGCAGAGCGCAGCGGCATAGTGGACCTCGGGATAGAAACCCCGAATTGTGCCCTGGACAGAGACAGCAGCAATGGTTCGTAGCGACCAATCCTGCGATGCCGACTGGATCGCGAAAGCACACGGACCGGCCTTGCTAGGTAGTTGGTCGTTCGTCGGTAGCTTGCTTGCCTATGGTTTATGCGTATGCGCATGTACTGTGATTAATATTTAGCGGTAAGGACAGTGGACGTCCGACAGGCGACGTACAGTCGAGCAGCAGGTGGTGGGACGACCCTGCAGACCATTTGCAGCTTGTCACTGGATGACGGGGTGGGTGACTGGGCAGGGCAGGCGAGGGAAGACAGGTTCAAGTGCGCACGCACCAGGCCGGATCATTGGAACAGGGACTTCCCCCTCAGGACGTACACCTTAGAGTTTAGCCCTTTTGGGAATCCATCGAACTACCATATCAAGTGGACAGCAGTATAACCCCATTGTAAGACAGCTTCTGTGCTGTTGTCTTTCCCCTGATGATCCTTGGAACACGTCGAACAATTGACATGGTTTCTAAAAATGTCTTGGAGTATAGAACAACGATCGTAACAAACCCAGCCAAAACGTGGAGGGAAATAAGCATAGATTCAGCAGTGGGCTATCTATCGAGGGTATCTTCCTAGGCGGGCTAGGTACTTTATCAATCGTGCATCTCTCTCTCAAATGTTCCCACTTAGACCTCTCATTTCCGCGTACGTGATTGGACCGACAGCAAGCAGTTGCCTAGGATAGCTTAAACCGAGCTGTGGAGAGTACATACAGAGTACTGCGACCCACCAGCGCACGGACGGTACCCGCCCCCAGTAGCACAGGCCCCCAGCACGCCAGAACCAGAGCTCGAAGCCGCCAGGTTCGGGCTCGTCTGGTCTGGTCTGGGTCTCTCGCTCGTCTCCATCCCCGTCAAGTCTCCAGTCTCCAGTCTCCATCCTCACCTCATGTCTCGCCATTCGTGTTAATTCGCATTAGGCAGGCTTGGGTATCTCGCGCTATCAATCCGCCGCCCAGTCGCCCGCCCGCCCACAAGTCACGCCCCATCTGTCGCCTCCCGTTCCCCTACCGCAACTTTATATCCATCCCCGGATCAGCATCACCATCACCGACCGACTGCGACTGCGACTGCGACCGCGCCCGCCCAGTGCTCACAGCTTATATCCCGAGGTTGCGACGTTGCGGATCATCGCATCCGCCACTCCGCCATTCCGCCGCGCGACCCTCGCCCTGTCGTCGTCACCTCCCTCACCTCACCTTGTGCACCGCACCGCGCCAACTCGCTGTCGCCGCCCATCGCTTGCTCACCTGGTCTCGGCTGACCCGTGCCATCCACCCGTTGCTATCTGCTGCTGCTCACCGTCCGCGCCCGCTGTCGGTCGCGACCTTGCCTGCGCGCCACTGGCCCCCTCCCTCCGGCCACCAACCAACAGTACCACTGTCCCTCACTCACCCACGCACGTCACACACGTACACACACACGCACACGCACGTACGCAGGCGTCTCCACTCCTAGTCGCACTGCTCGTCGTGCGCCCGCGCGTTCACCCCTAGTCGCACTGCTCGTCGTGCGCCCGCGCGTTCACCCACCTAGCGCACCACCCCCCGAGGAAACGTGGCGGCTCTAACTCTCCTCAGTCAACCTGATACTGAGCTCTCCCTGCAGCAGCATCTCGATCTTGCGCCCGAGCTTCTGCACTACAATCGTCTCGCGACTGAGGTGGACTCCGACTACCCGTTGACGATGGCGGCACAGCCGGTGCCTCATCCGTCGACGGATCGGAGGCGAGTCAAGGTCTACGAACTTCGTAATAACGACTGGTTCGATCGCGGCACCGGCTTCTGCACCGCCACCTTTGGGTCTGTAAGTTGACCATGTCCCTCAGAGATTGCTGCTCTTTTGCCCAGCTCAGTATCGCTAATTGTCGTGCTTGCGCAGTGTGAGGATGGCCAACCGCGAGATTCCCAGGTGGTTGTGGAGTCCGAAGACCAGCCTGAACGTATCTTGCTCAAGACTCGCATTTGCAAGGAGGATGGATTTCACAAACAGCAAGGTTTGCTGCCCACTATCCTTGATATCTATTATCGCCCAAGATGGCTAATTCAATGCTACCGCAGAAACCCTTATTGTCTGGACGGAGCCTACGAATGGCATCGACATGGCGCTTAGTTTTCAGGAAGCTGAAGGCTGCGCCATGATTTGGTGAGTCTGGTGCCCTGTGGGAGTCACGATCGGAGAACGACAGTAGCTGACGAGCGCGACAGGAAATTTATCAACAGCATACAGCAGCAGTACAACCCGTCCAATAACCAAGGTGCGCGCCATCGCATACCGTCCCTTCCATCTCTACCGCGCTAAATGTTGACACTTTCTATAGATGATAGCCTGTCAGACGATTTAACTATGGAGGTCACCGTCCATCCGATCAGTCTTCCAGAAGCCTCCCTGGCCAACCTCCCCGATGTCGAGTCACAAATACGCATGTTGAGTAGTTCGGTTAATGGCCGAGACGCTCTCACGAAATATGTGGTCGCCGAGAATTACATCGATAAACTCATACCTATCGTATCCGACGCCGAAGATCTCGAAAGTCTTGCTGATCTCCATCGTCTCTGCAACATCATGAAGACTATCCTTATGCTTAACGACACATTTCTTATCGAACATGCCGTTTCCGACGCATGTGTGCTTGGTGTTGTCGGCGCTCTGGAATACGACCCTGACTTTCCGAGCCACAAAGCGAATCACCGCCAATGGTTGCAGGGTGAGGGCAGGTTCCGCGAAGTTGTTCGCATCGAGGAGCCTGGCATCCTTCAGAAGATACATCAGACCTATCGGCTACAATACCTGAAAGATGTCGTGCTTGCTCGCATCTTGGATGATAATACCTTCTCAGTGCTGAACTCGTTGATTTTCTTCAACCAGGTGGACATTGTTCAACACTTGCAGGCAAACTCGTCCTTCCTCTCCGAGCTCTTCAACATTTTCAAAGCAGCCCAGGATACGCGGAAAAGAGAAGCGGTCCTTTTCATTCAGCAGTGCTGTGCCATTGCAAAGAACCTTCAGCCCCCAGCTCGAACGACGCTATACAACAACTTCATCGCTCATGGTCTCTTTCAGGTCGTCAATTTTGGACTCAGAAGTAATGACGTATCGGTTCGCGTTGGTGCAACAGAGATTATGGGATGCATGATAGACCACGACGCCCAGATGATTCGCCACACAATCTATCGCCAAATAAACGAAAAGCAACCTCCGTTGACTGACACCCTTATCGACCTTTTGCTCGTCGAGACAGATTTAGGGGTCAAATCACAAATCTCCGAAACGCTCAAGATTCTACTTGAGCCCGGACACCAGATACCGGCCGAAGCTTTTGCGAAGGCCAATGGGGACTATGCCGGTAGGGCCAGGATAGTCCTCCAGGAGCCGGATCCTCAGCAAGACCATTTCCTCGGCCTCTTTTACGAAAAGTCAGCCATCAAGCTTTTCCAGCCCCTGATCGCATTGCAGGACCGAACGACTATGGAATTCTCCATTGTTGAGGCCTCCGCTTTTAGTTATCTTGTCGAGATCCTTTGCTTTTTCATCAGACAGCATCACCATCGCAGCAAATTCTTCGTTCTGACCCACAACATCGTGCCGCGCATCACTCAACTGTTACAGTGCTCGGAGAAGTTCTTAAAACTCGGTAAGTTAGCTTGTCTTGCTGGTATGACTTTTGCTGACCATGTGCAGTCGCTGTCCGTTTTCTCCGTCAACTCGTTGGTTCACAGGATGAATTTTACATCAAGCACCTGTGCGAGAAAAAAGTACTCGAACCCGTGCTCGACCTACTCATTGAAACTATGCCGCGTGATAATCTTATAAGTTCCGCATGTTTAGAGCTATTCGAGCTCGTGAAAAAGGAAAACATAAAAGACCTAGTGAAGCACATGGTGGAGAACTACCGAGGCAAAGTACACTGCCTGTCGTACATGGAACTCTTTAGGACATTGATTCTTCGGTACGACCAGACGTCGGGATTTACGGCCAACATGGAATGTTTCATGGAGTCTGAGGATGAGTCCTCTCGGGAACGGCAGCGCAACAATCGACTGCCTCCCCAAAGAAATACCATGGAACATTTGACTATGGATGACGCCCAGGAAGAATATTGGAACACCTCGGATGACGAAGATGATCTCCAAATCAAGCCTAGCAATCCATCCTTGTCTGCGAATGGCGAATCCCCAGGCGCCAAGCTTTTAGTTGATTACGCTTCGGATGAAGATCCCGATGATAACATCGATGCGGGAGCTTTCTCAGGCGACGAGGACATGCCAGAAGAGAAGGACCAAACGACGAATGGTGGAAGCCCAGGAGTCGTGGCGCCCCCAGAACGTGTCTCAGAAAAGCGTCGGCGTGAAGAGGAAGAAGAAGACGATCTCAGCAAAATGGTGCAGTCCAAACGCCGCAATAGCTCGTCGGCAGGGTCGACCGCTTCAAGCACTGCATCAAGCGCTCTGCGGAGGAAGAGGGTGGGGTCTGGAGCTCGCGACTCTGGAGGGGGCCCTCGGAAAATTGCAATCAGTCTGACATCCACCGCGAAAGTCGGAGACTTCGAAAGTGAAGAATGAACAGCATGCGACTTTGTTTTAGGCACCTTAACACGCATGGTCATGTCAACTTGGTTCGATGATAGCCACATAACGACGGGACACGAAGATTTTGGCGTTCGGACAGGGTTGGAACGGAACCGGTCTACTAGCCATTGGGGGCAAATAGGATCTTGGTTCACTGGGGAGCAAAGGCAGGGGGACGGACCAGGTTCAGGGCCAGGGCCAGAAAACGAAGCCGCCTATGACGACTCTAATGGACTTCTTGGCTCCCAGGTCGCCGTGTTGAGTACGGTAGGCCGCTGTAACAACAAGGGAATTGGACCTGGCAATTGAGGTCACCTGTACTGTAGTGAACTGGGTCAACAACCTTCGGCTTCGATGAGCTCGACGGGAGCCATCCAATGCGATGATCGAGGGGATATTTGCCAGACCATAAATTCCGCGCTGCGCTGCGTAATAGTAAATGATCGAGATACGTTCACATTTCAGATGTCATATAGCAGACATGCATGCGCTCTCCGCCAATGTCATTTATTGGGTACGATCTGATATGATTTATCGTGATTTGACAATGCGACAAGCGATGGTAGCGTGATTTTAGATATGTTGGTAGGGAATTTCAACAATGAAACGAGATGGTGGTATCGAGGCTGATGTATCCGTGTAGTATTAGATCTCGGGATCCGCCTCCCGATGGCCGGTTCATTGTCTGGAATCGGTATTGTGGAAACCATATACGGTCTGAATTCCATGGGGTAGTTTTAGCACCTTCGTATGTTAGCTTTGTTTCCCCAGGACGCGGGGAGATGGAGCCTTTCTGTAAGTGGTAATTCATTAACATGTCGGTCAGCTTACCAGGTTATCACCAAGGGGCCGAGGTACTACCTACGTCTGTGTCTCCCATCCATCCCAGCAGACAATTGCTGAAGCATCTCATCTCATCTTCAACACCTCCAAGTCATGACATTTGTATGTGTTGATTGAATTGGTTCACGGAAGGAAGCACGCACACGTAGTAGTAGGAATTGTTACCTATCTAACTTGTTCATCATGTCTCGGTCCTTGACGCTCAAGAAGATTGACGGCAAGCCCGGCAAAGTATACTATCCGTGAGTGCATTGTTCATTTCAGTCGATTTCATAATTGCAGCTTGACCCATGATGCCTCGCGGCCCAGCGACGTTGGAATGGGGGGAGCACTACAGTTCATGCATATGCTCTGACCTCTACCAATCAACCAACCTTTGATATACTCACGATATATGTCACGCACATACTAACCCACTTCATAGCCTCCAACTCAACCACAACCCCAAGCCCGTCCCCGGGTCCGGCGAGCTGCTCATCCGCATCGAAGCGGCGGCGCTCAACCACCGCGACCACTTCCAGCGGCAGCACCTATACCCTTACATCTCCTTCGACACGCCCCTCTTCGGCGACGGGTGCGGCATCGTCGAGGCCTGCGGGCCATCGACCAGCGCCTCCGCGCAGGCGCTGCTCGGCAAGCGCGTGATCCTGACGCCCAGCAGAGGCTGGGCCTCTGCGCCCGACGGACCCGAAGGCCCGTTCTCCACCATCGGCGCCTCCTCGCTGACCACAGCCGGCGCCGGCACAGACTACCTCGCGGTCGCCGAAGACGAAGTCGAGGCGGCGCCCGAGTTCCTCTCCGCGCCCGAGGCCGCGGCGCTGCCGATCGTAGGCATCACGGCGTGGCGCGCGCTCGTCATCAAGAGCGGCAATGCCGTTCCCGGCCGCAACATCCTCATCACCGGCATCGGCGGCGGCGTGGCGCTTTCGGCGCTGCAGTTCGCCGTCGCGCTCGGGTGCAATACATATGTAACCTCGGGGTCTGCCGCGAAGCTCTCGCGCGCCAAGGAGCTGGGGGCGAAAGGCGGGGTGTCGTACCGTGATAAGGACTGGGATAAGCAGCTGGCGAACCTGCTCCCGAAGGACAGGCCGTTCCTGGACGCCGTGGTCGACGGCGCGGGCGGCGACGTCATTGCGCGCACGCAGCGCATACTAAAACCCGGCGGTGTCGTCTCGTGCTATGGCATGACGGTCGCGCCGAGGATGGACTGGCTCATGCCGGCGGTGATCAAGAACATCGAGCTCCGCGGGTCGACGATGGGGTCCCGTGTCGAGTTTGCGGATATGGTGGCTTTTGTGCGGGAGAAGAAGATCAGGCCTGTGGTTAGCCGCGTGGTGAAGGGCTTGGATAATCTGGAGGCCATTGAGGGGCTGTATGACGATATTCGCGAGGGGAGGCAGTTTGGGAAGCTGGTTGTGCTGATTGCGAATGAGGAGAGGGAGAGTGCGAAGTTATAGACTGGGTATTTTGAATACCGAGGTACCTAGAAGTTTGTATAGAATGCGGGTTTGAAAGGCTAGGAATAGTGCTTGTGGCCGGTATGCAACGTGATATGGATGACTCTCGTCGCAGCTTTGAAAGGGACTGAATTACAGTGTTCTTTATCTCTGTCCTTTAAATCTAAGTACCTATTGGCCGTAATGATATTTTATCTGTCGTATGAGGACACACGTACGTAAGGTAGAAAATCATTTGCGATGTGAGCACGCAACGACTAAGTAAGGTGCTCGTTTCATTATCTTCTTTGAAACTTAAATTAGATAGAGAGCCCAGGCCATCATCCAAAAGCAAAAGCTGAAATACCCATGTTGCTTTGAGGCGTAACCGAGGACTAAGAAAGTGTACTGCAAAGTCCATAGCAGTGTGGCAACCTTGGGAAGGCATAGTGTAGTCTAGATTCTACCGATCCAATAGGTACTAAGGGTTTCTTTCTACAGGCACCTGGGCCAATACATCCATCCCACTTCCTCCTCCGACCAAGCATCTGAACTTGAACTAAAAGGCAAAGTCAAAAAAAAGAAAATGCTAAAATATTTAGCGACGTGTGCAGGATTCGAACCTACGCGGCCGAAGCCATAAGATAACAGGAATCAGTTTTAATTCAAGTCTTACACGATAACCACTCCGTCAACACGCCAATTCTAGGCGGCAGCGAGCCATGCTATGGAAGGAGCCACCGGTACCGGTGTACTTGACCGATTGATTCGTACCTTCCCTAACGAAGTCTGCCAAAGCTCTATCTCATCCCGTCCGTCAACACGCTACATGTATTGCTACGGTATGGTTCGTGATACATCGATCATCTACCGCCAGTTTCTGGAGTTATAGTTAGCATTAAAATTGGAGGCGATAGTCACAGGCATGTTACCAGCTTCGGCCTCTTTCTTCGCACGAGCTTCAACGACTGCAGTAACATTGTCGTGCGCTAAGATATAGGAGCACGCACCTATACACTCGGGACCTCGCCACTGGGCCGCTGTGCGCCAAAACTTAGGTAGGTAAGGTTTTCGACCACATTAATACATCTGCTTTGGTGCATCGGCTACCAACAAATTACTCTGGGAAATGGTGTTCTTTTGGCAATCGTCAATCTCATGACCTGCAAAACCAGAACCAAGAAAGAGAAACAAAAAAAAATAAGATGAGTGCTTAGAAGACCCTCATACTGCCGGCAAGACTAGACGATCTCGAAGCGAGGCACCTGATTAGGGGTCGTCCAGCTGTCAATGCATATACCATATACCCTAGGTGGGACATATATCTGCAGCGGAGGGAGGCGAGGGAGGCTAGGCGTGCGCACGTCGGACCCATGCCGCTAATGAGATCGCCGAATGGCTCCTCCCGGACTCCAGAGTGGTCGCCGTCCCCTTAGCTTCAGGCTTTCTCGGCGCCTACCCGTGGGGCCTGCATTTTGGACCAGTTCGCCGACCAATTTGCAGAACAACTCAACAAGAAAGGGTCAATAATGAATCCCGACATCTCGGGCCCTATCCACCCCAATTACCGGCCACTTCCTTAGTGCGCCAGCCACACCAGCACGGCGCCAACTTTTTGTTGTTTGTTATTGTTGTATGCCTTTGCGCATAATTACACTCTAATCTTGGACACAATGAAAGCGTCTCCCTAAACAAAAGTTCAAACTTCCATAACGGTTGCGAGCAAAGGTTTTTTTTTTCAAGTTTTTTTTTTTTTAAAAAAACTTGCATGCTCTTCTCTCATTGTTTGCACATGTCTGCGTGATGCTGAGAGATACCGAAATAGAACGTGGCCGGCGCTATGTATGGGTTGGTTGGTTACATGGGAAGCGAACAACGGCGCAGACCCAGGTTCGCCGCCGGGATGGAGTCGGCGACCCTCCTTTCGAAGCCCACACTACTAATAGTAGGGTAATTAACCTTAGCAAAGATAACCGGCCAGGTAGCCGGCCAGCCAAGGCAAACAAGACGCTGTTCGAATGCATTGCACGAGTCATAGCCCCAGACTACAAGAGCAATCTACATTTCCCATTGCTTAAGGAGCCTACAGTAGCTTGTTCTTGGGTCTTATATGCCGGCATCATTGCTGCGAACACGGAAGATATAGGTTAGCATGTTCGACCTGGAGGATCCTGACTACTAAGGGGCCCTATCTTCACCATGTGGACCTCGCAGTGAGGAACGTGGCCGGGCCAGAGATGCGTTCAGGCCGTTCTGACGAATGATCCTCGAGGGTGCAAGATGATGACACCGCTCCTCCTCCTCATCCCTTCGTACATTCTGACTGTGGTCCCGACGACCCATTCATCTCCCTGTTGCTGGCGGGGTACTTAGCTCCCCGAAAGGTGCTATAATAGCAGAGTATATAACGCAGATATATCACTACCTTAGAAGGTATAAATCACCGAGAAAAAAGACGAGGGAAAGACGAGGATCACGCTGTTGCTACGACTTAAAAGGCACGGAAGAGAACGATCAATATTCGAAACTGAACGAGTAACGACCGAAACGACCGAAACGAAACTGAAGAATAATACTAGCATGGGAAGGAAATATACATCTTAAAACGTTCGAAATGCTAGACTCGATTATCTCAGGAGGGGTGTTTGGCGTTGCGCTGGCCGCAACGGGCATGTATCAGCCTGAGGTGATCCTATCGCAGATGAAGCTCGAGAACTGGCATATGGTACAGACGTTTCTCACAGCGTCGGGGGCAAGCACGTAAGTACAGCACAAAAGTCAAACTACATGGATGGAAAGAACGGTCGCCTCGCCTCAACAAGTCACTGACACACATATAGCCTCCTCGTTACACTATGTCAGAGACTGGGTTATCTGCACGCCAAACCACGTAACTACTCATCCCTAGGTCTTTTCGGACCTCTCGATGGCAACATAATCGGCGGGCTTCTTTTGGGAGTCGGCATGACCTTGACCGGCTCTTGCCCCGGGACCGTATTCGTCCAATTCGGCGCCGGCGTACGCAGCGGAATATTCACACTCGGCGGGTGTATACTTGGAGGCATCATCTGGTCCGGAATTCTCCGCCCGATACTAGCATCGTTCAAATCGAAACGCCGGATACCGCCCCCAAAACCAGAAAATCTAACAATACACGGAGCACTGGGTATCAGTCAGACTGCAGCCGTGGGTGGTGTCACGGCAGTCTTCGCAGGCGCGGTGGCCGCAACATCTGCCCTTGGACTTGTCAAAACGCGCGGTCTCGTCGACCCCGTGTCCGGTGGCTTTTTAATCGCCGGCGCTCAGCTGTTTTCCGCGTTGACACGGAAAACCTTACTAGGAACATCCGCGTCCTTCGAAGAGTGCGGGGACTGCGTTTCGTGGTTGGCGAAAGGAGGTGGCAAGAATAAGCCTACCTCTTACGGTTCGATGGCCGTTGTTACGGGCATGACGATCGGAGCTTTCGGACTGTCGCTCATCACACCACTCTCACATGCTGTCTCACAAGTCGATATCGAGACCAAGAGATTAGTCGCCGGAGGCGTCTTGCTCACGATAGGGTCTAGAATGGGAGGCGGCTGTACTTCGGGTCATGGTATCACGGGTATTTCGCTGCTCTCTGTCTCGAGCTTTGTTACTGTTGCTGCCATGTTTGTAGGCGCGTTCGGTGCTGCGGCATTCTTATGAAGCAACCTGTAGAAGAAGATTCTTGACAAAAGATTGCCCAACACGAGAAAGTGTTATACATCCGCTTTCCGGCTGTTACCTACGGTTTTCAGTGTATATGTTGCGAAAAGTCCGCTATAGTAACTTAAGAGTACATTAGATGATATCTTCTATTGCTCGCGCCTAGTAGATAAACATCTGGCTGGGACGTTGACCACGCGTATGACTATCATCTACAACACACTTTACACACCCATTCATTGTTTCATATCAAGAAGTGTGATAACCTTGGGTCTTGGAAACGACTGGCTGTCGAACATAATAAAGCTTGAAGGGGCAGGTGGCATGGGGTTGATGCTAACAGGCATATCATACATAGACTGTCGAGATCGGCAACTAGATAAAATCCCACTAATCGAAGCATCGTCCTGATGTCCAATATCGGTATAAGAACGAATCCGAGGCTCGACCATCTTGACCCTCTGCTGATCTTCTACATATCAAATATGCAACTTCTTCGGGCTCCACTACCGTTGAAGTCGGCGGCTTACGTCTGTCTACCTGTGGAACGCCTAGCTCTAGATTCGAAACTTGTTATGAGCGACGATATAGTATGCAATGTAATGCAATGCATGTAAGCTGTTCCTTTGCCGAGACCAGTTTAGTTTAGTTTAGGCCGCTGCTGGCAGTGAAGATGATCGGCTGGGCTGGTCCTTTACGTTTCTACACATATATCTAGCTCTGTGTAAGTCGGCATGCAGCTTACGGAACTGGTGTATGAAACGCCAATCAAAAATTCTTTCAAAATTAGCATTGGTCGAAATAGTCGCCGACTCTGAATCCTGGAGGTAGGATTTGTTTTTTAGATTAGCCAATGATGGCAAATCATTTCTTCACGGAAGACAACGACCCATTTGACTGAATCTCTAACATGCGTCAGGTAGGTAACGTATCATGCCATGCCATGCCATGCAACGCATTCAAATCCCGCTGACGTCCCCTCGCTCCCTCCCCCCACACATCAACCCTCCCTCTCCCTCGCCGACCCCTTCACAGCCGTGACCTCGATCTCGATCTTCATCTCCTCCTTCATGAGCCCGGCGGAGATCATCGTGCACGCCGGCCTTGCGTTGCCGAACCACTTCCTCAACACGGGCCAGATGGTGGGGAAATCCTCCCGCCGCGGCACCGTGTAGGTGACGCGCACGACGTCCTCGACGGAGGACCCGGCCTCGGACAGCGCCGAGGCCACGTTCACGAGACACTGCTCCGCCTGCTCGACGACGTCGGCGGAGAGCGCGCCTGTGTTGTAGTCGTAGCTGTGTCGCGTGGGCGGTTGGTTAGTTGGACGAGGCGTCTCGGTGAGTAGGAAAGAAAGTAAGTAAGTGTAGAGTGCAGGAGTAGGTAGGTAGGTGTTTTAGAATTCGGTCTCGTCAACAACCTATTTCAGAGGAATGTGTGGAATTGGATCCTAGCCAGGATAGTAGAGAGAGAGAGAGAGAGAGAGGCTATTGCTTCTCTGAGATGAGGGACTTAAGGTAGGTACTTACCCCGTGCATCCAGACACAAAGATGAAGTCACCCGTAACTACTGCCCGAGAATATCCAATCTCCTCCTCGAACTTGGAACCAGAGCTGATTAGTGTGCGTGCCATGTTGGAGTGTGGCGTATATCATCAGACTTGTCGACTTGATTTGATAAAACGTATACGATGAGTAGTATACTGATTGGCGGCTTATGTTGGTGGCATATATATAGCACGGCGTTGAGATCGTATAGTGATTTCCATGCAACGGCCCGGAAACCGGTCTTCTGACCGGAGACTAATGCCGCCGCCAGCTGCGTGAGTCACATATACGCCAAGAGTGTGCTTAGTAGTCTGAGAAATTCAAGGTGGTCTATTGCAACGAAAAACATGCTTTTGAATCTCTGATTTCGCATTTCACAATAACATGCATCTAGGTAGTTATGAGAAAAAAAGCAACTTTTCTATAAATTATTGCGCCCTTACTAATTCCATCACCATAAGTACATACCTAGCAATGTAACGCAAATTATGATCTCAAGCGAAACGCGGTCAATCACCTCCGCAATGCAGATGCAATATGCTTCGCAACACTGCTCTGCAGACGAGAAAGGCATGCATATTGTAGATGCCCAACGATTATCGCTTGCAAATGTGCGCTAGCATGTGAAAGAAGAAAATGAGCAACAAAAACTTGAGAAGCACTAATAGTTCAGTTCGCCGCCGCCACCTCCTCCGGGGGCATGATCCAGGTCATCATAGCTTTTCAGACTACGGCCTTGGACAGCTTCGCGAGGCCCGACTGCTGCTGCGCCAGGAGCACCATCACCCCATCGACCAGGGCCTCCTCGTCCACGACCGCCACCGGCACCGTCCTGACCCCAACGCCCTTGCTGCGGGCGGCGATCGTAAGGACCGGCTCTATTGTTGAATCGCGATGTCGCTCCCGGACCGTTGCGACGAACAGGACCGCCGCCACGTTCATCGCCACCAGCATTCCACCCGGCTTGCATGGTGTTGCTGCCAAAGAAAGGCATGCCGGGAAGATTGGGGAAGCCAGGGAAGCCAGGCATCATGGGATTCATGCTGCTCATGCTGCTCATAGCCATGTTCTGTATGGAGAACCCTCGCGGGGTGCCCTGTGGTTGTTGCCCACCTGCGGGAGGAAAATGGCCGTTGCTGTTCGCATCCGTTTTCGACGGAGCAATATGCGCAGGATCCAGAACATATGCATTGATAAGGTCAAACTAGAATCGATGTCAGAGAACTGATGTTCGTCACTCATATTCATGCCTTGGGCGCTTACTTCTTGTTGCATGTTTTCGAGCCAGTCGGCGTGTCTCTTCTCAACATGCTTCTTCCAGAAATGTTCTTCCTTGAAAAGCTTAGCACATTCAGGGACCTTACATCTGAACTTATGCTCATCTTCTTGTTTAACGAATTTGGCGAGCTCGTCACTTAGGGCATCCTCAGTGGGCTTGCCTCCGAGCTTTCGGACATCTACCGAATCAGGATCTAAGATCTGAGTGATCTTGTCTTCAAACGTCTTCACCCATTTGTACGCCCGTTCCAGTTGTTGCTCCGATTTCGAAGACGTGTTGCGGAATTTGCGTTCCGGCTCTGGAGCCTCGCCCTCCTCCTCGTCCTTGACTTCGGTTCTCTTTTTGGAAGGGAAAGGGTCACCGCTGGCGCTGGCACGAGCCACGTTCTTCGCTGCCGTCGAGAGGGTGCTTCGTGGGCGCCGGAGATGGCCACCCGGACACTTTCGAGTGAGTTCGTGGATCGAATCACTCTCAAAAACGCAAAAGAAGCAGAAGTTGAACACTCGACGCAAGTACTCGATGGTCAGATCGAGCTGCTTCTTCATGATCAAGAGAGCCTCGTCGTCGACTTCTTCGTCATCAACGATGTCTTCATTGTCGGACTCGCCCAGCTCTCCCTCTTCACCGTCATCCATATCATCGTCGAAGTCCAAGTTGCGCTCTTTCTTAGCCTTCTTGGCGGGAGCAGTCGGGTTTGCGGCCTGGAGGCGACCGGCGTGTTTGAGAGAGTCCACACGTTCCTCAATCCTGAGAACAGCGTTGAAATCAGAACCGAAGTCATCCTCAAACCGATTGACAAGTTTTTGGGCAAGGCCCAGGTCTTTCTGAATTCGTTCAGGCGCAGAGAAGAGGTCCCATAAAGCCTTTTTACGAGGATTAGTGGGGGGATTGTGAACACCAACGTGGCAGACGAAATCCCCTCGAACTTCATCCTTGACGGTTTTCCCATTGACGGCCTCCAAGGCCTTGGCTGCAGTTGAAGTAGATGTAGGCGACTTCAGGTCCTCATCGCCTTCCTCGTCGTCCTTGGGATCAGGACGGTCGGCAGGGGCAGTCGTCTCGGGTGCTGGATGGAGCATGACCCATCCCATGCGATGATATCTTTTACTGGGGTTAGGATCGCTAAGGGACAGCCACTTGAAGCCCCCTTCACCTTCGCCGAGATGCTCCTTGCAAAAAGCCTCTAGATTTTGGCGACTAACGTGTGGTGCTATCGTCTTGATCAAAAGCGTTGGCTGATTCACACTCTCATCACGTAGGTCATTGCCTGTTACTGGCATCAGGTCCCCAACGCCAAGTACTTCGTTTGCCGCAGTAGCTTCGCCCTCTTCTTTCTCAACAACACCACCGGTGCCGTTGCTTTCGCTTTTGGGAAGACCCTCGAGCGAAAACTCATCAAACACGCCCGACTCCAAATCTTGCTCCCACGAACTGTATGCGCCACGCCGAAAGTCGTTGATCTGCTCACGTAGCGGATTGCGAGCTTCGGCCACGTATCTCTCTCGGAACCACTGCTCTTTCTTGTGCTCGCTAACAAATGCTCTCGCCATCTTGGCCTGTAGACCTTCCTTGTATGCATCGTATGCGGCCTGAATTTTCGTTCTTTCCTTGTCACGATCCTCCTGGGTCTCGCGCCCACGGGGACGATCATCCCTCCTACGCCCAGTACGCGCGCGTTCTTTGTCCTCTTTAAGTTTTTCGGCCGCTCGCCACCACTCGCTGAAATACGAGAACCCGACTTGGTAGGTGAGCTTAGCCGGGTCCGGGACGGGGTTGTGCATTGGCGGGGGTGGGTTGCCGGGAACGTAACGGTCAATGTTGGCTGGCGGAGAGTTGATTCTCCTCCGATCTTCGCGATCACGGTGTGCTGGATGGTCATCTCTTCCGCGACCTCGAGGTTCGTATCTATCTACAGCTGGAGGCGAACGAGAACGCCTCCTCGAACGGTCATAGCCTACTGGGGTTAGCTTTCATCATAAATTCAGAACGCTAGCGGAATTTGAGGGTGGGAATGTAGTGGACAGTACAGTAAGCAATTACGCTTAATAGTAAATAGCAGGCGGCGGCGAGATGAAGGAAATAAGGGAAATGGAAAAGGTGGACTGCGACGCACCGGGAGAGCGTCCGCGATAAAAGGTATCGCGAGATTCCTCCTTTACTCTATCATCCCGAGCCCTCCATGTAGGGTCATTGGGTGAGCGTCCAGCACCGTCTCGATACGTGTAGGAATCCATTTCGGCGGTCTCGAAGGTGTCTTTGAATATCGGCGCGTGTGTTATCTAGGTGGGACGGGTTTCGTTTATTGTACATCAGAAAGGGTGGTGGTACAAGGACAGCGGCGGTCGCGTGTCGGGTATCAAGTACAGTCAAGCGTTCGAAGTCGCGTGGAATGCCTGCTTGGCGAAGCGTTTGCTGTTAGAGAATGCATCATAAATGGGGGTCAAATGTAGATTGGCAATAGGAAAACAATTGGGCAGAATGAAGCGGCCGGTGGACGCGCTTGAGGCAAGCAGAAGGCAACAGGGTAATATGATTGTGACAAGCAGCGGCTAGAGCAAAAGCTCTGCAACAAGCAAAGCATGCGGCGGCACGCAACAAGAGAATGCCGCGTTTGTCAAGGATCGGGGACCGGTGGTAGCCGTTGGCGGCAAGCACATTGCTCTGGAAGGAGGAGAGAGGATGCGAATGGCGAGGAGTGAGTCTGGAGGCTGGAGGCTGGAGGCTGGGGGACAGGACGGCCACAAGGCCTGGGGTGGATGGATGGTCAAGGACGAGCAGGATGAGAATTGTTTCCGGTGGGAAAGATGGACGGCCCGGGTACGAGGGACAAGAGGAGGGAAAAGAAGGGGTCGACGAACTTAGCAGGTCGGCGACGCAAGTACGTGTTTAAGAAGTGAGTGCGCTCGCAATGGGTCGCGAATATCGATGGTCGGTGTACAGATGTGGAGGCGGCAAAGTGTTGTGTTGTGAAAGGAGGACAGAGATGGGACTGCTTGAGGTAGGTAAGCTACCTACCTAGTAGTAAGTATATACTCCAGGGCTGTGAATGCTACTGAGGTAAGTACTACCGTACTACCTAATTAGGTTAGAACACCTAAGCTTTCCGGCTCTTGCAGGCCACCACGCCACCCACGCGTCCTTCCAAGTTGTATCTACAGTGCCGCGCTTGTACGAGTAGTTAGCTTGCAGCTGTCCATTCGAAGTTAACTTGGAACTTGAAGTTGTCAACCAACACTTATGCATGTTCATTGGTGGATCGATGCACTGATATCAACAACTTCCTTACAAACTTGCGAAGATAAGGACGCAAGGAGGGAAACACGAGGGGACTATCGTATACACTTCATCGCTTGGGGTCTCGGCGGTCTTTTTTATTTTATTTTAGCATCACTCTTGCAGCCGTGGTCAGGCCCTCTACATAGGTAGGTAGCGTTCGTGATACAAGAAGAGAAGGATGAAGGGGTGAGTGCCCAGGCTGAAGCTTCAGTATTGCGCATCATGCCAGAGCTCCCAAAATAGCACAGAAGACTGAAGATGGAGAGGTTACTCATTGAGATTTACCTACATCCATGATGCATGTATATAAGACCTCCGTACGTAAATGCAAGTAGCTCTGCCTTTCTGCACTGCATGAGTCAATTGGCCATTGGTCGATGACGACAATAAGATTGATGTTTGTTAGAAAGGCTCTTAGAAAGGCTCCTAAGCTTGTGAGAGGTCTGGCATGGCTCCTGATACCGTTCTCAACAACATACGTTCAGTTCAATTGGCTGAGAACAATATCGAAGATGGCTCTCCAGAGTCCAGAGTCCTGAGCAGGATCACGACCAATGATGATGCGTATGTAGGTGGGTAAACAGTATGTGGCCAATGGTGTTACTTGGCGCACCAAGCTAGAAGGAGTGTCGAGGGTCGGTTGTGAGACAGGACTCAGGAGGGTCGAAGTCAGTAAAGAGCGCCTAGAACGCGCCTTGGAGCTGCCGAGGTGGTGTTATTGCAATTGGGCTACCTACGTCATCCATTCATGATCCTGAAGCTCGAGCTTCTCACACAACTCCACCTCGGCAATCCCACTCTGTCCAACTCACAACTTGTCCACCACAACACAACGCAGAACAAAAACGCCCCGCAACACTTTCTGACCAGCGTACACAGTTCTCATTATCAACTCGGAAACAATTGAAGTCCCAAGATAGAGGTCATACAGACACTCTTGCCCGAAGAAACCATGACAACCTACATCCCCAAAATAACCACAATCCCCTACGATGTGTTCGCCAGCCCGTCGGCGTCCATCCTGCTTCCCATTGCGCTGGGATCGGCCGTAGGATACAGCACAAGCCGTAAGCACACGGTCCCATCCGCTTCTTGCTCCCACCCCGAGTCGCAATCGCGCGGCAAGCCTATTCTTTTCTGCGAGTTTGCGCACTGACACAGCGGGCTCGCGCAACAGCAAAGGACACAAAAGAGACGTACAAGGCCATGAAGCAGCCGCCTCTGCGCCCACCGCCCTACGTCTTCGGACCAGCCTGGACTCTGCTCTACGGTCTCATGGGCTACGCTTCCCACCGTGCCGTGACGACCACCGCGCCCTTCAAGATCCTCTCGCCTGATCTGTCGGGAGACCTGCAGACCCTGTACTCGGCCCAGCTTGCGCTGAACCTGTCGTGGATGCCGCTGTTCTTCACGATGCGACGCCCTGCTCTAGCATTGGCCAATATCGTCACCCTTCTCGGCCTCAACAGCTACCTGACGTACCGATACTTTGCTGTTGACAAGATCGCAGGATACGTAAGTGATTCTGTTCCCGCAGTTGCTTCCTTGCTCGGACGACTTCTTAGCGCGCAATGTTTCTGCTCTGGGTCCACAAGTTGTTCTGGCGCAATTGAACTTCTTTCCAGTCGCAATGAAATATGTGTAATGCGCAACAGCTGACTCTGGTGATTCTAGTGTATGGTGCCATACCTGGCGTGGCTAGGCTTCGCCACGTACCTGAATGCTGGCGTCGGATACCTGAACAACTGGGACATCTCCGAGTCGACCCTTGCCACAAGGAAGGCGCTTGGAAAGAACAAATAAGCGTATTGTGTTCGACAACATTGTATAGCGTCTAATCGTCTAGCGTGTAGATATATAAAGCCTATACCCATACCCAAGAATAAAAACTCTTGAAATAACCAACCAATAACAAACAGACTGCTATTCGCCGTAACGCCGTACCCGCTCCCGTCACGTTACCCTCTAAGTAGTAAGTCTATAGTATGCTCGCGCAGGCGAGCAGATATATGTATATCTACATTGGTAGATGTCGCTTCAATCCATCATACACCATGAAAATGAAGGCTGAGCTGGGCGCCGACCGAAGCACCGTGATGCCGCAGCCCCGGTAGAATCCCCGTAGACCATGCTGTTTCCACAAGGTCCTGCCTTCCTGCATGAAGGTTCGGCTTTGAGTTGTCCCTCCCACCGGGGAAGTCTGCATGCGACTCTTCACAGTATCGGCGGGAAAGAACAAGAAATTGTAGGACATGCCAGCAGATGCGCCGGCGACAGCCTGCTGCCACAACGGCAGCGCCTCCGTCGCGAGCGCATCCTTCTCCAGCTGGGAGGTAGCAGAGCGCTCGTTCCAAAGGTAGAACAGCTTAGTAGTAGTCTCCTTGGACCCGAACCAAGCGGCGCCGCCGCCGGACTCACGCAGGAAGGTGCCCATCTGGCCGTGCCAGAACCCCCGCAAGCCCTCATGCTTGTAGACGTGGCGGATCACAGACGTCACGCTGGGGGCCTTTGGCGTCACGCCGTTGACGCTCATGGGCACCTGGACCTTGCATTTGACGAGCTCGATAGGTGTGAGCACGAGGGAAGTGAATGCGCCCGAGAATGCGCCCGTGAACCACAGCGCCGATAACGGTAGGATGCGGTCGCGCGAGCAGTACCCTGAGGTGTAGACCACCTCGCGCCCCAAGCGCTCGAAGAGGAAGAGGCTGCTCGTCTCACACGCGGCGCCGACGAGGGGCGCGCTGATGCCGCGGTACAGCCCAAGCACGCCGTCGGCTTGGATGGATTGTCGGAAGCAGTCGAGAGGGCCGGTGTAGCGGAGGGGGAGGTGGTACGGCTGCGATTGAAGCCGGACCTTGACGGTGTCGAAGGGGTATTCGATGTATTTGCCAATGAAACCGGCGATCTAGATAGAGATTTGTTGTTAGCGAGTTGCGTGCAAGGGAAGTAAAAGTAAGTACGCTGTCGCGTGACTTGACTTACAGATCCGTAGATCACGTCCTCCGCGATTTCCATCGCGGTTGATTTCTCTCGGGTGGTGGAGAGTTGTGGAGGAATAATAGCAGTCGAACTAGCCTCGGCTGCTGCCATAGTAACTATTTGTGAGCACTACTCGACTCGGGACGATTGAGATAGGATGGTGTCGCCAGAAGGCCTGCCGGGCTGGAAAGGTTTCGTGCACAACGGCAGGCAACGGCGACAATATGCCACTTGTTATGAGCACATGTTATCAAGGTATTAGGTTTGGACAGGCAGGAAAGGAGTGCTGGGGGGAATCTTTATGTTATATATGAGGTGGGGGAGAGCGTTGGTCTGGGTTTTGCTAAGGTCAGGTTTCGTTGCTGGCCCTGGTCGACTATAAAGATCCGGAAACCTGGAGGGCTTGATATGTAGTAAAGTTTGATGCAGTCCAAACGGCTAGCAAGCCGGTCACCGCCAGTAGTTTCCGACTAAGTGGGTGCGCATGACGGAACGATAGGATGGCAGCGCAGGAGCAGCCTAAGTGTGCTGAGGCCGGCCGTGTTCTCGGTGGGAACAATTGGACTGGGGTGAAATGGTGTTGCTCTGTTCCTAGCGAGCTGGTTCCGCGCAGGGCACAAGGTGTGTTGAATAACAATTTGGAGCTATCTCCAAACCTTCCGGTTTATGCTCGGTGACTTGGAGTGCAGGTTCGGGATGGACGTTGTGACAAGGTTTTCAGTTGAATCCTGCTTTGGAGGACCAGCGATGTCGCTTAGATGGAGTCCCAGCTAGAGCGGAGGGCCCGCCGATTTATGCCTGTTCTGGGGCCGACAGGGGAAGCCCAAAGCAGCTAAGTGGATCACAATAGCGTCGCTCAAAGATTTTAATCTTATCAGATCATCAGTACTTGGGTACTTACGCTTGCTGCCGGGTTGGCGAGGAGGGGCTCTCAGCTGGGATCAGCTGGGGTGGAGGGGTTGACGTGCTATTGTTGCTGTGTGAAGAGTTCATCACCAGGGTTGCGTGTTCGTTTGGCTCACATGTCGAGACCTCGGACATTCAGCTCATATTAGTCCTCTTTTTTATTTTCGGGTCTTCGCATAAGCCACAATACCATAGACCCCTGAAATACCGCACACATTAACAGTCTTTCTCTTACCCTTGCCTAGGTAGCCAAATACTCAGGGTCTAGCAACATGGCGAAAGATAAGAAAGGCAAGTCGGACTCGAAGAAACAGAAACTCGCCGAGAAGAAGCAGAAACAGGAGAAGAAGGCGGCGAAAAAGGAGAAGACTAAAAGCTCAAAGCTAGATGGTAGCGATGCAGAGGATGTGGATCTCGATGCTGTCTTAGCCGAGTACAAGAAGCAGCAGGAGCTGTTTCTCAAGGTCACCGAGACCGTGCTTGAGGAACCTCCCAAGCCTCGGTCATCTGCGACCTTCCTAGCCTCCCCGGCCAATAGCAACCAGCTCTTGCTCTTTGGTGGTGAGACGTGGAATGGAGCTATCGCCAATTTCTTCAACGACCTGAATGTCTACTACACAGATAGAGATGAATGGCACTGCGTTACATCCCCCAATGCCCCTCTTCCGCGCTCCGGCCACGCCTGGTGCAGAGGCGGTAATCAGAAAGACTCCGTGTTCCTTTTTGGCGGCGAGTTCAGTAGGTCCGTAATAAAACCTTTTAAAATGGATCATCGTGATAGTAGTCCGGCAGCTGATCCAGTCTCACAATAGCCCGAAACAAGGGACATTCTATCATTACAACGACTTCTGGCGCCTTGAGCCAAGTACCCGCGAATGGACACGCATAGACGTCAAGGGGAAAACACCGCCGTCGAGGAGTGGTCACCGTATGACATACTACAAGAACTATATCATTCTGTACGGAGGTAAGACAGTACCAGATGGTCGTTTTTCTTCCTTTTCCATCCAAGCTGACATCGAGTTGCAGGATTTCAAGATACTTCAAACCAGACCAAATATTTAAGTGACCTCTGGTTGTTTGACACACAAGTAATTGTTTTCCTTGTCAGCCCTTAGGAACGCGAATTGTTGACAATATATAGGACTACTTTTGGTTCAGTCCCACACTTCCACCAGCGCAGCTGAAGCCAGATGCAAGATCCTCTTTCACATTCCTTCCCCACGAACAAGGCGCTGTCTTGTTTGGTGGCTACTCCAGAGTGAAAACAACCGTGACCGCAAACAAATCAGCAAAGGGGGCATCTCAAGGATCAAAAAATGCGCTCAAACCCATGGTACACCAGGATTGCTTCTACTTACGTATCACTCAACCACCACCAGACTCACCACCAAACACGCCTCCTATCGTCCGATGGGAAAGGAGAAAGAAGCCGGCAAATGTACCCAGCCCTGCTCGTGCCGGAGCTACCATGGCCTATCATAAAGGCAGAGGGCTTCAATTTGGCGGTGTCCACGACGTGGAACAAAGTGAGGAGGGAATAGACAGCGAGTTCTTCAATCAATTGTACACTTGGAATATCGAGAGAAATCGATTCTTCCCAATGCTGCTTCGCAAGCCCAGAGCCCAGAAGAAAGTTGCTCCGTCAGAACAAAGAGTTGGCAGACGGGGCAGGGCTCAGGCCAACGAAGAAGAGTTGTTGAAACAGCTTGCTGCACTTCAAGCTGGAACGTCGTTGGAGGACGCTGACGATATGGACATTGATATCAAAAAGGAGGAAGACGACGAGCCGGCGAAGCCGGTTCGAGAGATGCCAATGTCGATGGAATACCCCTCACCGCGGTTCAACGCCCAATTAGCCGTGCAAGAAGATGTCTTGTACATCTACGGAGGTACCTTTGAGTCAAAGGATAGGGAGTATACCTTCGATGAGCTGCATGCAATTGACCTTGGCAAGATGGATGGATGCAAGGAGATATTCAAGAGAGAGGACGAGACCTGGGTGGTATGCTACTTCCAATCGCTTTGGACTGTGGTCTACAACATGGGTACATATACTGACATGGCCATCTTTAGGGCTCCGACGACGAAGATGATGAGGAAGATGAGGACGACGAAGAAGATGACGATGAATACGATGATGAAGATGATATGGACTTGGATGACGAGCCAGAGAAGCTGTTGTCGCCGAGTAAACGTGGCAAGAAGCCTGTAGAAGTGCCTATGGATATAGACGCAGCATCAGTTGCAGACTCGACTTCAACCGAAGATGATGTAAGCGAGGCAGATACTGCTGCGACATCTGTGGACGATGGACTTCCACACCCTCGAGTAAGTCCCCAGATATTGCCCTCTCATTTTAGTATCACTAACAACTGCTAGCCTTTTGAATCTCGACGAGAGTTCTTCGTCCGTACGTCGGCAGAGTGGCAAGAGATCTTGATGACTAGTCTCAGGTGGAAGAATATACAACCCGAGACGCTCACGATAAAGGAGATCAAGAGTAAAGCGTTTGACTTGAGTGAGGAGAAGTGGTGGGATTGCAGAGAAGAGATCACGGCTCTGGAAGATGAGCAAGAAGCTGCTGGTATTGGTGAAGTTGTGTCGCTGACCGATAGAGGCGAGTCTGGAGCAGGAGGAGCGGGCCGAAGACGATAAGATATAGCGGCACGATCTCTTGATCATGTTCATCTTATTGCAGCATATCATCGCCAACGAGGATGTCAGGGGCCGGTTTAAAAACTGCACAGTTCTATCGCAGAATCAGTATCAATACCAACAATTCACTCCCTAATAGGATATTTCTCCAGAACTATCCTACAACAATTCCTACATGCAGACCGAAAACCTTGGTCCCATTCAAACATTTTCAATGCCATTTTTATTTGTTTTCAATCACACCTGAAATATGGATCTTGTCAGGTCCTGGCAAGATCTCGTGCGATTTCACACCTACAATCAGGCTTTGGATCTGACGGCATTTTCGAGCTCCAGCCCAGGTCAAAACTCTGCAGATGTTAATTTTCTCCCATTTTGTTGAAGCCATCTTTGCAACTTGTAATCAAGTGTGTTTCCTGCAAGGTTTGCTGGAAAGCCTTCAAACCAACCTAGTACTGTACTTTGTAACCTAGTACTGCCCAGGTGTGGTATCGCTATTTTACAGGGAATATGTCTGCTGTGGAACTCCGCCTAGGCCACCTACATGCGGCAGGCTCGGGCAGGCTACAGCGCATTACAGGTAGATCTCGGAACCTTGCCACCACGGGCATGCTGTGTAACCTCGGAATCCAAGCGTAACACGTGGGACGCGCAGGACTGAACCAACGACCTTTGCCACACACTAGCGTTCATTATCCAACGCAAGTCGTGAACGAGACATTTGATCTGTGAATCAACATAATCTGCTGTTGACATAAGGAGTAGCAGAGCCCTTGCGGTTCGGCCCGGGAATTCTAGCAGACAGGCAGGCAACGATGCCTCTGGGCTTCGAGCGGCTCAACGCCAGGAAGTCTCAGCCAAATGACCACATCAATTTCATCAAGCCGCTGAAGGGCAGCGACGAAAAGATCGCACAGGATTTCCTGGAGCGAATTGCTGCGCAATGTGGTAAGCCTCACTCGTTGGCCGCGCTTCTACTGCAATCCGTACATTAACTACGACCCCGCCGCGGCGTTTATAGTGCCCGTTATGCGAGAGCATCACATTTACGTCATGTCACTCGAAGAGTTCCCGCCCAACAGAGAGTTCGTCGGACGAAACTTCAATGCTGGCGAGGTCATACAACTGGTGCTCAAGTCGCCATCAACCGGGCGATGGCTCCCTTTCAACTATGTCCAAATGGTCATGATGCACGAGTAGGTATTTTGACATATCACATGATGTACTTCCCCCTAACAAGAGACAGACTCGCGCATTGCAAGCAGATGAACCACTCAAGGGCCTTCTGGGCCGTCAGAAACCAGTACGCAGATCAGATGAGAGGGCTCTGGTCTAGTAAATACAGTGGCGAGGGCCTGTGGGGGCGAGGCACACTCCTCGAGTCGGGCGACTTCGAGGCGAATACTGTCCTTGCGAATGATGTTCTACCAGAACACCTCTGTGGCGGAACTTATCGCTCCCGAGGGAGAAAACGAAGGCAAAAGAAGCAGCTATCCTACCAAGAGCAGAAAGAACGGCGGATATTAAAGAAGTTCGGGGCGAACGGTGTTCTGCTCGGCGGGGACGAGGAGATCAAGACAGAGCTAGAGAAGGGGAAGAAACTCAAAGGAAAGCCCAGGGTCGCAGGCAGTAAGAGAGGACGTGAGCTACGAGCAGCTGCGGCTCTGGCCCGTTTCGATCAGTCGAAGAAGGTCGAGGAAGTCAAAGAGGAGCCGGACGCCGATCGGGATGAAACAGTTACTGATTCCGAGTCTGATGACGAGGTTAAGGGACCTGGCGTTCTGGACCATGATGGCCGCCGCATGATTAAAGTATGTGAGGATGAAGATATCGCGGATGGGGATGCGCAAAACGAGAGGCGTGAGCTGGCTTTGGCATCACGCATCAAGCAGGAGACGTCACCACCACCCACGTTTGTGAAGCTTGAAAGGTCGCCATCACCTGTGTTCATCAAGCCGGAGATAGACGAGCCGTCTCTTCATCATATTGAGGACGTACGAGCTGCTAGTAAACGCAAGACACAGGTGATATCGGGAAGCTCAATAAGTCATTCGACCCCGCTCAAGTCGGAAGTAGAGACGAAGCCTATGTCGAGAAACTGTCCCATCTGTTCATTCAGGAATAACCCCAACGCCACTATCTGTGATGCGTGCTCACACGTTTTGGCCCCGGGGAAAGTCCCCTTCTGGAGGTGTAAAAGCACTGCTTGCAAAGGGAGCAAGTATCTGAACCCGGGCGGTTCTGGTATCTGTGGACTATGCAGCGAGCGCAAACGGCCTACTACGTGAGGCTCTGCGGGGGGCGATTACGGATATCGTATACTTAGTAAGATCACAATGAAGTATCCCCGTACACATAGATTTTGGTGAGACTCAACGCTTACACCCTTTCGCCGTGTCAAATTGCCGAGCAAGCATTCATTCCTAGGATGTATCCTGTAGTCTAGAACTTAATGGCCCATGAGTCAGCAGAGCCGTTCCTGCACGGCAAGATGAGGCCAGACATGCTTGATGGGATGAACCGGCTGGTCACGACCAATGTAGATGAGTTTGCGATTGATGATACTGATACGTGGAAAGCTTATATTAATTAATGCAGCGCTGACAATCTCTCCACTAGTGAAAGCATCAGCACAGATAAACCATCCTTCGAGACTATAGCAATTGGAACCTTATTTGAGGATGTCATCAAGGGAAGGGAAGGTATGCTCGCATGTTCGCATACGGCATCTGCCGTTCCTTTAAGTCCCCATCGTGTGATCCAATCCTATGCTTACATACCTCCCAGGTATACGTAGGTAGCAAACAGAAGTGTCTTTTTACAGCCCATTACGAGGGCGAGAATCCTTTAGGCTTTACAACCTAGTCATGGAAGCTAAATAGGCACAGGCACAGCAGGCACAGGCTTCATGTCAACTTTATGTTTTAAGCTTTTGTTTTGTAAATCACTCTTGGTGTGATCTGACACCCGCTTAGACCACAGATGCCCCGTAGGGCTCCCGGGAGGCATCGGGAGTCCGAGTGAGGAGTTTCAAGGACGATCGCAGGTTGCTGTTGCCGAGAATGAGGCGTGGGCATCTAGGTATCTGCACAGAGGTGAAAAAGCCACCAACCAGCTCCTCGGTTTGCTCCACCCCATTGTTTCGCACCGTCGTCTCGCGATACTCCAATTAGGCACAGCACCCCGGTCGTTCCTCATCTGATCAGGTTGCTAGCGCCGGCATCCCTGTGGTGATCAATTCTATTGTGTTTCAGATTCAACCTCCTTCGGTTCTCGTAGACCAGTCCTGATTGTGATTGTGGGTGGCTCGCGTGGCTCTTCCAGTTCTCGAAGGCCTTGCATGGCCTGCGGCGATGATTCCAAGCATTTCCAAACAATGATTTTCCGCCTATGATTTCCGCCAACGTTTCGATCATCGCTTGAATCATGAAAATCCTCCGACCAAAGGATTGATCAATATGGACTGTAATGGATCAAATCGCACCAAACTTAGCAACACTTGCCAAGTACTAGCCTGCCAGGCACAATTCGAGTTGACCGGGACCTATCTCGTGAAGGACCATGCGCTCTTCAGTGCCCCTTAGTCTCCCATCGAAACATCGTCACTCCACTGCAGAAAGCCAAGACCGACGAGGGAGAAGAAAGCTTGTTAGAGTGTGACAGGTTCACGTCAACCATGATAGCATATCTAGCCCCTACTCAACAGTTGCCTTTCTGGTCACGGAGGGTCTGTCTAGTTCGTCATTCTGCTCGAAGTGTATTGTAAATGCACACACCGTGAGTCGTACGTGATCTACACCACAACGCGATACATTGCGATTCGGCGTGTCTCATTCTGCCTATCTTGACTTTAGTAAGTAGGACCAAGTGTGTTTGTGCTCGCTTCAACCTACCGGGAACTGCAATTATGTGTCTAGACAACCACTTTGTTTGCGACCTGGTGTAATGAGGTAATAGCTGGCGGTATGCAGACCGAGGAGAGGTGATAGTGATACCGGCATCAGGCCACACGTGTCACATCACTGCTCACATAGCTCACATCAACACTGTGATTGTGCACCCTAGTCAGGAATTAGTAGAGGCAAGTGGAAGAGGTCGAAGCAGTCCCGTCGAGAGACCTCGTGGCACCTTCCGGGCCCATTTCCACATGCGGCCAGTTTGAGCAGTCACAGCCCCGGTCGTGCCCAGCACCACCCTGGCACCCTGGCCTCCATCCTCGCACGCCCCGGCTCGTCTTACATCAATAAGATTGACGTCTCCCCCGACTTCACCTCGACCTCGCCCTTGCCTTCCTCAATCGTCACCTTTGTACAACTGGTATCACGTCGTGTCCCGTCGACTTCTTTTTTTCCTTCGCTTCTGTTTTTTTCACCAAGCTGCCGGTTCCAGTCTCTTCCATTCCTTCCATCTCTCCTTCAGCAACCATATTCGAAACTTCCAGGCTTGACGTCTTTTTTCTCCAACGACTTTCTTTCCAGCTTCTGTCTGCCCGTCTGTTCGAAACAACCGTCCTATACCCTCGACTCGATATTTCGTCATTTTAAAGATTTGAAAAGCAATCACCAGACAAAATGCATTACTCTTCGATCATCGTCCTGGCCAGCGCCGCCTGCACTTTCGCGTCGCCCGTGTGGCCGCGCTTCACCGTCGACAACGCACACTTCGAGGTCCTGGCTCTGCGCGCCTCGACCGACGTCGACCCAGCCGCCGTTAACAACGTCAACTGCATCGACCCCAACCAGTAGGTTTCCTCACTCACACCACACCAAATATTCTTTCCTCATTTGTCGCTAACACGTCCCCTCTCAAGGAACATCGTCTTTCACGACCAGAACGTGGCCGAGCTGGGCATATGCGGCGGCATCGCGGGCGCCATCACCAAGTGCGAGGGCGCGCCCGAGTTCACCGTCGGCGAGTCGGGCAGCGCCAAGTTCTCGCTCGCCCCCGTCGAGCAGGGCGCCACCATCAACATCTCCAAGGGCCGCTGGGAGCAGTGCATCCGCGCCGCCCGCGCCGTCTGCCCCACCGGAAGCATGAGCGGAACCTGCACCGGCGGCGGCTCCTTCGGAGACATCAACTTCACCCTTGCCAACCCTTAAGTTTTCCGCCTACGAGGATGAGTGGGACAGGCTTCGTGTGATTTCATATGCGAAAGGGCACTCACTCGGCGGAGCTAGAACTCGGTCAAGCAAAAAGGGGGGGGAAATGGAAAGAAAGACGACTCTCTCTGGAAGTGGAGCAGGCAGCAAAGGTCTTTTTTTTTTTTTTTTTTTTTTTTTTTATAAGAAAAAAAAACACAATTCGATTCGTACATGCGAGCATGTGGGTGCAAGATACCCTTCAGAAGCGGAGGAGGAAAAAAAGTAGTGGTGGGATACCCGGCGTTTCTTGCGGGCTTTGTTTTGAAACTCGATATCCGAGAGACGTTACTTGACTTCAACCATGTTGTTGAAGCCAAGCTGTATATTTGCTCTTGTTGTACATATACTACTGTTCGAAGCCCTGTTGTACGGGACAGTGTCTGTCCCCTGCGAGGGAAGATGTATTGGGGGAATCTGCAGAAGGCAGGTAGAAAAGAAAACTCAATAAGCAACAAAAAAACAGCAACAAAAGAATTCCGCTTGTGGAAACGGATGCAATGAATCAATTTTGGTGATTATATCAAGGGGTATCTTGACTCCGTGTGCTGAACGCTTTTTCCACGCCGTGCTATGCTATCCCCCCTACCTACCTAGTCTATTTCTGTCAAATCATGATCAAATTCGGACTCCCTAAACGCCTGAAGCTGCTCAGTCTTGTAAATAAATCACGCATGGATGATAGATGTGACGTTGAACACCAAAAACCCCTCTGTTGGTTTCTTCCCTCTGCTGTCCCAATTCTTTCTTTATATGTAATCTTTCTTCCCCCCCTCTACAGCCCATACCGCGTAATACACTCCTCCTGATGCGTCTCCAGACACTCGAGCGCACACACCCTCGTCCCGCACTTCATGCACCGCACCCGGCCCCAGTAGCCGCACACGACGCAGAACGCGCGCGTCGGATACTGCTTCCCGCCGGTATGCTGCGGCGGCCAGCTGCCCCGCGCCTCGAGGTAGCTTAGCGGCGGGGCGGCCAGCAGAGCGCGCAGCTCGTCGTCGCTTGGGAGAGGCGGGAGGCGCGAGGCGAGGAGAGGGTCGTTGTCGCCTGGGAGAGATGGCGGTTGGGGGTGCGGGGTCAGGATGGTGCTTCGTGGTGGTTGATGGGATGGGTCGGTGGCGTCGCGCATTTCTACGTCTTCGGGTTCTAGTTTCGCGGTAGCTGTGCTAGGTCGTTTCGATGACGAGGATATAGATGCTTGTCTTTGCGCTGCCCCTCCTGCTGCTCTTCTCGTCGTCGTCGTATTCGTGTCGGCACCCGTCTGTGCATTCCCACTCCCGCCCGCAGGTGTCCCACCAACTCCACCACCACTATTCACGTTCGGATTCGCCTCCTGCTGCGATAGCAAAGCGACGTAGTCGTCGAGGTGGTTCGTAAACGTCTTCTGCGACTGCAGGATGCGGCGCACGTTGGGCGTGAACTTCTTGCCTCCCGTCCGCGTGATGCCGCCGCTGCTGCCGCCGCGGCCCGGTTTCGGCGGGATGGCGATGTTTGCGTCGCGCGCGTTATCGCGGTCTAACACTTCGATCTCCCGCCGCGCCTTCGCCTCCTGTCGCGCGTTGGCGTCTGCAAGACTTAACGGCGCATCGCCTGCTGCGGCGCGCGCGCGCTTGCGGTTCCCGGTGGTGGTGGTGGTCGCTGCGGGATTCGGATGTCGGGTGTCTGGCACGTAGGCCCAGCCGGGCGCGTTGGTTGTCTTCGTGCTCGCTAGCTCGATTACGCCGAAGTTGTTCATCGTGATTTTGTTGGGCTGTGATGTTGTGTTTGTTGAAGTTACGAGGTAGGTAATGTGAATGAAGCTACGCCATAGGTGCTGTAGGTCATGGCTCTTGAAATTTTAGTGGACCTGGCGGGTGGCGGCGGAAACGGTTCCGCACTGATTGTGCTCCTTCACTTACAACTAGACTTGAAGGCGTCACATATTCTAGAGGTGAGGACAAGTAAATCATTAGTGGCTGGCATTGGTTGTATTCTCAATATCACGGTTGATCCCTGAAACTAAGCACATTTCGATGTGTTACATTTTATAAACAAATATCGCAGGCGGATAGATTACGAACGTGAAGGGTCACATTCATCACACCCCATGTCATAGCAATTGTTTTCAGTGTGACGAGTAACTTGACGCATGTGAAAGACTTAAGATTTGTCTGGATTTGGGGTTCTTATGTAGATTTGGAAGCTTTTGCGGATATAGCTACTTAATATCTCACGAACCTAACTCTGGTTAAACTAAGCAGCCTCTGGGGTATCATCCTTGCTCGCATCTTCCACGGAGACGTCTTTCTCCGCAGCAGCTTCCCAGTCCTCCTCAACTGGCTCCTCCACGACCTTCTTCTTAGGCTCTCTCTTCAGCGCGACGAACTTGTTGCGAAGGGGAGCCGAAGTAGACGAGCCAAAGGAGCTTGTAGTGGTGGGCCGAGCTGCCGTCCTGCCAACCACCGCACTCCATCCACCCGCGCCTTGTGTCTGGCTCACCTCCCGTCGTAGCACATTCAGCGAATCATCGACTGAGCACAGAATCACATTCTCCGCAAGCTTGAGACGCTTCACTGTTGTTTTCAAGGTCGACTTCAGAGCCGTCAGCGCGGCCTCGAGGGTCTGTGAGGTCCAGGTCCCTGAGCCTTTGATCACGACCTCCTCGGATGGCAAGAAGCTCGTGTGGAACGTCACGGTGGGATATGCCGCGTATTCTTTTCTGAGAGCCTTATCCAGCTCTTCGACGGTCAGGCCGAATTGGGGGTCTGTTAGCAACAATGCATTGTAAGGGATGACGGTTGCATCGTTGGCCATGGTTGACTGCTGCGCTGTTGTATCCTGACTGGCACGAATCTTGGCGCATTGGGCCAGCGTCTTCATAGGAGCTGACACGAAGCGCGGTGTCTTGAACAGACAAACATGGCGATGAGGTTCCGGGTCGCTGCTTTCACTATCAAACCCAAAATCTTCGGCAAGTGCGTGTATGAAGGCGCGCTGGTGCGATTTCATGGGCTTGAATCTCAGTCTCTTCTCAGATCGCTCACTTGCAAATACTCGAAGCTCTCGTTCATAAGTTTGCCCCCACTGCGGGTTGTCTCTATACAGCTTCAATGTCGTGTCCGAATATGGCACATGGTCATCTGTATGCGTTGCGGGGTCGATGTTGAGAGCACTGGCTAGACGGGAGTTTCGTTGCAAACGAAGGCACTCCTCATCACATTTCAAAACTGGACGCTGAGGTGATGGTTGATCCTTAGTTGCTGAACATTTGACCTCTTGCTTCCGATGTTGGCAGTCGCAGGTCACGAATGTTTTGGCCTGGCAAGGCTTGTTTTCCTTGCATGCTGGATACTCGTATTAGTGGTAGTCTACAAAACTAAATCGAATATTGGCTTACCATAGGGAGCATGACATTGCTCGATATCGGGATGTCCACAGCTACGTGTTTTACCACATGGCTGTAGGCAATGTGAGCCCGAGATACCTTGATCCTCGCAGTCACCTGGTCGATGGCAGAGCTTATTACAGGAATGAGTCCTAAAACCCTGTTACTTCCAATTCTCCGAAAACAATAGCGAAACGTGACTTACCCGCACTTGAGCCTCTTTTCACAAGGTAGACCACATCTGGGCTCGTCGAACCAGCAAGGTTGATTCTTGAGGGTCTTTTTACCGCAGATACATTTTTTCTCTACCAAGAAAGGGCATTTCGGGCATTCCACCTCATCTGGATGACAGTTATGGTTGACCTATGCGCGAAAGATTAGTATTGCTCTAAGACTCGGTGGCAATATAAAGATGGCCCAGTTATGTGACCATAGACAGGAATCTCAGCTTACCTGAGGGTGACCACAAGGCCGAGGTCGTGTACAGTCAAATCGACACTCGGGAGCTCTAGTCCCGCAAGGTTGAGGTGGCTGTAAAACAGTTCTGCCGCAGTTGCAGCTGATCTCCTCGAAAATTGCCTCTAAGCACGAGGGGCAGGGACCTCGATGACACAGTTGCTGACAGCGATGCCTACTACATTTCAACTCTCTACCACACGCCCGAACACAGATGTGCTCTGCCTCAAACCCCTCATTCGAGGTAGACGCATTCTTGTTCCTGCGTTTCAGAGTCTGTCGCTCGATTGCTCGTTTCTCTGCCGGACAGCATCTGACACCATGTTCATGTCGACCACAATTAAGCTGAATGCGACAAATTTTCTCACATAGTGGATTATGAGTCTCTTCTTCGTGACATATGACGGTGGTCTTGGTGCGTCCACAGCGACAATCAAGTTCAATCTCTTGATTGCATTCTGAGCATGGCCCTCCATGGCACTGATCTTGACAGAAATGCCCACAGGCCAAAAGCTTGCCGCATATCTTTTGGCAGTTGGGGATAGGGTCTATGCAGGACTCTCGGGGTGCCGTGATATCTCCAATCGATGTCTTACCACATGGGCAATGTGTGATAACATCAGGGGAGAATCGACAGTGAGCTTGCGCCTCATCTTGCGGATGGCATTCCTTTTCACAGTTATGGTTGCCGCAATCGAATGGTCTGCCGCAGGGATGGTCACACTTGAAAGAGCCAATAAACATCATTTCTGGTTCTTCGCTTCCACTTTCAAGCGTACTGTCTTCCGTTCGCGTTCGGTTATAGCCATACGACTCCAACTGCTCTCCGAGGTTGTCGCAAGGTATATCCTTTGTTTCTTTTCCACAATAACAGCGAGAAGGAATAGGTACCTCACAACTTCCGCAAAGGCCAGAGTGACATTCTTTTTGGCACTCATGCTCCCCACACGCAAGTAGATCGCCGCAGGGCTCATGACAAGTCCAGCCTTTGGTGTAATCTGTTTCGCCACACCGCTTAGTCGAAACATTTTTGCCGCAAAAGCATGGCTGGCTTGGGCCCATCAAGAGACATGGTGGACATGGCCCAGCATGACATTGGAGCGGGCATGGATGAGGGCAAGTGCCCCTTGGTTTGGAGCAGGTCTGCCCGCAGCTGTGAGGAGGTAGGCCTGGAATAGGTTTCGGGTTGATCTCTTTGCTGCACCAACAGTGGTAGACTCCCGGGTCATCATTCATGGTTGAATTGCAGCCAGGACATCTCCATATTTGCTGCTGCGGTTGTTCCTGTTCCTGCTCTGGTGGTTTGATCCTATTTGTGAACCACTTCTTGACGCAAGACATGTGAGTTGCGGTCCAGCAAATTGAACAAGACCAGATGCGTGGGTTTCGTAGAACCTCATTAGTACAGATGACACATTCGTAGTGTCCATTGCTGATGTCTTCCTGAATCCTCGTCGGAAGATCAGGGGCAGTAGATTTGGAAGGTCGAGAAGCGAGTTTAGCAGATGTGTTGTTTGCTGCTCCAGGCGCGAACGGTTGACCAGGCACAAAGGTCGATGCACCGGCATTCAAAGACGCAGGTGATTCGTCGTCTTGATTTTCGGGGTCATCCACCGTGAGATGACCCCCAAATGCCCTGCTTGTCGCGAAATTTGATCTCTGCCCACCGCGATGGACGCCTCTCTCCCTTCCTGGACCTCTACCACCTCTCCGACCCCTTGCACGTGGTGCACTTCCATCTCGGGAAGCTTGTGACCCGGATGGGCCTGTGGGAGGCACTGAAGATAATGGCACAGCCGTCCTCTGTTGCTCGTTGCTTCCTTCGATGCCCTGGTGATTTCCCCGGCCGCCTCGCCCACCACGCCCTCCACGTCCTCTTGACGATCGACCGCCGCGAGCTCGGTTGCCGCGGCCTCTCGGCGGTTCATTTGGCCGGGCTTCTGGAGTGGCCATCGCAATATAAGGTTCACTCGTGCAGCGAATGGCTGACACGTGACTGGTGGTAAGTAGTTGACTTATGTTGAAATTAGGTGGTGCAAGATCCGGATCAACTGGCCACTTGTTTAGCCGGTATTATGCGCTTTTTGAAATACAGCGACTTCTGACTGAAAGGAAATTAAGAGAAAGCAATGCGTGGTGGGGGCCGAGTGAATCAATTGCAATGTTGAACCGAACAAACGTTTTGAGGGTTGCGGCTATCTATTGTACATATGGTGTTCTTCGAGACGAAGCATTTTGATATTGGATCCCCCATTGTGGCGGCCTTTGTGGGTCTCGATCCCACTTTGTTTGCGAAGCTGCGCCTATTGGATGAGTCACAGCAATGATACAGGATGATTCATGTTGACCAGCAGCAACAGCATCCACAGGGGGTAACGGTAACGCATGCACACCAACATTCACTTTTGTGCTTCAAATGGCCCTGATGTGTCGAGCATCTGATCTAAAGATTATATAGTCATTATGTATGTAGAGGAAAGATTGTTATATATTTTGTAATTTTTATTTGACATATGATTGTGAAGTTGGGAGTACCCAACCTTGAAATGGGTAACGTAGTTGTAGAGGGGCGAATCAATCTACTTACACTGCCACCACCACCCAAGCCACTGGCAGCGTTGCACAGGTGACGCAGCGGGCTAAAGTGCATACGCATACAGTACCTAGGCATCTGCTGGCATCGATATCGATAAGATCATCAACCTTGCAGAGGTGAAATGTGACAAGCAACTTTTGTGTTTTTTGTCTGGTCTCTTCCCGTCGCTTTTCAAATTGCATCGATTGCCAAACTGAACTTTACCAAAGACTGCAATAGTCTGCACGGGCCGGCCCTTGCCGCATTCCCTGACAATTAAGCAAATCACCAATATAACAGGCGACTCTCGTTCGCAAATACGTGTCTTGGCAGTCGCTCAGAAAAGCTCGAAAGACCGATAAGAGCTCAAGAGCAGTATGGGTGAGCGTGGAGAAAATGGTTGGTTGCTCAGTGTACGAGTAAGAGAATTTACTGCGGTAGTCTATGAGTCTTATAAGCTATGTTCTAGAGCTACAGTCATGTGTATATGCAGCTACATTGCTAGCGAGCATACTGTACAAACAGAAGCGCTTCGTTGCACCAACTCCATGATATCCGATCATGCCGATGAAGTTTAGGCCTCGTCGGGGCTCGTATACCGATACAGTACTAACGCACATACCGTAGCAATGGTAAATCAATTTCTCACTTATGGATCGTTCAACTAGGATTATGCTGTAGGATCCGCTCGGATCTCCAGATCGGCCTAGCCGCACCTGGAGTTGATCTGAGCCCTGACAGGGAGCCCATGGAGATGGTAAAGATTCAATTAGAGACACACGAAACTGGACCACATGAGAAATTAGAAATTGCTCCCAGTTAACTCACCTGAAACTCGTAGTCGTATCCGTACTGGCCGGAATTGACGTCTGCAGTACACAAGTAAGCAAGTATGTCGAAGCAGCGTGCGCAAGCTGAACCTAAAGACCAGCAGAATCCAGATCACGAGCCGTCTCTGTGCGCAGCTGGAAAACTCCGCACGGCATCAGATCCCGATGACCATGATGAGCTGGACAGCATGCAAAGCGACGAGGCAGAATCATGTCTTTATCTCGCATGACACTATACTAGTGTATCTCATGCGTTTGCAAGAGAAATACAGTAAGAAGTCATCTAGCGTGAAATGTATTTGGTGCTATGAAGCGGTTGACTGTTGTGTTGAACTCGGCGATGTGACGCACGAGCTTCATGAGGCTGCATGTCAGTACTAGTGTGTGTATAAGTGTATCTCTCGGTAAGTTAATAGTCCCTGAAGGGGACCCAGTAGATCTAGACTCCTACTGTACTCACTCTACGTCGGCATATATTGGTCTTAAACGTTCGCGATCGATGCCTTGTTTCTAGTGCGGAGGCAAACATGGTAGGATCTCGAAGGGATACTGTAAGAGTAGTATTACTGAATGGAACCTTGAGTCAATTGCTTGTGAGATAGACCACTTATGTTGCAACGAAGGAGGACGCTTATCTTACAAAAGTTCAACCTTCATAAGTCCTACTATCTCTTCTCACTCGCATCCATCTATACTTAGTATGCATATGCGGGAATTCTCAGATTGGTTCTTGTTCTTGGTGCTTTGATGCGGCTGAATCGTCGTTGATGTTACTTAGCGAGATTGGGAATGGTCACTTGCATCTTAGAGTCGGAGACACACAACTGGGTTCCTCCCACAGGAGCATTTACCACCAATGAACATTCATAATGGTGTTCTTTGTCAGACGTGCATGTATTTTTGGTCTCGTGAACATAATTGTGGAAGCTCCGCATCGTTGCCGCTTACCAGGATGCTGGCCTCCGGCGTGCAAGGCATTCCTTGCGCCGAATCTTGCAAGCATACCCCTCCTCTGTCCAACACCAGCTCTGACAAGAATCCTCCTCGTCCAACCAGCAGACTCCCAGCTTTCAGTGCCTTTTGAGCCCCTGCCTACCCGCAACGAACGCCAGATCCTCCCTGGAGAGCTGAGTGCTCAATAAGATTGGGATCTTCTTATGATTTATTGCGAGGCAGTCACATTCACATGTGTACGAAGCGGGGTTGTGTGGGCTGTAGCCTGAGGACTATGATGACGTGCAGATGGACGCCCATAGGCTGACGTTGGTGTCGATTACTTTAGTTCACAAGCTAAAGAGACCATGGTGAGCTCCGAGAAGGAGCTGAGTGCTAACACATCTGATTCTAATAGGCGCGGCGACATGTCGTTGCTTCTGATCAGATCCATCAGGTCTACCAGATTCTAATAGTTTCGTATCTCGACCAGGAAATAAAGACTCAAAGCGGGTGAGAGATGAAATCTACGGGACTTCCCGCATCCTGACCATGTCAAGAACACTCTCTGATATAACTTCCTTTTTTGATAAGGGAGGCAAATTCCCCGAATGTACACAGATCTTGGGTCAAACCATGGGCAGCCGTTGCAACCTCCGGGAGAAATCAGACCAGCGTAGAATTCTCTGCGGTCTAGACGGCTCCCCCATCTACTAATATCCTAGATATCAAGGTACACCGCTGCATCGCCTCGAGTGTTATGCAGAGGAAGTCAGCGCTTAGGTGCGTAGCCATCTAAGTACGCATATATAACCATAGCTAAAATATTTCGCACTTGTCTACATCAAGCTGGTGGCGCAGATGGTACTAACACACTAGACTTTGTCGTCTCCTCACCCCGCACGTCCATCCCCATATCCTGCCCATACTCTTGTTGGAAATCCGAAGCTGTCATACTTCGAGCTCACACGCGAGTAACCAAACTCGTCGCTGAGCGATGCATGTTGACCGAGGCATCCGATACACTAGGCAAGTAGGTATGCGGAGCTGCAAAGTCGGCCCGGCCCACCAGAATGTGACAGAGATTTCCATCTTACGGCAGGCGAGGCAGGCTGTCCACACCAAGTTTTTGGAGACTTTTTAGGGGTCCAAGCTAACGGCCCTTTGGCAGGAGGGCTTGTCAAGCTTGTCTCGCTTGTCAAGTTGTGAGGATGAATTTTGCGGTGGGCGAACCAGGATCGACAGCTAGGAAGCATACACATGTGGGTTAGCGGAGCTGGTATGTTGCAAGGGGGCTGGCTTCGGGGCTGATGGAGTACAATCCCACAGGAGTCATCCGAATATGTTGATTACAGCTTGAGTCTTGAGTGTAACAATTCCTTTTAACCGCATCTCATCGTGCAAATGTCTCAAGAAAGTTGCCAACTTGACGACTGACCATTGCGATATATCACCACCCAACAAGCTCACCAGTCGATCAGAATTTTGCCGTGCGTTGGTGGCGCGGACATGGCCCTATGGCGTGTTTTGCGACGGAATGTTTCACCACTCTTGACTCCAAGATGCGCCGTCAGCGTAGCCAAGAGGACTCGACTTCAACCGCCCCCAACCCCTCGGCTAAGCTCGAATTTGCGAGGAGACGCCACCCGTAAGCCACCATTCATGTAGAAAGGGTCGTGTTGATGGTACCAGTAGTTGGGGAGATGCACCTTCTGACACCCAAATCTGGCCAGACGTGGCAGCTAGATACATCGCGTGAGACTTCAAAACAACGCCTGACCATCTAGGCAGATGGTGATCCCCCTTAATCATTCAAGGTGGCTTGGAGTGCGTTGAATATTTCAAGGAATCTATCCACATCGCCAGCCTGAATGTCCATCGAGGATTCGGCGAAGCACGGCATCTGATGACGCCGACCTCATTGTCGATGAAATCTAGCCCGACAAGCTATCGGATGGCGTACAGATTCAGTTCCGAGTGACTGTATGCTGAGTACGCCATTGGCACCTAGTTGACCGACGTGGGTTGTAAAGTTACCAACCATAGCGCCGAGCTGCCAGGTCATGGCTTTGAGCTGTGTTTGCTGGCGATAGTACTAACTTATACCCAACTAGCTATGCTATCTAGATCCATTTAGGAATGACTCTATATATCTACGCTTGTAACGCATTGTTACGAGTACGCACGGCACAGCCTTCGACTCTTGGGGTCATTGTCACCACTAGTTGCTTGCCTTACATGCACAGGCGGACTGTCACTGACCCCCAAGCGCGAAGTCGTGCGCACATCAACAACAACACACACCCAAGACCACAAAATACCGTAGGAGGTTAGGCTAATCAAAACTGCCCGGTTACAATGCTGCAGTGGTTCGCGATTCCGTCTTGCTGACCCCTGTCCCTGTCAGCATACTAGATTAGTGTGGTGTCTCGTATTGACCCAACTCTCGCTTTTAGTCCCCGAGACTTGTCCAACCACAAGATCGAGCTTCTCAACAATCACACTAACAATAAGGTAGTGAGTGTCAAAGCATTGGTCCTGCAATGCTACGCTACCCTACGCCTCAAATATACTAATCTCAATATAGAAAGCCTCCTAGTGTCGATCTGTACAGAGAATACGGTGGTTTGTTCTAGTCCTGACAACTAACGCTAGACGCTCATGGCAAGCCCTTGGCGCTTTATACACACCTACAGCAACGTGCCAACAGCCCCCTATCCTCGGCATCTTCTGGGCTTAACAGCTCTATTATTACTGTGTTGATGGTGAACTCATGGGTAATGCCGTTGTTCCTCGCTTCGTATGTTATCTCCAAAACCGCGGCGCTTGGGCGATGATACTAGCTCAGTTGGGCGCGAGTAGAATGGGACCCTGGTCGTTGCTTCGTGATGTGGGTTAGCCTTGATGTATATACTTGAGCTGAGAAATTTTTGAGCTACCTTGCTCTTGAAATGTACAGTATGCACAACGAGAAGCTGAGGGTATGCTGCTCAGACTTTTATATTAAACGACTGCTTCGCCCCAAGAGCGGTCTCTACCTTTCACCCAAGAGCCCAAGTCAACCCAGCTTTACACGGACATATATACATAGAGCTCGGGCTCCCATAATTTCTTCGCTTGATATCAGTCGTGTGCCACGCTCTTCTCATTCTTGTTGACTTGCTGGGCTCCTCCTCTTGCGTCGCTCCGACTTTGGTTGGGCCACTGCCTGGCATATATTCAAGATGAGGCTCTCCCAGCTAGTCGTGTCGTCCGTCTTTTTCTTGTCCACTGTCTCAGCAGCCAAACATAAGAAGAAGCAGGCGGATCCAACAACTACAACAACCGCAGTAGCAGCTGCGGCCGCCCCTACTGGCCCTTCCCAGCCCGCAACGGTTGGGAATTACAACTTTTTTGGCTGTCGGACCGAGAGCAATGGCGGTCGTGCGTTGGGCGTGTCAAGCTATGCCGATGATGCGATGACACTAGAGTCATGTCGCGACTTCTGCAATACCAAAGGAACAACCTTCTTCGGTACTGAGTATGGCCGCGAGTGCTATTGTGGCAACAAATTCACATCGGGCTCCGCCAGTGCCCCTTCAACTGACTGCAAACAGCTCTGCGCTGGTAACCCACTCCAGTACTGTGGCGCGGGCAATCGATTGTCTGTATATGCCCTCGACGGTGCGGCAATTCCACCTGAACCGACAACTGTAACGAAAACACGAGGAGCAACTCCCACTGCCTTCCCGGCCGGATGGACTGCACAAGGCTGTTGGCAGGATGGTCCCAATGGCCGCATCATGCCCACATACCAGGCCCCAGATGACGATCAGTTAACTCCTCAGAGCTGCGCCGCGCTTTGTGACAGCATGAACTACGTTATCTCGGGTACTGAATACTATAGGCAGTGCTTCTGCAGTAACGCCGTCTACAACGGAGGCTCCAAGGGCAACGACAATACCAAGTGCAATACCCCCTGTAGCGGAGACAGCAGCGTGAACTGCGGTGGTCCCGGCTACCTAACCATCTACTCAAAGGGAACACCTCAGACCTTCCAACCGCCGACGGTGCAGAAGGGTGGGCTCAATGGAACATGGACATATCAGGGTTGCTACAACGACAATGTTAATATGAAGCGTTCCCTACCGTGGTCACTTCGGTTCCCTGGCAAGTTGACTGCCACTGTCTGCTTATACCAGTGCGCGCAGTTCGGCTATGCTGCTGCCGGCCTAGAATATGGCGAGGAATGCTACTGTGGTGATCCCGTCGATATTACAAACGCAGGGGCTACCAAGCAACCCGAAAGCGACTGCAATCTCCCCTGCGCCGGTAATGCATCTTCCATCTGTGGCGGTGGCTCCAGACTGAGCACTTACTTCTGGACCGGTGCAAACCCTCTCTACGTTTTCAACTACCCCAAGGGCAACGCCGCGGGTACCTACTCGAACCTTGTCGGTGGTGTCGTTACTCCTCTGATGACGATGCAATCGATCACCGGCAAGGTCACCTTCCTAGAGAAGTGGGGGACTGGTGCCGCCAACAGCACTGGCGCTTATGAACTCGATCTTAGCCAAGTTGGAGACTTCAGCCGTGCTTGGAGAACTATGCATCTCAAGACTGATGTCTTCTGCTCTGCGGGTGTTATTCTCCCTGATAAAGCCGGTCGACAGCTGACTGTCGGAGGCTGGAGTCTTGACTCAACCTACGGTGTTCGCCTATACGCACCCGACGGCTCCCCTGGTGTTAAAGGAACCAATGACTGGCAAGAGAACGTCAACACTCTTAAGCTGCAGAGAGGTCGATGGTACCCTTCAGCCATGGTCATGACCAATGGATCCGTCCTCGTTGTTGGCGGCGAGATTGGCTCAAACGATAGAGCCGAGCCTACCCTGGAACTCTTGCCTAGGTCAGGACCTTACGTCTACATGGACTGGCTAGCTCGCACCGATCCTAACAACTTGTATCCCTTCCTTGCTGTTCTTCCCGGTGGCGGCATCTTCGTTGGCTACTGGAACGAGGCGAGAATCTTGAACGAGGTGACTTTTGATACTGTGAAGACCCTGCCCAACATGCCCGGCTCAGTCTCGAACCCGTTGTCTGGTCGCACATATCCTCTCGAAGGTGCTTCTGTGCTGCTGCCACAGATTGCTCCTTACAACGATCCCCTTGGAGTTCTCATGTGCGGTGGCTCGACCGAAGGCGGTGGAGAAGCTCTGGACAACTGTGTCAGCATCTACCCTGAGGCTGCCAACCCAACATGGACTCTTGAGCGCATGCCTTCCAGACGTGTCATGAGCTGCATGGCTCCTCTTCCCGATGGCACATATCTTATTGTGAACGGCGCCCAACAAGGTGTTGCTGGCTTCGGCCTCGCTGACAACCCCAACTTGAACGCTCTGCTCTACGACCCTTTCCAGCCCGTTGGTCGGCGTATTTCCGTCATGGCCAACACCACGGTCGCCCGTCTTTACCACAGCGAGGCCATCACTCTTCTTGACGGCCGTGTCTTGGTCACCGGCTCTGATCCTCAAGACGGCAAGCACCCCCAGGAGATCCGCGTCGAGGTATTCACACCTCCCTACTTGTATAGCAACAAGCCTCGCCCGACTTTCACTATCGCAAACAAGGACTGGACGTACAACAGCATGATCACTGTCAACCTCGGGGCCCTCCCCTCTGGCAACATCAAGGCATCTCTTCTCGGCTCCGTGTCCAGCACCCACGGCAACTCGATGGGCGCTCGTACCCTGATGCCTGCGATCTCCTGCAACCTCAGGACATGCACAATCACAGCACCCCCTAGCAAGTACATTGCCCCGCCAGGATGGTACCAGCTCTTCATCCTTCAAGACGGCATCCCAGCCGTCGGACAGTATGTCCGCATTGGTGGCGACCCCGGCAAGCTGGGCAACTGGCCGCCAGGAGACGATTTTACGCGACCCGGCCTCTAAGGGATTTCATATATCTATCACGCATTCGCCGGTAATTTCCCTGCTCATATCTATGAGGTGGTTTTAATACTTAGTATCTCTAATGTCTAACCCATTGTGGCCTCACCATAGTTACTTATCGCCAAGTGCTTGATATGCGAGGTTTTGGCGATCTCGCACATATATGGGCATTGCATTTTTGTTTTTATGTTTGGTGCTGAAGTCTAATAAGCGTTGACTTCGGTAATGATGAGATGAAGTCTAGAAACCTTCTGAGTGCATGAAAAGGAGGATCTATCGCGAGATGGATATGGGATAATTGGCTAGAGCATCTATCTTTCTAGACTTCACATGATGAAATGACATTGACTTTTTGAAAATCCGACCTCTTCGTCTGACGTGAACAATAACAACAACTGTCACACTATAAAAGGATCAAGCTCCCATGAATAGAGTGTCAAATGAGACGGCTTTACTTCAACTGGGTCCAAATCGTGGTCGGCCATGTGGTTGATCGATAGTCCCGATAGTCTCGATTCGTACACTAATTTTGACAAGCTCAATATGGCCTAAGTACCTGCTAGATTAGGCGACTCGGTTCTGCTTTTGATTGCTCCCGAGCCCTCTAAGCCGTAATCGTTCCGTTCACCGGACGCCAAAATAGCACATGCCCCCATATCGACGCCGCTTCAGTCTTAGCTTTCCCGATGGAAATTACCGATTAGGCCAACCGGTAGACTAACATCCAGTGTCTTGGTACTTACTTATTAATCGACATTCACGGGCGAAACTAGACTGCGACGGACACTACGGTAGACCCCGAAGCATTCTCGGTGTTACAGGTACGGAGTAGTTGCGGTGAATCATCAGGTGTGCCTCTAAGCACTGGCTAGGTCTATATTCACGGAATTGGGATAAGTACTCAAAACGCCGCTAATAGCACCGTCTTGACTAGTGTGAGTGCTTGTACAGAGTCGACGGACGAGGCGACTCTTCGCGGTGAAGATGGAGAGCATGACAGGTAACCTTATAAAGCAAACGAGCCGAGAGGCAGATTGGTAGCAACGGATGTATGTGAAATGCCTGCTTATTTTAAGTCATAGAGCATATTAAATGATAAGTTTCGGTTGCTGTACATTTTGCCTTTAAGGGCTACTTATAAGCAACAAATAATGATAAATATCAATCATACTTCAGCAGTATTCATGTTACTGAGCAAACTACAACTGATTGCAGTAGGTTGGAAACCTACAATCAAGTTATATATCCCTCTCTCATTTTGAATCAGTTGGTAGATAAGATGTTATTGCGTGATGTTACCTGCCATATCAAAAAACTCTAGGTTTCCGCCTCAACAATCGACAAGTATATGTAATATCTATATTTACATGATTATTAGCATAGTAATCTTCCGGAGTTACGGTACCTGTTCCGCTGGTTTTGCTCTGTCCAGTATGTCAAAGTAGACTGAGTTGGTAGTGCTGGTATCGCCTGTAGCGGTAGCACCGTGGGCGTCATTGAATTTGTCTTTCGTTAGGGTTTCTGTCATGTTTCTCCTCGGGTTGGACACATGATGGTTCATGTCTAGTGACTTCTACTCGTTCAATGAAATATGTGTATATAAAATAAATCATTGTGTCATTAGAATTGACGAAACTGCACTCAATGCAACATGAGAGATCATAGTGGTGACATGGCAAATACATTGCGTCAACACTTCGAGACAAAGAAAATGCTTGCAAATGCACTACGCAAAACGACTTAATTGATTGATCGAGGAAAGAGAGATCCAGTTGTATTCCAGATAATGCATTATGTCTAAATAAAACTTGCTTTAAATGGTTCAAGAATAGTCGGGCAATATTCTTTCTTGTAAATATATTTAATCCATTTTTAAGTAACATTGATGGGATTATCTTCATATGTTGATAGACAACGAATGGCATAAGCCTACGTGAGTATTTGATACCTGTCACGTCTGAAAGACACAGGCACCAAGGTTTCAGGGCCCAAAATGGCAGTCAAATTGATTATTGGCTGCAGGTTCGTTAAAGCCCATGCCTCTTCTGACATTCAACCTAACATCTTGTTTCAGTGATGCCCACATCATTCCATTTCAAGCTGTATTCTCTTCTCGTTGTGATCGCATCAATCATTGCGGCCTTGATCATACGTCCTAATCCCAGTGTAGACCACCAGATGTCCGGTAACACCGTGGGCGAAACAGACGACTGCGACCTTGTCGTCACCCCTGAGAATCCAGCTCGCGAAGACGGAACTCTCGACTACATACGATGCGCAGCGCTACATAAGTGTCTGGTGCAGAAGGTTCTCGATGCGGAGGGGAAGCGCCTCGAGGAGATCGAAGGAGGGTCATTCTTCCAGCACTACGGACACGCAGCAGATGAGATCCGCGACCGTCTGAGCCCATCACTGGCAGCCTTCCTAGAGTCGATATTCATTTCCGATGAACTACCGCCTTTCTTCTTCTGGGTTGACAGCATATCACATCCCTCCCACCTGTTCTTTCACGACGACCTGCTCAACGATGACGGAGAGATGCCTCACCGGGTCGTGACCCTCTACATGACAAATCTGGGGCTAGGAGGAGGGCATACGATGGGGTTGCTGTACGACCAGAAGTTGCATCGAGCTACGATGACGCTCGACCTCGAAGATGGCGAATTTGTCTTGCCCGCCGAGATGCATGGCGAGCTCTGGCATCCGCTCGAGACAGTGCTCAGCAACTGGATACATATGGTGAAGATCGGGAAAATCACAGCCTCTCAAGATGAAGCTCCAAATGAGAAGTACGGGCCTTGGACCTGGCAGCCCTACGGCGAATCACAGGTACACACTACCGTTGCTGCCTTCGAACGCCTCGTGGACGCCATCGAAGAGCGTATGCCAATCGAACAATCCGTGGAACCCAGGCAAGAGCGTTTACTTTCCCATGAACATCTCAGTGAAGCAGGTGTGCCTGACAATTGTTTCATTCGTTCAATTCTTACACAAATCCGGAGACCTCGGTTCAAGATGATCGCACCCGGGTTGGAAGTTCCCCATGACCCGGTCGCATTTGCAAACAATCAGAAATTCACAACTATGAATTTCGAATCGAAATACGGGGCCGTCATCCCACCTGTCCTCATCTTCGCATCGGCGGAACGCAGAGTAGTAGACCTGGATCCGCCCGATCGCTATACAGCATTCAATCCGTTCTGCAAAGCATTTAAGGACGGCGTGCCGCCTGGCGACCGCTCAATTGTAGCAGGACTGTACTCAGAGTCGGTCGAGAGATTTGCCGTCGATGTTGCCGAGGAAGGGTTTCGACTCTTGCTCCCGTTCCGGTTCCGCGATCTCGGGCTAGATAATGGTGCGAAGAAGAGCGATGGGAATCAAGTCGAGAAGGGAAGCGTAGCGGACCTATTCCAGCACGGATTCAAGCCGTTCGGAGGCGAGTGGTGGCGAGCGCAGCGGCTTGAAGCTTTGTTGGATCACTGGAGATACTTGGTGGAAACGGGTGTGTGGATGGTTGGCCCTGAGGGCGTTCAAGGTAGCATAGATAAGTTCAGGAATGCCGGCATGGATGAGTCGGATGACTATGTCATCAAGCCAAGCTGGTAATGAGGACGATGGGTCAATGATTCCATTCAATGTGTGGCAGGCAACTAGTTACGAAGAGATTTCACCTTCACAGCCCGTGGACGCTGATACTGCGATCAAGCATTGTGAATTGAGCAAGATTATTGCATTGTTAATCATTGACGATATGAACCGGGTGATCTAAGGCTAGTTATTTACTATTATCAATTTATATCGATGACTTGAACGGGCAAGTCTTTTCAATGTTCAGCCATCAGTCGCAAAGGCGGGGATAGCAGAATTTTCGTATGTACTCAACCCCGAGCTGAAACGGCACTCTCGTTATGTCATCACGTTCTCCAATCTTGCGAGGAGAAGTGTTGGAGGCTTTGGTATAATGAAACCTCACGCAGCATTTGGGAGCACCAGAGAGCCTAGTGGTCTCTGTAGATGATGGCAGGAAGCCTAGTATCGTTGTTAGAAATGATTCTAGTGTGCAGTGGAAGAGGCCTTCAGGACCCCGCGGTTAGCAATTCGTTTCGCTTGAATGAACATGTTTTTGTAGTAATTCTTAGGGACCGTTCATGAATTCGACATCGATATGTCAGCGGTATGATCAACCGACTGCTTCACATCGGCGGGAATGTATGCGACCAAGGCCTTACTAGCACCCTCGACACAGTACTGAACAACATCGATCTTAACATCATCGGGGACTAGCTTGGCGATCTGCCGCAGGTCGCTGGTACGGGGTAGATACAACGCGTGATCCATGACCTTGTAGGCTTCGTGTAGCGCAGCAAGATTATATGGCTCCATTGTGCTCAAGTCGAATATCTCATCAGTTCGGTATCCGGGACCACCCCAGGGTGGCGATCCAAAGATGGCTGTGGTGGCGGGATCAACCCGTAGGTCTTCGCCCAACTGGTCGGGAGACTTAGCGAGAAGCTGGAGGAATTCGAAGCTATCACCCAGAACCCAGGTGATCTTGTCGGCCACTTCGTAGACGGCAGCATTGGTCTGCGCGCAAGCAAGGGTGGCAGCGTCTTTCTCAATGGCTATCACCTTGTCGAAGCGGGGTGTACGTTGGTCTTCCTCCACCGCCATGGCCAAGCTGATGACATTACCGCCAACCCCAGCGAAGGTATCTATGACGGTACGTTTGTCTGGACTTAGGAAGCCGACAAAATCATAGACTAGATGTCTGAGATGAGTCAGCATGAATTAGCGACAGTGGGGATGAGCCCAGCTCAAAGGACCTACATAGCGACTGGCTCGGGGGTCACACCGTACCACGCGTCTTCAGTCATGTAAATACCATGGTCGTAGAATGGGAAGATTGTATACCGCTGCTGCCAGTATCTGCGCATGCCCAATGTTAGCAAATTTGATGATCAGAAACGCGAAACGCGAAATCGAAGCGGATCTCGACTTGGAATCTTACTTTTGTAAGTCCCATGGGACCTCCCCTAGATGAGTCCAATGATGGCACTTCTGCGTCAAAGGTAGACCCTTGACACTCTTCATGTTGCTTGGGATATCCGGGTGATGGCCGCCCGGCTAATTGTCAAATAAGTAGACACTCCTGTAGATGTCGAATTGATATCTTCTGATTTGAAGCTTCGGATGAGTTGGGTGATGCTACCGTGAGGAAATTTAATCTGCAGCTATGAGTCGGGACAGTGGTGCTTTGCCGGAGCTACTCAGTACACTCGAGGTCGTTTGCGTTGCAGCAACCACCTGAAGCTGGCACGGAATAGTACCTAAGGTACTACCTAGGTACCTTAGCGGGCTTAGCTTAGGTACCTGGGGCCTGGGTAGGGAAATTCTACCAGTTGCCCCCCCCCCCCCCCCCCCCCAAAAAAAACCCCAACGAATTTGGCTTAGCGCATTTACCGCTTTTTCCCAGCAGAAGGTAGGTACCGCCGCCAGGTTCACTGCAGTGGATGCATTATTTTGAATTGACCATGAACTTCATCGGGTGCAAAATAGTCCAAAGGTTTTCCTATATCGATTCGTACAATGGTCTCAGTTCTTCTATAAAATACTAGTAGAATGAAAGAATATACCAACAAAGTAGATAAGTACTATGTAGCGAGCAATGCAGCCTTTTAAGCTGGGCTAGCTTAATAAAAGGATGGCCCGGAAGTGAACAACTACCTAGGTATGTTATGGTAGAAAACCCTACAATGAACGAAGAATAGTTTATTAACTACATTCTACAGCTTTAACTTGGTGGGTGTTGATAGCGGCTAGTGAGGTGTGGGCTTTGCTGACGAGACCGATGAGCGCACGATGTCATTGATGTCAAGCGCGCGGCTCGACTCTGCAGCCTGCTATCAGGATGTCACTCGTGGGGAGATTTTGGTCTTAGCAGTCCTGTTGTCCAAGATAATTACTACCTAGTACTGATCAAGAGCTCAGCCCCATTGAGTCACAGCAGCTGTGAGATTGAATATGATTCTGACTAGGAAAGCTCAGACTAACTTCAGGGTCTCTCGAACCGAACCTTTGAAGAAGTCTGGTCTCGCGAGTTCAAGAGACACGCCGAGGCGCTTATAAGACCTGCTCTCAGTATACCTGCCCGACTCACATCTCTCTAGAAGCAGCATCGTCTGTGCCCCTATCTCAAGACATACGAGCTCGTTGGCTTTGGAGAGAATCCGGCTCACAACCTTCAGGTCGTCCAGCTGGTACAAGATTTCCTTTTTGTGCGCTTCGTGTACAAGTAGTTGGCCGCTATGTGGCTCGACACAATGGATGTGACGATCGACGAAGCTTGCGAATGAGAAGCTTCCAGCCGGTCCGTGGGAAGACACAACCTCGGACCATGTCCTCAGCTCGGAGTTCTCCCTTAGTAGGGGTCTCACTCGCCCCCGGACCGTGATACTGGTGACGTGTGCACCTCGCTGGACCTTGTGAATGCCGTCGTCGATCAACGTGGTTGCATTTGCGACTCTGGGTTTTATCGCTGTAAGCTCACTGTTTTCGAATCCTACAAATTCGAAAGAGGAACAGGCAACCCAGCTTCGGTTCATTTTCATGCTTGTGCCAAGGGGGAGTGACGCCCAAGACCACGACGGTATGCCGTCGGCTCGTTCACTCAAATAGTGGCGAGTGGTGGACAAGTCCACACGCCAACCCAGGTCGAGGCCGATAGTGTTTCGCCACAAGCCGGCCAGATATTCGTCATCGTCTTCCGAAGTCTGGTATTTCAAGGCAAGGCCGGACAAAGCAGGAAATCGATCAGAGGACTTGGTGAGATTGCGCCGTGTATAATCTTCCACGACGTCCATCCAATACGGATGAAGGTCTATGCCGTCGTATGATGCCTGGAGAAATGACTGCGTCATACTAGGTTGGTCCGGTCCAGGCCATTGCCGTTGTGGCGAGCCGTGCTCCGTAAGCTCTTGAGTAGCACAAGACCAGTACATGCGCTGTGAAGTCCAGTAGAGGATTCTGGGGGACAAGCGCTCTTCCTGAAGAGTCCAAGCACGAGTCGACCACCTCGAGCGTTGTTTCAGATCCCTTAAGGGTAGAGACAAGGCGGAGAGATTCCGACCATTGAGTTGGCACGGCTCTACAGGATACCTCCAGGCTTCTCGTGCTTCCATAAGTGGCGCGTCAGCATGTGCGACAGCTACTAAGCACAGCGTAAAGTACGCATTGCTGTATACTTCAGCCATTAATGCTGCTTCAGCCATCCAGTCCTCGGCACTGTCTTGTATGATACAGATCGAATCGATCCATATATACTGTGTTCCAGCACGTTTTGCCACGTGGATAGCATCCTGAATACTCTTGCGTAGTGCATTGATTGGGAAAGGAAGTTTGCGCCTCGCAAGGTTGTTTCCCATGGTTCTTGATTCCTTGACACTTTTATGAGTTGACATTCGTTTGTTTGGGTCCTCCCAACAGTAACTCAAGGCGACATAGGGCACAAGACTTTCCAGCCGGCTATCGACAATCTGTACTTGAGAATCTGACAAGATCTTTATCAGTCTAGTCGGATTTCTTCGTGACGAGCTGAGATTGCCACAGATCGGATGGTTGTCACAGTCTTGCGCCCAGTTTCTGATCTGGGCACAAACCTGGTCTTCAATAGCCGTATTGGCCAGTGACTCCCCTCCGATACCACTGGATGCGCCCAGTAGCAACTGTATTGAGTCCTCAGGCGGAGCCGAAGATTTCTCATTCTCTTGCAAGCTGACGCGCAGTTTTCTGTGATCGACTGTAGCCCAGACCGGCAACTGTCGGGTGGTTTCTTCGAGCTCTTTGACTTGATCAAATGTGGCCTGGTTTTGTATAAAGGCCTGGCGCATTACTCGACATGAAGAACAATGCTTTGCACATGTGCTGAGCTCACTGTAGCTGTGATGGAAGCGCACCGGCGTTGATTTGGCGTCTGCTGATAGTTTCTCGTCGCAGTACCGTACCAGTGCTTCAATTCTTCGACATCCATTGCACTTTGCCTGGCGGTCCATGTCCGTTCTAATTGCGTAGAACTTGTCGCCCCTAGGTCCCCCTTCGCGATCTCCACGGCTCTTCCGCCCAAAGCCAAATGGCATTCTGATGGCTGAGGGTGATTACGCGTAAAATAAAAATGACACAATATGTCAGATTAGACGAAAGTCAAGCGAAACTACGTTAAGTCTCGCAAAAGTTTTGAAGGCGACCACGTCTAAGTTTGCAATAAGTCGGCCATTAGAGTTGGTTCAAAGTACACTCTACTAGCTCTGCTTCAACGTGTCCCTAATACCATATTAGAAGCGGCCATTAAAGGTCCTCATCACTCGCATAGCGCCCCCATCTCTACATCGCATCAAATGATCTCAAACTTACCGAAGCAAAGGACCATAGCATCAGATTTGGGACACACTAAGACTGATAGGGGAATCTTGATGGGAACGAATCATTCGCGACGATACTGGGCATTATGGAGACTGAGTGCGGCAACACAGATGATTTGCCACAGTTCGAGCTCGGGACGTTGGGTCCGGTCGCACGTGGTGGTATCGTGGCATAAGCCGCAATGAGGTGGCGTAGTCCTCCTTGGTTCTCGGCCATCACTGTCACAACCGATGCAGGAGTCTGCGACGCTAACCCTCGTGATTTCAGTTTTACAATATAACAAATCGTTAATGATTCTAACTTGGATAATCCTCTGTGAAGTGTAGGTTTTAAATACCTACCTAGGTAGTTTACAAGTCATGGCAGATTCAATCTTGGCTCATTATGAAGGCACACACGTGTATATATTTTAAACTAACCATATGACTTGCTAAATTGCATTTTCAATCCATAATCTTTGGCTTGAACTTCTGGAGGGAATTCAGGAGGTAATTAGGTAATATTCTTTGGCCACTCTCTGTTGTCGTCACATGTCAAAGAATGGTGGACTTCTCCTGACTAGGGCAGAGAAGGATTCAAATTACGAATGAGCCTCACCTCAGCCTGCTGCTATAGTACCCTAAATTTGGCCGTGATCTGTTACACAACCAGTATTACTATAGCAGCCATGATTTTCAGCCCCCAAAATGTTTATGTGCTCGTGCTCCTATATGGGTAGATGGGGAGAAAATGTGTGACAAGGGCTAGCATACTAGAGCTTGAAACTGGGAATATATTCAATTCAGCCAATAATTCTCCAGGGCTCTGAAGGATCCATGTTCTTCCAGGTTCCTTGGGCAGTCTGGAATGGAAGAGACCCTTTCTATTCATACACAGCCCCTGAGGCTCTTCGGAGCCTTGTCTGAGTCCTTGGGAGTCTACAGATCAACTAAGATTACCTCCCCCCTGCTCACCTGATAACACCCCACTGTTTCCGAGTAAACACAGCCACAAGTGTGCTTGACGCGTCAATTATTATCTACACCAGAAACCAAACAACCGACTGCTACAGAACTAGAAAGGGCTCCGCCCAGGAGGGTTACACCTCGGGAACTCAGCCGCCGTCCCTCACCGTTCGGTCCTCGCCCCAGCCGGCCCTTTCACAGCTTTCTTTTTGGATCTCAATAGGTAGTGTTTATGATCTGAATAGTATGTAGCATGAGTGTGGCGTCAAGTACTCTGGTGGCTATGAGTACATTTCTACCCCCTGCTATTATCAGGTGAGCAGGGGGGAGATAACCTCAGCTTGTCTGATCACTCTTGGGCAGGCATTCTATGCATGTAGGTCCTTCCTGCATGAGTAACGCCTTACGACTGCTGATGAGCTGAAAATCATAGCTAGTCGTCTAATCTATTAGGGGCGTAGGCTTCTTACTGGTCTAGGTGAATAGACCGATCACCTTGGTGACAATAGGTATATAAGCCCTGGATCAGATCATCACTAGATGCCAAATTCTCCTTCTTTTCTTTCTCATCGTCTGCAATTTGTTATATCCTTCGTGTTGCTTCCATCAATCAGACTTACGCATCATGGATAAAATTTGGTGGTTTATAATCAATATTTTGGCCATTTTGCTCCAGCTCGGCTTCGGGGTTGTAGCCATTATCGCTATAACGGCAACGTATTCAGACTACACGAATCAATTGGGCAGTGGCATTATCACACCCGCCATTGCGGTAGGTGATATTGGTCTTGTCTCGAACAAGCTGGTCCCCGCCCTAGTTCTGGTAAGCTGAACTTTTCCCCTTCTATTCCTTCCCAATATGCATCACCCAGACTTATCGCATCTCACTCACACTTTATAGGGGTTTGTGGCCGCTGTGTTCAACGCTGCTCTTCTGTACCTCCTGCACCGTGCCGATAAGACTACTGGCAAGCAGGTCCATTTTCGCCGGAAAACGATTACCATCGTAGGGGCTATCGTATGTATTGGCTTTGCCATTGGCGACATTGCAATCGCAGGCATCTTAAACAAAGAGTCGATTGCTACCACTGCTCTCGCTGTGATAGCCGCGTGAGTTTTTGCTCTACAATTATCTTCTGGGGGTGTTACAGCTCAAGGTAGTCCTATTACTGACTTAGCATTGAACCAGTGTTGCTCTGATAGCTGCTGTGGGCGCAGACATATTCAAGCTGGTGACATTCGATCGGCAAGATTCCAATGCGGACCATGAGATGAAAAATCTCCAGCAGGGATCAGTGTGAAGCTGCCATCTTGCATGGTGACACCACTGGCTCGTATCGCAGTAATGCTTACCGGCGCATCACACAGTATGCTCGAGTCACATCAAGGCTGGGAACCTGGGGACAAGCTTCATCAGGAAGGACGAGCGAGGAGGAAACAAGAGAGAGGGGACCTCAACTTTCCACTGAGACGTCCCAAACTAGCCTTGATCCTGCTCACATGAAAGCATCAAGGGTTGAAGAATTGGGCGTATGGGGTTTCAGCGTGGTATATAAATCTGAGCTATGGATTCGAGGATTTTTCAGGCTGACTCAGAGTAAACGTATATCTAGCTGCCACAGTAAATTGACATTGTTCGCTGCACTAGTGTCGTTGCCTTGCTTGCTAGTCTTGCTTGTCGTGCCGAGCTGGCAGTGTGGACTCTCATACGAAGAAGATTCGAGTTGATGATTTTATCATTCAACTCGCTACATTCACCGATTATAACATCAGGACCTAGACTTAGTACGCAGCGGCCTTGAACGTTGTATTATTGATGCCACTGAAAGGATCGCCCTTGGCCTCTCGGAGGTTAATGCTGCTCAATAATACTCACAAGCTGTTTGCCCCATTGACTTTTTGGGGGAGGGTAACAGCCTGATGCTTGATTATTATTTTGAAAATATTAAGATTGGTTATTACAAAGTTTTAAAGCAGATCAGATCTTCTCGTTTCTTCAGCATCATCATTCTGTTTAAAACATGGCACTGGCGCACGTAGCGCTCAAAGCTGCCGCACAATCCGCGTTCATCTGATCGTTCGTGTAGGCAATACTGACCTTGGCTGGCGAGCCGATCATCAGGACATATGTATGGAAAGTGGGCTGGCTACGGCTGAGCTGTTCAGAGCTACCGCGATGTTCATACGTGAATTTGTGGTGCTTGATGACCCCTACATATCGAGGAGTACTATCATTTGTCTTGTGTTTCCCGGTCATCTCAAACATAACCTGGTGCGCGCTGGGGGGGGGGGGGGGGATCAGTGCAATATAAAATTCAACTAATGTTAATATAGATAAAATCAAGAAAATCAAGAAAATAGTGCCCCGACTGATATCAGACCTTCCCATTCCCAGTACTGAAACGTAAAAGAACAATAGATTCATTACGCTCATAAAAACTGTAACAGAACAAGCAATAATGAGCGCTTGGCCTTCGTAGACCTGGAGGCGAGAAAATGCTGTGTCGGTTGGGTACATGCAACACTTCGTACTGGATCTAGTAGCCGCGGGTTGCTACGCCAAGAAGGGTAGGGTTAAGTTGGCCGTTGAACGTTGACTACTTGATCGCTCATACCGTCCATGTAAGAGTCTCAGGCGTCTAGCAGCGTTCGTAGTCATCGTGACAGAGGGCCTTTTCTTCAAGCAGTAATTAGTCTTTTCTATCGATCGTAGGCTTAATAGGCGCTACTAGCCTTTGGTTCAACATAGAGTCAACTAGGTAGGGGGAGGAAAGTTCAGGACCTAGTATGTTGGAAAGGAGGAAGTGAAAGAGCCCCCCAAAACTATTAGGTAGGTATAAAGTTTTGGCCTGAGATAGGTGTAAGACCTATAGTAACTAGGCCCTCAAGGTGTACATATGTACCTACTAGTTTTGAACTTTGTTCTTACCTTCAGTGCAGTATTCCCTGCCACGTAACACAATGGCGGGAGCGGATACGTAGCCGCTCTCAAATCCTCGCGTTGCAACACATTATAACTAAACTGAGTAGATAGAGGCAAGCATAGTCCAGAGAGGTCCCGTTACTTATACCTAAGTACCTATTTAGGTACCTAAGGGACCTACATAGGCTACATTAGGTATTAGTACTTCTTTGCTAGTACGAGCATGTTTAGCACCTGAGATCACTATGGCTATGTTGGTCTCGTACACCTAGCTCCTACCCGTCGACCCGCCAACATTCAATTTCTCAATGCAAGGAGACATCATGATAGACCTCCTGAATGAAGGGAGTTCTTAGCTCTCAAAAAGGTTCCAGCCCTCGAAAATGAACACCTGTCGAATAGAATAGATAAGCATGAATAACCTCGGATTAACGGCACAATTACTGCTTGGTCGGCTGCTGCATCTTATTAACTTTACGATAGAAAATACCTACTCTTACCTCCGTGCACTTGCATTAGGTCATTAGGTACCTTAAGGACTTACTATATAAGGGTAACATGCGCCCTCCAACTGGAACTATTATCAACAGAGTCTTTTGTTTGCACTGCCCATCTACCCTTATTATTCGGCCCCAAATCCTCATGCTACGACGCATTATAACTAGAGGTAGAGTTCTGGGACAGCTCTCCTTCGCCGTGCACGATTGTTTCAGATCGCCATTTACAACCGCGACCAAAACTGCTGCTACGAAACACTTGCTACGCTATGCAGCAACACGGCAGCCTGGTGAAACCGACTGCATTCATCGTTCTCGAGCCATGATGACAAGTACTAGCTCGACAGGGTCAAACCAGCTCAGCACTTATCTAGGTCACTCGTCGAGCTGTGACATCGACTTTGACTTGATCCAATCGAGGACGACGTGCACAAAGTTTCGCGATTCGATCTGGAGTTTTGTGGTATGACATATTACATATTAACCCCTCCCTTGTTCGGTGGGATAAGGTTCTACCATTTTAACTTACTGAGCTCAGATATACCGGTGCTCTCAACATAACCAGCCAGCTTGGGATTCCCTACTGCAATCCTTACGGCGCAGCATACAGCAGAGCCTCGGGTACTATAGTCGCGAAGAGATGTTGCAATCCCATGATCTTCACGTCATCGACGATAAAACACTCGAGTAGGCTATACAACCATCTTTTTCCGGTCCACCACCAATTTCTAACGTTTTCTATTAGTGGCGCCACGTCTCATCAAGTCCGAGAACATTTCCAGGCTTGGGTCCCGAAGAACCTCGAAGATCGCCTCCAGCCAAATGCTACTGACATGGAGGACGACTTAAGCTGGATATACGCGACTACCACCCCTCGATACGTGTATTGCCTATTTGTGGACGATATCTGTCTCGAGTCTGTAGACTACCCAAGTATTGATTCGCCGGTTGTAAAGCTTCTATGGAAAGACTGGGAGTCACCGTGGCCCGTACAAGAGAGAAATTATACAACTCCCGCCCCGTTTCACGATGGTGGGACAGAATACGACGAGGAGGATGTGGGCTGGATGTACATGCCGGTTCATGATTACTTCGACAAGTATGATTTGCTGGGAACAACCGACTGGGATGCCCAGTATGTGAGGCCTCCATACATTGACTATTCCGAGGATGAGAGTAACATGGTGGGACATTGGAGGCAGAAGCCGTCAGACAAGGAGGCTTAAGCTGCGAACGAGCTTCCTCTTTAATGTTCACTTAACAAGCAGGATATTACATTGTTACCTTCGAGAGGTCAACATGATGGTCAATTTTGTTAGAAGCTTGTTGTCTGGCAAACTGTTCTCGAACATCGACATGAAGAATAAGCTGGACCCCATCGCGGTGCTTAAAGGATGGAACAAAGCAGACGACGTCAGCCTCCCGCGAATCGGCGCAGTGGTCCGCGACGCACGCGACTATACTTTACCGCTCACACCCAACGACCGCGTCTACGAGACCATTGGGTCGTATGCCTATCGCGAGGGCGTGAGTTTCCTGCCCGGGCAGCTCAACCTGCTTAAACGCACGCTGATGATGGGAAACTCCCCGCTCGGATCCATTACCAAGTTCCAGGGCCTGCTGGGTGCAATTGCGAGCCAGGGGGACGAGGTGAAATTGGGAAAGGTGCTAGATGCGATGCGAGGAACCGTCAGGGTCTTCAATTACCTCAACGATGCGGTATGTGTTTCCTAGAGTGTTCATGAGCAACTTCTTTACTGTAAAAGAAAGGCAATTACTGACTCCAGCCGGTTAAAGGAGCTGCACCGAGGCTTTACCGCGGCCGGCAGGACCCTGACGGCCGAGATGCGCTACGCGAACCAGTATATGCCGGAGCTCAAAGGCATCCTGGCGGCCTGGCAGGAGTGGGAGAAGGACTACTACGACTTCGTATGTATCTCGCTGCAGTCACTTATTCTCGTTTCTGGCAAGTCTCATTTACTGACTCCAGTGGTATAGGTGACATCCGAGGCGCTGAAGTGGCTCACGGAACGTGGAGCGTTGGTTGCCCAGAAGTTTGCTGGTGCAGGTGGCCTCGCGGAGAATCCGGCCGCGCTGAAGCTGATCTCCGGGGCGGCACAGATCATGTCTCAAGCCGGCCAAATCAAGTCCCCGCTATCGTCATAGGCTAGGATAGGATAGATTAACCTACTAATCATCTGCTTAAACCTGAAAAGACTACTACTATGTACCGTATGGCCTTTTCGAGTGCTTTTAAATAAGGTCCGATTATATTTTTGTGTCTAAAGCAACAGAAGCAACCATTTGTACACGGTCAATACCGTTGTATTCAGCAATTAAAATCAACAACCATAATAGTCGAGGTCAACTTGTTCGAAGATTTCCGAGGTCTTATAATAAACCATGAAGTTTTGGTTACTGCAGGCGAGGTACTAGGTAGGTTTGGTGTGGTTCCAGTGCGTGACCTGCCAAGCCTGCGAGGTACCTCGAGGTACCGTTGTCACTTGCAAGTATCGAAGTCCAATGTAGAATGACCACATGTCTTGCTCCAAATGACTTCATTTGCAACTACATATCCGCACATCGTGCGCGTTACGACGACTAACCCAAACACTCCACCAGGAAGCTTAGAAATCTGATTTTTTTTTCCCTATGCGAACGTGAACCGCCGAACTGCCATACCGTCCAGACCACACACGCCATCATGTTCAATGCGCTGAACCGCTACCTCTCGCGCCTCGACGGCGACTCGCGACCACAGCAGGCCGAAAGCCAAAGCTTCGGGTTCCAGGTCCTGCGCAACACGGACCTCGAGCTCGCCATAGAGCCATGGTTCGACTTCATCGTCGGGATCAACGGGCGCAGCATCGTACGGAATCCTAACTGCCCAGCGTGAGAAAGGCAAAAGCACCCCGGTTCTAACCAGCGGAATGGGAACAGGATAACCCCGACCCGGGTCTATTCGCGCAAGAAGTGCGGAACTGCGCCGGCGGCACCGTGGCACTTGGACTCTGGAGCGCAAAGGTACTTCTTACCAAACAAATAACCCCTCACCCCGCCCGACGGTCGAAGCCTTGGTAGCCAAAGATACATCTACATTTCCCAAAATAACTAACCACGAGCCCGCCTCTCCTCTCACAGGGCCAACGCACCCGAGTCGCCCACATTTCCGTATCCGCGACCGGATCCCTAGGCCTCTCGCTGCAATGGGCCCCGATATCCCTCGCCTCGACCATCTGGCACGTGCTGGACGTCCCGGCCAACTCGCCGGCCGACGCGGCGGGGCTGCTGCCGTACAGCGACTACATCCTGGGCACGCCAGACGGGATCCTGCACGGCGAGAGCGGGCTGGGCGAGCTCGTCGACGACTACATCGGGCGGCCCCTGCGGCTGTGGGTGTACAACAACGAGTACAACGTGACGCGGGAGCTCGAGATCGTGCCGTCGCGCGAGTGGGGCGGCGAGGGGGCCTTGGGATGCGTTCTCGGCTTCGGCGCTCTGCACCGGCTGCCGGCGCCCTTCGACGAGCCTGTCTCAGGCCCAGGCGAGACCTTGTTCGACGGCGGCAACGCAGGCCAGCAGTATCCGGGCCAGGGCGGGGTTGTTGCTGGCGAGCAGTTCACGACGCTGGCGCCGCCACCGTCTTCTTCGGGTCCTGAAGCCTACGCACCCGGTGCGGGCGAGGAGGCGCAAGGAGCGGGCTATCTTGTTCCTGCGCAGCTGGTGAGCCCGCCGCCGCCGCCAGCGGGAGGAACCAGTGCGCCGCCGAGGGGCAAGAAGAAGGACAGACATGCGCATGGACAGGGCCCGAATAGGCTCATGGACGACTACCTGGCCGAAGAGGAGAAGAAGAGCAAGGCGCTGGACGGCCATATCTCTGCGAGCAAGACCCCGCCGCCTCCGCCGCCGAAAGCAGGTGGTGGGCCACCGAAGGGCGCGGGACCACCACCTCCGAAAGCCTCGGGACCACCGCCACCGAAAGCCTCCGGGCCGCCGCCTCCGAAGGCTGAGGCAGCAGCGCCTGAGGAGAGTGAGAGCGAGAGCGAGAGTGACAGCGTGGAGTAGAACTTAACACATATGTATGCTACGAGCAATGTACGGGTGAATGAAAGCAAGCATGCATCACTTCACAGTATTTCAATGAATTGTTGCCAGTTGCATAATGCGGTACTCTATTGATGAGACAAGACTGGAGTTCAAGATGAAGGCCTGTCCTTGACGGCCGATGATGTCTCATTAAGAAATATTGAAGTCGTCGCTTGCTGAGCTCTCTCATTTTTACAGGGAAATTGACCCTCTGCACTTCCATGTGTGGTCTGTCTGATACCCCATTTGGGCTGTGACTGTGACTTGATGCCCCGTCTGTAGGTACATGCACACTCACTCAGTCAACGATCCATACTTTATGCGCCGCGCCGCGCCAATTCTTATTCTTGTTTCCGTCGTTCCCGTCGTGGTGCTGCCTAGTTTATGAAATTGATACAGAAGAAGTGAAGGATCAAGCTTCCCACCACGAAATCTGCAAATGCTCTATTCGACAAAGTGGTTTGTCAGTGGAGAATGTTTCAGGGTCGGGGGCTTCGGTGCATGGAGCAGGACTGGATTTACCTCTCTGGCGACACGGCTGGGAACTCGGCTTTGTTGGCTTCGGTGGTCTGTATGCGCAGGGACGCTGTTTTAATATTAGTGACATGTCCAGATTCCGTAACATCCTCCCGGACATGAGCTTTGTATTGAAGGAATTCGTTGCGAGGAGACGAAGATGGGTAGCGAGGCTTGAAGTGACGTGAGCGTACCTGTGAGAACGAACTGCCCGACAGTAGCGCAGAAGCCCGAGAGGAAAGCGTTGAAAGGCTATAAAGTGCCACCAAATGTTAGCAAATGGCCCGTCATGTGTACATGATCACATCTTTGATCGTCTGATCATCTGATCGGTGTCCCTTTCGTGCCTCTCGAAATTCACAACGTAGGGGGAGCTCGGAGAACGTACGTAGTTTCCGGCGAGGACGCAGTAGGCGAACTGCAGACCGCCGACGATGACGAGGAAGGCCATGAAGGCATCGATGAGCTTGGTGCGCTGCGGCGTCGTCTTCTGGTAGTGCTGCACGATGTTGAGGGCGATCTTGTCGATCTGGCTCGCGGAGCCGCTGCCGGTGCTCTTGGTGCTCGTGCTACTGCTGGTGATGATTGTGCTCTTCATGGTGTTGCTGCCGCTGCTGGTGCTGCTGCTCGTCGCAGGTGCGGCGCTGGGAGTGGCTGGGCCGGTGGCCGTCGCGGACTTCTTGCCGGCCATCGTGATGGCGTGTTCGCAGTAACAACGTGCTTGTCACTGCTTTGCAAGAATGAAGTCGATTCTGTCGTGGGCGGTTGCAGTGAAGGTTGTCTCGAATTAGGGATGTGGATTGCGGTTCGCGTGCTGGTCTACCGGCTGCAGTAGGTACATGTAGGTGGGAGGATTCTAGTAAGTTATCTGGTTGTCACGGTGCACCTATTCGGAGGTGTCGATTCACTGCCTAAGGAGGACTTGGCGGTTGCTTTAGCACTGCGGGTTGCAGCTTACAAGGCAAAGGGACACGAAAGCTAGATCCCGGATCTGGAAATAACGACGAATCAGAGACGAGATACTCCAGCTCCGACGGACGATGTGTGGCAGAAGTGTGGCTAGAAGGTTGAGCTTCAGCCACGTTTCCCCAACGTTTCCGCGTTGGCGTCATTGGAACTCCACCTCAGGTCCCTCAGCGTCGGCACTAAGGTATGTGATCCCGAGTCTTCCTTTATGTTATCAGCTTATTGAATTTCAATTAACGCGCGAGAACAGACAAGCATCATCTATTTACAATCTCATCATTTCATCGAGACGAAACAAGCAAATATCAATATGGTAAGAAGGCGCAATGGTTGTTCACTTGTGATATATTTGAGCTAAATATCCACCCTTTTATTAAATTAGCCTCTGGAAAACATCGCCTACCTCCTCGGAGCCTTGACCGCAGGTGGCGGTACTATGGGATACGTCCGCACTGGATCTGTGCCCTCGATCGCTGCGGGCCTAACTGTTGGCCTACTATGTATGTGTTCCCAGACGTGATTACTTTGGTGGGAGGGGTAGAGAGTGGCTGATCGCAAGGTTCAGACGGCCTCGGAGGCTACCGCGTGCAGAACCGCCAATCTTATGGTGTTGAACTTGCTTTGCTTGCATCGATTGTGCTTGGTGGTTCTTCCATTCCCCGGGCTATCCGGCTTCGCAAGCCCGTTCCAACTGTTCTCAGTCTGGTATCGCTGTTTGGACTTTACACGTTCGGCACTGCCTTCCAAAAGACTTTGTAAGAGCATAACAGCCCATCGCAACCGTGTGCGCAATGGAGCAAATCACCTGCCAAGTATGGTTCCATGTGGTGCGAGATGAATCGGTGGACGTGGAGAGGTTGGGAAAAACGTATGAAGCAGCACAGAGGTGCCGTACTCCTTATAGAGTAACGTTGGCCCCTGGATGCGAATCCAAGACAGCGTCAAATAAGCCATCTAAACGCCTTGCTTTGTCCTGGCCCAGTGCATAATAACCCAAAACTGACATATCGTACAAGGCGTGATAATCGCCATCTCTCGGCAGCTGTGTATGCACGCAATGGCAGTTTAAGAGTTTTCGTCGATGTCTTGCCAGACCTTGTTCATCTTTTCGCGCTTGGCTTTGGCCACAGCTCGATTCGCGGCTGTGCGCTTGAGTCGCTCGGCTCGTAGACATAGAGTGACCTGGTGTTTAGCGTCGTTGCACATGCCAATCGACTTCCACAGGAAGCCCCGGTCGTGGCACTCCTCGAGGGCGGTCATAATCTCTTCGCATGCTGGATGTTGCCACCAAGGTCAGCCAAGCTGTAGAAACCGGATGGTAGTGTCGGCTTTGTGCATCATATTAACATACCCACATTGTCCTTCGTATGTAAGTGAGGATGCATCTTGACTCTTGGCGTCTTGTATCCTGTAGCGCGAGAAAGGAGTGTCGCCGCGACGTTGAGTGTTTTCGAGGATACCTTGGTAGGAGGGATGGAATGGAGGCAAGGCACGCAGGCATCAGGGCCGCACTGGGCTACTGGTACAGGTTACTGGGCCCAGGGTGCCAGGGCGCCTTAGCGCTCCCGTCTCTTTGGTCAATGGCCAACTCAGCCAGGCCAGCTGGAAAGCATGGGCCACATCCCACCTCCACTTCACCCCTCCAGCACTTTAGCATGGCTGAACGTGTTAGTATCAAGCCCTTCACTTAAACGACTCCCAATTGTTTTGTTTAAGCAACTCTCGACACAAACAGTTGCCCATGGCGTCAAAACAAATTCCTGCTAAGAAGCAGCAAGGTGAGTCATCACAACCAAATGCACAAATGAACAAGCGCTTATCAAACCCCAGAACTGCAAGCAACGTATTCAAATTACAAGAATACGCTGCAGTCGCTGGCGCAAAAAATCGGTGACGTCGAGCAAGAGTCTGAAGAGCACAAGTCAGTGATGTTCCCGCAAATGGCTTTCTCGTTTCCTGCATCACCGGGCTGGCTAGGCGTGGGCTATATCCATCCCTTGCGCCCTAGGCTTCAGCCGTTCCGACAATCCTACCCAAGCATTTTAGTTCGAGCGTGGAGCCCATGAATATCATGAGATCTCACCGCCTCACTTTGCCGGCCTCACCGCTTCCTAGATGCTATACTTGAAATGCTTACCATGCGCTCGCTGCTAGGCTCGTGCTCGAGACTTTGGAGCCCTTACCCGAGGACCGCAAGTGTTTTCGGATGATCAATGGTGTACTAGTGGAGAGGACCGTCAAAGACGTCGTTCCCGCTCTGAAGACAAATGCCGACGGCTTGAAAAAGGTCCTCGATGACTTGGTCAAGCAATACAAGACGAAACAGGACGATCTAGAAAAATGGAAGGTGGGTTTCTCCGGTTTATCCCTCCCTTCACGTGGACTGCTGTTCTCTCGGACCACGCCATCACCCCTCCGGAAGGTATGATCATCGGGCTAAGATTACGTCGAAACAGAAAAAGAACAACATCCAGGTTGTTCAATCCTGAAAACACGCATCTCGACAAGGACTCAGGATAGAGGAGTATGTGTGGAGACACGGCCATGCCGGCATGCGGGAGAGTCGTGACGGGGCTGCGATCTCGGATCAGAAGGTCATCATATTCCTACTTCAGTATAAGTTCGGACTTTGTGACGAAGCTAGTGCTGGGTTTTGCTTTTCCCCGTGCATGGAGACCAGGATCCATGGGTTCGACGTAGCAAATATTGGAGCACGGTGGGAAGTGAGTTCGTGTAGGTCTGACATCACGGCTTTAATTCAATAGTGGTGTGTGTGTGTGTGTGTGTGCTGGTGTGTTGTACATCTGCAGTCACAATGAGCGGAGCCTAGCGTCAAGGGCGTCTCGCTGCCCAACGATAATTGTCGTCGAGGCTGTCGGGTGGGCGAGGGTTGGAGTCAGCCCTGATTAGAGGGCCGGCCGCCCAGAAGCGGCTTGCCTCTCGCGTGTAGGAAATCTAAACAGCCAGTAGGGCGGCTTACGGCGACGCCCTACATGCACGTCTGCAATCCACTTCTGTCACCCCGTCGAGTTGTCTCTTAAATTGGTGCATATCGACTGTGTTTCAAGCCTTTACAAGGTCACAGGCCGGACGTCAATGAGAAACCTGACTTACTGGGTTCTCGTGACCGGTTGTGTTCCCATTCGTAATCGGATATTAAGTGACTCAATCCGGAGATCAAAGCAGCAGAGTAACCACGTAGCTATCCACATACCATAGACTTGGGTCTAGAGCCACACCCCTCATGCATCATAGGGGGACTCAGTCCAGTTGCATCCGCATCAACCTAGCTCAGCCATCAATTCTGTGAGCGGGGGGAAATCCTACAGCAGCCCGACATTCGAGAATGTGAACTAGATGTTATCTGGTGTGAGTTTAAGCCCAGTTCCTCAACTACCTCTAGCTAATACACAGATAAAATACAACATCGTTTTTATGACTATATGGGGCATTATGCCCGGTATTGGAACCTTCATGACTCAAGCCTGACAACGAGAGTACAATGTACTATGAGGACCCATTTCATTTTCTCAACTGTTAGATGAGGGTCGTTTAAACAAGTTCACAATTATGACTCAATAGACATCGGACGATTGGGCACCCGTCAAACTGCAGGTTCGTGCCCAGGTGAGACATAATTAGGCCGCACTATCCTCGGCGCATCAGGCGGTAGGTAAGTGATGTCTGATGTCTTATGTACGGCGTTTGCGAGACATGCATTCTATGATCAAGTTACCTAGAGACACCATGTGACGAGGTGGCAGAGCACTGCCAACGGTTTTTGGAGTTCGGAGACATGCATGCAGAAGCGTGTGCTGCCTACCTACTACCTAGGTGTCTCGTCTCGTCATACCTAGCGTAGGTACCACAGCAATCTGATTGAGCGAAGACAGAAAACCAGCGGCCACTGCCAATCAAAAAATTACAACTGTAGATGGGGTTTTCGATTGGTCGATAATCTGTAGCCAATGATTACAAGCCTATATACATCGAAGCTCAAATAGCATTGTGTTTGGCCGGTTACTGCAACACTTTATAGGATTCCCAATCGTCTTCACTTGACCAGGTGCATCAAATTTCAACTATTACAGGTCATGTATACACAACCTCGGAGGAGGAAGTGGTGAAATGGCCAGCTCATACCCCACGACACGCTTGTCTCGGCTCCTCCCACTGGTTTGGGAAGTAAGTAACCGCTCCAAAATACAGAAAGGGGTGTGGTCCGAAAAGGGGGTCGGGATATACACCTACGTTTACCAATCGGTGTAGAGGTTTTGAAAGCGCTACTGAGTCCATCTCTAGATTGTACCTACTTAAGTGCAGATACTAAGTAGCCTAGTATCATTTTTGGGGGGCGTTCGTCTTACGAACATCTACACCGCTGCATTAGCCTTGGTAGAAACCCCTCCTTCTTGTCATCATTCCTATAAAATATCTATATTTGAATGTACGCAAGTCAAGGCAGCATTGGCCGGTCTAGGAGCTTGGCAGGATCCCCAACGCATTATTTTAGACCAGACTGCCGCTAGTGACTAGATCATCAGTCGATGGCATACTATGTATAAGTTAGTTGTTCTCAGGGTTCTGGGGCTGCAAATATGACGTCGAATCTAATTGTACCTTAATCCTATAACCCATATAGGAAAGTGCTCACACAATGACGGAAGTACTCGGAATACCCTGCCGGATAAATTGCAGAGTGTGTAAGGCCGCTGAGACTGAGAAGGGTACCAATCCGCATCATGAACGAACCCTAATGTTCTCTTTGTCTTATTTATCTGCTGTTGACACACTGTTTTCGGAAGCATTGTGAGTTGAATCGTTGGTGCCTCTAACGTACCTGGTACCCATGCCCTTCGTTCGGTGGCAACCCGGTGCGCACAGGAGAAGAGGCATGGTATTGACGAGGCGGAACACCTCACAGTTGCGTTGTCACACGTCCAGCCCGATCGTCCTATGCGTACATAGTAGACAGCCACATCGTATGTTCAACTGATTCAGGATAATCCAGACCGTGGTGTAAGCTTAGGTAGGTATTTACCTACCAACGATTTACTGTACATGCCTCAGGTGCTTGCCCCTCCGTCCCCCACTTCAAATAAGCCCTACTATGTACAATGCAGCTATACATGAACATCATGGGCTGAGGTTTCTTGTTCATAAGCAGAAAGATAGTTTGAAGTATACCAATGCAACGGTAGACCGAGTGTATAAATTTCCATGACTGATTATGATATTTTGGTGCCCTCCCAAAGGCTCTACTTAGGTAATAAGTAGGTCTTCGAGACCTAGTAAATGTATGAATATGAGCATTCGGCATAGTCGCACGGCCAACGAATTGAACGAGCAACCCACCCCCTCATTGTTGACTTTACGGCAGATGGACATCTAACCTGACTAGGGACTAGCGCCTCGGTTACGGTACCGCGGCATGGAACTAATCCCCACTCCAAGTTGTACCCACCAGGCCAGCCAGGTACCTATCGTCCGTCTGCTGAGCCGAATGCTGCCCAGAGCATCCCGCACAACTTGTTGCTCCAAATTTAGTACATGCGCATGAGCGTCGAATGGCAGAGCTGCGGTACCTAGGCCTTGGCGCACTTGTGCGCACCCCACGCGCCGGCGCATCACCCTTCAGCACCATCGCGATACTCTCCCGAGTCAACTCCTCCAATGTCTTGCGACCCAACACTCGTGCGTACCCATCCTTCTTGCATCCGCATCTGCACCTCTCCACCACCAGCACCACCAGCACCAAGAAAAGAAGCCAGCCGAGCCAGCCGTGTTCCGAGTTAGGTAAGCTAAATTTCCCGAGTTTCTCTTGCTGCGCTTCTCCGTCCCTCGCCTCGCGAATGCATGCTGGGCATGATTGGCACAACGGCGGCGAGCGACCTGCCCGGCGAGTCAGGCATGCCGGGGCGGTCTCGACGCAAAACTGGATCCCCTTGGAGCCATGTGCGTCTCTGCGCCCTGGCGGTTTCTGGCCAATTGTCACCATGCGTCGCTCAGCTCCCGGCTTAGCCGTCCCATCCCGCACGTGTGAGCAAAGTCTAGTACGTCCGTATTAACGGTATTGTACATAGTTCGAGCTCTGAAGCGGCGCGAGCTAGTGTTATTGTTGTTTCTCACCAACCTTGGCACCTCTACCTGCTCCCTACCTGCTGAACCCTGTCTGCCCTACTTGGTGTAACTGCCGTGCAGCCCTATTGCAGACGTTGGACGTTGGCTGAATTGTTCTTACTTGCTGAGCAGCATTGCGGGTTTGCAGTGAGACCGAGGCGTTGCCACCCGTTACCTACCGCTACCAGCTTACCTACCTACGTAAGCTCGTAGAAGTTGGTCTAGGTGCTATTTTGCAGGTTACTTACTTACTGATCATAGCCAAACCAAGATCAAGCTGCTGGATTCGTTACGTTCCGTATCCACCGATCAGCCTGGCGTAGAATACACCGTCTCGTGCGCCAAAGCATCACGTATCATCGCTGCACTGTCGGTCATCCAGCCCGAGGAGGTCTCCAGAACCACAACCGCACCTCCAGCACACCCGACTCTTGCCCATCTCTTATACCTGGCTCCGGCTCAAGTATACGACTAAGGGAGACGGCATAACAGCGGGTCCCATATAGCGCGACCCTCGGCGTCGTCACAGAGACGCGCCCCGCCCAACCCCCAAGGTCCCAACTCCCAAAGTCCCCAAGGTCCCAAGTCTCCGGCCTGTAGTGTACCCATAATCATCTTCTGCGCCAACCCACATCTAGATCCCGTCCACCAACACGTTCTCGCGTCTGGCATCCCACGCTTGCCACGGTATAGACATACATCCGCAAGCACCCCCCGTTAGCTCAACCCCCTCCAAGGACCCCAGACCCAGACACCCAGACACCCAGACACCATCTCGCGTCTCTGCATACTCTGCATGCTCTCTGCATACTACGCCTGCCACTCCCTCGCCTAACCCCCCTTGATTCCGTCATAGCCTGAACCGGCGGCAGGGCTCACTTGACAGCGATCTCCGCCGAATCGTAGATAGTCGCAGCTTGGATCCGCGCGACAGGGCCGGGTTGACGCAGGTCTCTGCAGCTAAGCCGCGATCATTTGCAAGCCCTACCCTTTGCAACGTGTCAGAGGCAAGGGACACATCACCTCTCGCCTTGTAACAACCGTGCGAGTTGGCAATTCTCGAAAATTTTCATCATAAGCTAGCACCCGCTGCAGGTAGCCAAATATGTCGGATTCCCCCCAATCTCCTCCCAAGGACGTCGAGCCAGGTGTACAGTCACCCGACGATGAAGCACAAATGAACGACCCTCAGGACCCACACGCCGCTGGGCTCTCCTATGAGTTCGAAGTAAAGGAGCAGGATAGGTGGTTGCCCATAGCCAATGGTGAGTTGAGACCCTCCTGGCCCTCTGCCTCTGATTTGGCGCATCTCGAGTCTGTATCTGGGTCCTGTCTGCACGATTCGACTCCAAACCCAGACCTATGAGGTGGGATCGCTTCTGCGGAGCTTGTGGTTGGCTTCAGCAATTGGTGCTTCCTGCCTTTAGCTTCAGATAGACGATAGGCGCGCATGATCCTATGATCCTAGCGGCCATCATGTCTCACGATTCGCCGACCCAAGCACCAGAAGCGCCTCGCGCTTCCAAAGCCCACAAGTACGATGTGTATGATGCTAACATACGCAATTTCGCGCCAGTCGCTCGCATCATGAAGCTGGCCTTGCCCGAAAATGCCAAGATAGCCAAAGAGGCCAAGGAGTGCATGCAGGAGTGCGTGAGTGAGTTCATCTCCTTCATCACGAGTGAAGGTAAGTCTTTGCCCAAGCAGCTTTACAATCGTTTCGACCTGGACTCACCAGCTATAGCGTCCGAAAAATGTCAACAGGAAAAAAGAAAGACGGTAAACGGAGAGGATATATTGTTTGCAATGACCTCACTGGGATTCGAGAACTACGCCGAGGCGCTCAAGATCTATTTAACGAAATATCGAGAGGTACTATCTGCCCCCGTAACCGATCCTCATATCTGCGGCATGGATATGTGCCGATCCATTCTTGTGGGGACACTATCAGCTGACCCAGTCGATCAACAGTCTCAATCCAACCGGGGTGAAAGCCAACAGAACAGGCCTGGTAGCCAGGGCTACGGAGCAGCCACTGCTGGGGCATCGAATGCCGTCGGTTCGTCTAGCTTTCAAGGCGGCGACGCCTCTGCTGGTCTCGCAGAATCAGGGGAGAGCTATATGTATGCCCAGGCAGGGCATAACGGAGCGGGCGGCGAACCTGCTAACTACTAAGTATCGGCTCGCGCGCCAAGGTGTCAAGCTCGCCCCTTAGTTTCCGTACGAGGCTTCGAAAGTATTCGAAGCACGCGACACCACCTCTTCTTCGAGTGTGTATAAGTAAGGAGGTCCCGCGCCCCCGGGCATATTCTCACGCGGCCGCAAAGTTGGGTTGGACGAGGACTGGAAAAGCTACGGTTGTGTATGTACAGGAAGGAGCCAGCAGGAATGGCGATGTCATACGAGCACACAACAGTAGCGGCGTTTCTCTTCTTTCGTCTTTGATAGATTTCCCCAGGGCTCCTTTACCCCCTGGGTCTCCTCGCACGGGGCTTTGCTCTTGAGATCGAGCATCGGCAATTTCGACAGTCAGCATAGCTTTACAAGATAGGAAAACAGCCCTATCGCGGTATCACTACTGCTATGTTATGTACACACAATATCGCGAATTCACTAGTTTCATCAGCCTGTAGAGCGTTCGGTCCTCTCTGGTGTTCCACTTCCACCACTTTGGATTTTGGGCTAAAATCTATTATGTGAAATGTTATATCTTGCAATAGGCTGTTTGCTTTTTGCAAACAAACATTGGTGCTAATTTATTACACTAGGTTGTACGAAAACAGATTATTAGGTGTGAAGCCACTCGAGCCTCTCATGATTCAAAGCTGTCCATAGTATGATATGTGAGCAGGTACTTGCCTGAACGCCTGAAGTACCCTACTTACAGTGCATGCAGATAGGTACATGATCCTGCCCATCTTAGATACATCTACATTAACAAACTCGGCAAGCACTGTCAAGTGGGCCACAGATCCCCACGCATGAACCGTCTTGCTGCCTGCGGTCGCAGCAGCCAATCAACGTCTGAGCATTGTTCTAGCGGCCGCCCCGCCATTTCAGGCCGTCGAGGACCCCGAAGAAATAATTTTGTGCAGCACTGGCCATCCCGTCTCCATCGCCGACCTCTACATCATCGCCACCATCATCAATAACATCAATAGCAGCACACACCACCCCGCCGTCTACAGGCATCCCGGCACCAGCGATGACCAGGTGTATAATATCAACTTGCACCACAGTCTGGACAGCCTGGATCGCTTGGCGACATCCCGATACCCTGTGATCTCATCATATCGACTGTACCGACTGTATAACCCCCCCATTCCTCACTCATGTCACCAGCCGCCTCCATGCCCGTGCAGATTGCACGGGCTGTTCCTGCTGGCCCTCTAAAACCCATACTCAAGCCTACCTCGTCAGTCATTGGCGTGCGACGATCGAGGGACGAGGCTCGCCTCGACGAGAAGGAGGACGGTGACGACGAAGTCAACAGCACGGATGGCACCCGAAGCCCCAAGAGAAAGCGGACACGGGTAGAATTCGATATGGACAATGTGGAGGTCCGGGAGATCGGCGCCAGATCCGTCGACGAGATAAGAACCGAGATCAGGGACGCCCTCGATCGCCATGCTCGCCACGAAGACGAGGAGTACGACATGCTGAAGCAGACACTCCAGGGCAAGCCGGTCACGTATCGCGACGATGACGACGACGACGACGACGAAGATGACATCGATCTCGTCGCAATAGCAAAACAGCGACAAGAGCTCAAGGGTTACTACATCGCCCTTACCGCCTTCGCACCCCGCCTGGGGAGGTCGTGTGATGGCCTCGTGAGAAGCGTTCTCGAGTGTCACTGGCTCGGCCGGGATGATGAATTTGCCAAAGTCTATATCCAATGCCTCGCTGCCTTGGTCAGTGCCCAAGGACCTCGCCTCACTCAGGTTCTGGCCATGATAGTACAGAAGTTCTCTGCGTCCCGGCCTTCGGAATGGGCCGTAGAAGGCTGCCCTCCTGTCTCGCGCGCGGCAGTGCAAGACAGAATCCACGTGGCATTGCGATACATCCTACAATTATTCCCAATTGCGCCATCCGTACTGGAGCCTGTTTTGGCCAGCAAATATCCTTTCCATGAGGAGTGTAAGCGAGCCCACCTGGCTTATGTCGATAATCTCCTGCGCCTTCGTCAATACACACCCGGCCTCCGAAATGATGTAATGGACCTCATCATGAGTCGGTTGGTAAGAATTGATGTCGAAATGCAGATGGATTTGGATGACATGGATGACACATTGACGGCCATGGTCGCCATGGCTTTGAAGTCTGCCCAAGAACACGAGGATCAAGACGAGGAGGACTCCGACGATAGCGACAACGAATCAGTATCCAGTGCCGAGTCCGAAGATGACGAATACACGCGTGTCAAGTCAGCAAAGGAGAACATCGAGAAGATGGATTCGATTCTGGACACTCTTTTCGAGCTGTACACTCCGATTTTTGACGACCCCGACTCCGATGACGCCATGGAAGTATTCGGAGACCTGTTGGCGGAATTCTCACATCTGATCCTTCCCACCATCAAATCACGACATACCCAATTCCTAATATTCCACTTCGGCCAGCGTTCGGAGAAGCTCATCGACGCATTCTGTGGCACATGCATTAACATCGCATTCGAGTCTCAACGGCCTCTTATCCTGCGTCAGTCGGCCTGTGCGTATCTCGCTAGTTTCGTTGCGAGAGGCGCGCATGTCCCAGGACACATTGTCGTTAATATTTTCGAAGTATTGGGCTACCATTTAGATGAAATGCGTGCGGTCTATGAAGTCTCGTGCCGAGGCCCCGACGTTCGTCGGTACGCACCATTTTATGCTTTGATGCAAGCTTTGATGTATGTTTTCTGCTTCAGATGGCAGGACCTTATCAAGTCAACCCCAGAAGATGTTGACAGGGATGATCCTCTATCTTATCTGGATCAGGAAATTGAATGGGAATCGGAGATCAAGGACATCATGAGACGGAACATCTATTCTAAGCTCAACCCACTCAAGGTGTGCTCTCCCGTCATCGTCGACCAATTCGCCAAACTCGCACATCACTTCCGGTTCATGTACGTCTATCCCCTCGTCGAATCGAACAAACGACTACGACTCTCCCAATACTCTGTCGGGGCCTATTCCAATGGCGGTGCGCTGCGGGACTTGGCCTTCGATGCGAACGACGAAAGCTGGCAGCAACTTGGCTCCTTCTTTCCGTTCGACCCCTACCAATTACCGAAGAGCAAGCGCTGGGTAGATGACGATTACTTGCCCTGGCGACCTATTCCGGGATTGAACCCCGAGGAGCCTGAGGATACTAGCGATGAAGACGATGCAGACGATGAAGATGAGATCGACGAAGACACAGGCACTGAAGAGTTCGTCGAATCATGATTAGGGTAATATTTGTTCATGATTGTATGATGCATAGGGTGGCGTTCTACTGGTGTTTGATGGAAAATGGCTGGCAAGCTCACAGGGATTTGTTTGCGGTTGGGACGTGATAATTTTGTTTGGCTTTTGCTGTAAGGATACACATTATATTTGAACAGCGCACCAACCCTCCATAGTGTCTACTCAATGCATATTTAATGTTCTGAGAGGAGATCTTCTCTAGCTGCCATACGGGGCTTGAGCCACTAGTTGAGTAAACTGCGTGCTCCGCATTTGTTCTGTTGCTCCCTAATCGTAATCGGTATGGGACTTATCAAGCCCTGCGTCTCCACGAATCAGCTCCAGGCAGGCAACATGAGTCGTTGCATGGGGTCCCGTTCCTCAGAATCCCGGTTAATGTTGTGTTGTCTGTGAGCTCACATTTGCCGACTGTTGTTTCGTTTCAATTTTCAAATAATGAAACTCACACGAGTTTCACAATTTGATAGTAGCAGTCGCGGCGCCATATACGAACTTGATAATTGTTAGCTATTACTTGCTAACGCTCACATTGTCTTGCCGGTTGTTACGTGAGTTGAGGCATCGATCGGTCGATTTCTCACGCTTACGTGATATTACACTGTTGCTGCCTGGCGACAACCAACTACCGACAGACAACAATTTATGGGGTGGGCGTGATTATTGTCTTGGCTAACGAAGAGGAAAAGAAGAGATTATAAGTTGAGGGTTAGTACATTACAGCATTGTCTCAACTTGTATATTCGGATTCCTAAGACTCGGGGTGAGTCGGGATTCTCATTGGGTGGCCCTGAATCCACTGCGGCAAAGCTTATACGGAACAAGGACGAGTAGAAGGGAGGAAAGATGCCCGATTCGGAGGGCACAGGAGCAGGAGCAGGAGCAGGTGATCAGAACCCTGATAGGCCGTCGTTCACGGACTATTGGAAGCAGTCGAAAGACAAGCAGGCGGCGCAGAACCTCACTATCGTCTCGAGCAAGTTGGGCCAACCGGCAGGTAGGTGCACACCCTGGTTTTCTTTATATTGACTCATCCACATGATCACCAACTGCAAGGGGATGAGAAGCGAATGTGTGAATAGATGAGATGACTTGATACTGGAGCTTTATTTCACAGTTGCTATAAGCTCTGTGATCCTCACATACCCAAGCTATCTCACAAGTCACCATGCCAGCATTTTGCTATCAAATCACGTGCAGTCAGGCTAACATCTGCTTCTCCAAACCCAAGCCGACGGCAAAGATGAGGCCCAGGAAGAACCGACGGCTGAGTCCAAGGCGCTGGAGCGCCGGCAGCAAGTCAGGAAGGCCCAGCGCCAGCACCGGCAGCGCAAGGCCAACTACACGAAGCAGCTCGAGAAGGACATCACCAAGCTGCGCGACGACATCGCCAAGGTCGAAGAAGAGGCGCAGCGCCTGAGGGACTTGAATGACGCGATACAGGCCCAGCTTAACAGTAGTGGTGGCGGTGGTAATGGAGGAGGGGGAGGACAGCAAGGAGGTCATATGATGCCCCCTAGTGGCCAAATGCTGCCACAGCAGCTACCGGAGTTCAATGCCACTGACATGGGCTTCTCGACGTTCTTCGCGCCGAACTATACCGTCTCGCTCGACATGTCGGCGAATCTGGGCGCGCCGGCGTATCAGGTTCGTCGTGCCTCGCCTCCTATGGCAGGAATGGGAATGGGAACGCCAGCGGGATCGGGAATGGATACATCCAGTACTGGCGACACCGCTGCCAACACCTTTTCTAGCGCCCCCAGCGTGGCCGGTTCGTGGAGCATGACGGCGGCTTCGTCGACGCCGTGCTCGACTCTTGAAGAAGTGGCGATTATGGAGGCGAATCTGTCTGAGCAGCAGATTGACCTGGCGATTAATTTCATTCTAGCGTACGTGCTATTTCTTTTTGCATTTTTCTCTTTTCTTTTCTGCTGTTGTCTCGCGTGTCGCCCCTCTGCCATACATCCATCGCGTGTGATTGCAAAGCAGCGGGCAAAAAAACATTGGCGGGTTTTCAAGACGAGATTATGAAAACTACCAGCTCACACATTCCTCGTCCATTTTACAGACTAGAACACTGCTGCTGGAACCACATCGACCAGCACCTCTACGACCACTCCCATCCTCACCCCCGACTAAGTGACGTCTCTCATTCCCATCATTTGGGAATGGGAACGGGAATGGGAACGGGCATGGGCATGGGCATGGGAATGAACATGAGTATGGGAATGGGCGCCACAGACGACGAAGAAGCCGAAGCCGAAGCCGAAGACGAAGCAGCACTAAGCGGACACACCTTCATGGCCACAGCCCTCGCGCTGCAGAACGCGCCCATGACAGTATTTTCACGGATGAGCGACTCCTACTCCTCCGCCCCTGCCCAACCCCAACCCCAAACCAGTCCCATAGAATGGCAATCCCGCACCCTAACCCTCACAAACCTACGGCGTCTAGCACGCTCTCTAAACCCTTCCGACTCAGAACTCGCCCCCGTGCAAGTGTGGTTCGAGCTCGTGTCGCTGTACGGCGTCGAGGTGGCGACAGATGCGGACCTTCTCAGGCGTCTGAACAAGGAGCTTTCCGCGTTTCTCGACTGCGATTTCTTCGGGGCCAGCCTGCAGCGGACGGCTTTTGAGAGCGTGCTGGAGCGGGTTGTTGGGTTTCTGCCGCGGCAGTGGGGGGTTGGCGGGTGTATTGGGGAAGGAGGGGAGGAGGACATGTTGGGTTTTGGTGGTGGTGGTGGTGGTGGTGGTGAAAGAGCAGAGGAGGGAGGGAGCCAAATGCGTGAAGGTGGGATGGGGGTGCATAGGGAAACGGGGACAGATGAGCTTGGGAATAGAAAGAGTACGGATTCCAGATCTGATGAACCTTTTCTACCTGGCTAAGTAAGATCGACAGATCAAGATAGCGTTCATTGAATAATTACGAAATATACGATATGCACTTGCACTATCACTTGTTGTACTTATTTGAGCATCACATTATAGATGACCACAGACATCAATTCGCTAGGTTTGATACCAACTAGTGTTGCTACTATACATGTGTGAGCAATGTGGCATGTAACTCATCTTCCTTCAAGCTCACAACGCCTTGACGATGCTCTTATCATCAAACAAGTCCTTGAGCAAGCTCAGCACACAGCTTTCGACATCCAGCGCGCCCATAGCGTACGTGGACTCGTAAGCGTAGATACTGAGCTGTCCAAAAAACGGTCGCAAAATCTTAACAATAAGGTCGTCTCTCCTGTCGACCGCGAGCTCATCATTAATGCCCCCTGGTCCCAAAAGAGGTCTGCGCTGTCCGCTGCCACCGGAGGCAATCATAGCAGCGGACTCGGTAGGCAATGCGGAGCTGGTAGCTGCGTTACCAAGTTCCTCTGATAATTCGTCGGCTAATGCGACAGGCTGGTATGTAGCCGAGCGATATATGGCGTCGATGGTATCGGTGATGAACAACCACTCGTGTAGCTGGAAATCGTCGGGTGCCGCGGCAATCAAGACATCTAGGAGCTTGCAGGCATGGAGAACGGACATGTTGCTGTAGGTATCTGACGATGGACTACTATCAGGTGCTGCAACAGAAGAGATAGCCATGTGCAATTCTGTATTGACAATTGGCCATACAGGGGCGAGGTGTATCGTAGAAGTCCGGAGTACCAAAGCGCGAAGCACCATGTAAATATCCGCCCGAGTGGTTGATGATGGAGAGGATGTCGCAGTTGCTGCGAGTAAGTCTACAATACGCTCTAGTATGGGCTGTAAATCCGAGACAAATGTGTCCACTTCGCACGCTAGAATCAAGGTTGCAATGCGTCGGAGGTTAAGTTGAGTCTTGCGGTCAGCTTCAAGCCGTGCAGAAGTTGCGCCGACGCCGAAAACAATACCAGCAGTGGCAGGGGATGAGATACGACTTAATATCTCGGTTACACGATCCTTGTCAGTAACGGTCCACTGTCTTAGGAGCAGTAGCCAACTGCTCTGTACTAGAGCAGCAGACGATGTGAAATATCTAGCGTCGTTAAAAGCATCGCCCACATCTTTCTTCCAAGTCTTTTGATTACTCGGCAATCTCGTAAGCTCTTGTAGTAGATCTAGTGTTGTTTTCGTAATTGTATCCGGGAAAGATTTCGAGCGGATGGATGGCCCGATCAGGTTTGTAGAGATGGCCTGCGCCGCAGTCAAGACTCGATCCGACTCAACTAGGATCTTAGGCAGATTTGGAACAATCCGAGACAAAATGCCGACGACATCTTCTGCTCTTTCGGAGGGAGTCTGACCCTTAGTTTCTGCGTCTGGGTGAGTGTTAGACAAAGTATCAGTGAATGATGCGGGCCGTGTCGTGAAAAGAGCCGTTAAGAGTCGAAGAAAGAGGTCCTGATATGTGTTAGCAAGCGTTGTCAAAATTCTAACAACATAGATGACTCACCCCGAGTTCCCTTCGCATCTTACGCTGCTCCCCAAAGTTCGTGTTATCCACCTTGGTTCCCAGTATCGCAGCAAATTCCAACAGACTAGGTAATGTTTGCCTATGCGGGAACGGATTGCCAAGGAGATCCTTTAAGAACACCATGCAGTCTTGCCAGATCTCGTCCATTGCATCATCCTCCAGAGATTGTGCGTAATCGACTAGAAATATGACCAGGTCCGTGTCTTGCAACGAGACAGTCATCGTTGATTTCCTAGAAGGATCTAAGGCGCTGGGATTCGTGCGGCTATATATCGCATTAAATATTGCCGGGACCGTGTGCCTTGGACGAGATCCGTCCAGCGCTGGGAGTAAATTGAACACTTCCTCAGACTGCTCTGCTACGCCAGGGCCATCTAAGCCAGAGCGCCATATATCGATTACTGTCTCGAGACATTCCAGCGCCTCGGCGGCGAAAACGTGTTCGAGTAGGCGTCTGGAACGATTTCGCATTCGTAGAGATGTGTATTTGAACGAAGAAGCCGAGTCGGGGTCGAGATGGGTAACGTCACGACCTTGACCCCATGACCAAATCTTGAAGCACATTCGCACGGCATCTTGAAATGCGAGTAGCACGGTAAGTCTGTCATTTGCAGTGGCACTACGAGACTGCGGCGCGTCTGAATTGAAGACACCGGAGACCATATTTCCGAAAAAGCCTTGAGGGTGATCGGGATTCTTTACCACTGGCATGCGAGACTCTTCAATGAGTAATTGATCATGGGCCTTGGCGAGGACCTGCTCGAGTGCATTCAGGAATGATATAAGTGTGGATTCAGGGGCACTTCCGCCGGAGGATCTGCCCCCTTTCTGACTAAACATTCTCTGGAGTGCTTCGAAAGTCTGGCCAATTTGGCCACACAAGGTTCCAACCAGGGGTATTAAAACCTGGAAGATGGTCATGGAGTAGAGTGGGAGGCTTTCTACAAGGAACCCTACCCAGCTATCCAAGACAGTGCGACTATTTGGCGAACTGAGCCCTAGCTGGATACATTTGAGGAGTGATGGCGGGGGTGCTGAGAATTCCGCTAGATGCTCTACAGATGCTGAGCTTCGCGGCAAACTGCCCGAAGGATAGCTCAACGCGCGTTTCTCGCCCGTCGGCGAGCTTGGCATCTCCGTCTGTGCTGCATCGCGGAGCTTAAGCGAGGCAAATACCACGTCAAGCAACAGAACTTGGATATATGGATCAGGGAGCTCTAGTGATTGGGTGAGTCGATCGATTAAGGGCACCTCTATCCTGAGTGAGGATAGCTCGGCGGCGTACGGGTTCAGGAGAATCTGATGAAGTAGTGTGAGGGCACTACGATGGAGTTGGGTCATGCGGAGCTGCAGTGCGTTATCCTCAGGAAGCTTGTTTCCGGCTATGCAACGCAAGCAAACATGAATAAAGAAGGTTTGGAGCGAAATTTCACCCTCAGATCCGGCTTGCAGGCTGTCAGCCGAGTGAAATAACATGGATTTGGCAATACACTTACTGATCTCAGACAGGTTCTGGCCAACACCTTCGAGGGTTTTCGTGGCCAATACACCCCACAGTGCGTCTGGGGCTAACCGCAGAACATTGGACAAGGTACGGATGTAATACAGGCCAAGATCGAGCTCATCTTCACTAGAGAATGTGGTTGCTGCAGTTGATATGGTGGAATTCACTGTCTTTGATAGGGTGCGCAGAAAGCGAAGTTCTGAGAATTTTGTTACAAAAACAAAAAAGAGCCTAAACTTCTGTGTTAGTATACGCCTAGAAAAAGGGGGACTCCTACGTGCTTTTCGATGCCTACAACGTTGTTGAGCCAGAGCTTGACTGCCACAAATAACTGTGTCCTCTCATCTAAGAGGGCATCTAGCATAAGGAAAAGCGGTCTTGTTAGCATGACCTCGTAGTAGTCCATTCCTGATAGTCGATGGGGAAGCTTAGGCTCCCCCAATGGCGTTTTGGGGGCTCTTCTGTCAGAGTGGGAGGAATGATCTTGTAAAGTGTGAGACCATAAGAGACCAAAAGTTCGGCCAGGGTCAGCTGACCGAACCGCGAAGGTCCCTGTAACATCATTTTCAAGCATAAGTTTTGCTATGGATGCTTCAATGTCGCGATTTGAAATAGTCAGGGCGGTCTGTAACTGCCATAGGCATCTAACAGCTTCGACATGGTATTTTGGCTCTGCTGGTGATAGAAAGTCCCATGCATGGCGCACCAACGGATCAACCAGATCGGACAAGGAATCCGTTGTTAACAGATCACTGTAGTAAAGTTGCGTGGCGAGTGACAAGACGGAATCCAAAGAACTGAAGGGCACCGTGAGGTTGGCGAGTTGAGTATGCATGGAAGAGAGAAGTCGCTCTGTGTCAAGGACATTTCCAGGAGATATCTTCGACGTTAAATGAGCTAGCAAACGACACCGGGTAGAGACGTCGATCAGAGGGTCTGCTGATGTGAAACTATTACAGACCAGGCTGCAAGCTTTCTGTATCAAGAGCTTCCCCATTTCAGGGGCAGATATCGGAATAGACCCAGCTTCCAAATTCCCTTGGTCAGAGACGTAAAAGTGCCTGATCTTCTTAAGCAGCTCTCTATTCGACATCGATACGAAGATCGAAGTGTTCGTGGACGCATCTGGTTTCTGCTGTGACTTGGCTGAAAACGCGCGCTCTGGGACAAGGTCGATCAGACTTGAGACAATATCAAGTGCCTGAGCTATGATCTGAGCTTTTCCATTATCTGAAGACTGTGGTTTTTCTGTACGGTCGCTGACATCTTCTACCATGGCAAGGCCAGATAGTGCAGCAAGAGGAGCATGAAAAGTGATCATCTCCTCTTCCCGTATATTGAAATGGGTCATAACAAATTGGATAAGTGCCAGTTTGTCGACACGTTCCGATGTTAACATGCTTCCTGGGCCTATGGCTTGCGCCATGAGCCCTACAAGCTCCCCATAAATCAGTCCACTCTCGACGCCATCGAAAAAGACACTGGCGCTGCGCAGCACTTCGTTGAAGGCGGCCTTTTCTTTCGCTCTAGATTTGAAATCTCTCACGTTCACAATCAGCGGGAGAAAGAGTTCTGGCACAACTAGACCACCAATTTCCCATCGATCCATGAGAGACAGGCATATTCGGTATGGTTTAGCTATTTCTGCGGCATCGCTGTTGGATGAATTCTTTATCATTGACAACAAAGCGTCGATCAGCGTTTGAAGACTATACTGCTCGAAATAGCTTGTTTTGGAAGCTAGGTAGGCGTGGTGGTTGTCGGACGGGGATGTGGGCGACTCTGGGCCATCCTGATCTTGTTGGGGTTGCTCAGGCCCAAGAAACCAGGCCCAAAGTCGGCGGTTCAGGCTCATGTCTCGCCTGATGACAACTCCAGCAGCCGCACGGAAGAGGAGTTCTAGGTCGTCCGACTTTACACGTTTCTGGAGCACTGTCGAGTGCAAAGGTAGGTTGGACACAAGAAGATCGAGGAAGCCCCGTTGGATCAAAAGCTGTTCGTCGGCGAGACCGGCTGCAAAGCATCGCAGAAGCAAGCCGGGCTCTGGGGAAGTTACCATATCCGCAAGAGCAGCCGTAAGGTTGTCGGTGCCCGTGTGTTTGCCCTCGTTCGAAGCGGGCTCAGTATTCAGGGGATGTCCAAGCGGGGGCAAGTTTCGGATCAGGTATGCGAGCGCACCTGGCCGCCGACTCCCACTGGTGATGGCAGCCAGAAAGAAACACTGCCAGAAAAAGTCGTCGCCGGACGAGTGCTTCTCTGTGAGAGACTCGCTGTTTGGTGATCGAATAACAGACTTGAAGCTCTCGACTAGGGTCAGAGTACGATCAAAGTCCTCGCTCGTATCGTCTTCTAGGCCAGGCAATAGGGTCATGATTACGGATTTGATGGCAGGGCGCAGAGCAAGTGGATCGACGCGCAAGAGATATTTCTCTAGCAGGTCGAGGAATCGAGTTCTCACGGCCAACGAAGCGAAAGAGAGGGTCGGGGCCAAGCCCGATAGATACAATGGGAGGTCCTTGGACAGGCCATTTTCGCCTATAACGGAGAATATGTAGTCGTATACTTCGATGGCTTTTTGGTGTACGCCGGATGGGAGCGATGGGTTCAGGCACTGGGAAAGGCGCTTTGCGACCAAGGCTTTCGAGGGTATGGCGGTATTGTTGGACTGTCGAGCTTGTAGGGCCTGGACAAAAGATGCATGTCAGCAAGCTGTGAATATAAGGAGGGGAGCAGACATGCGGCTGGCGAAAAGGTGGGAGGGAAGCAAGGGAGGCAGGACTGACCTTGAGGAGCCTGCTCAGGAAGGAAATATAATCAGCCCATTCTTCCAAGGCTGTATCGAACAGGGCCAGGGCTCGCTCAACACCCGAAGCATATTTCCGATAGTGCTTGTCTCTCGGGGCGACGTCGTCTGCGCCCAGCTGATTCCGCCATTGTCGGATGGTGGGCGTGTTGCGTCCAGAGCTCTCGGGGGACATGGAGCGTCGAGGACCCGGCTCGAGCGCCATGGCTGGCTGGCAGAACTAAGGCGGCACGAGTGGAAGAAACATGGAGTCGCGTGGGCGGCCGGTGGACAGGTCAAGGCGCATTGCTTTTTTGCGCAAGTCGCCGCCGATGCGTTACGGATTATGTCGTCGAGGGGTCCTCCGACATTGAAGACACGACGCAACAGGTATATAGAGTGTTTTAGGTGGATGCCTGCACCGAGCTATCTCTAGGGTACATAGTACATGTAGGGGACCAGATGCATGTGACGGAGCGTGTAGCGAGGACCTTGACGAACAGCCCTGTTGACCAGTCTGCGTCCGTACTAGGTACGGCATCATTACCCACCCGAGCACCTACCCGTAGGTATCTACAGCACACTGCTTGGAACCTCAGGCTGTGGCGCCCGTTCCTGGGGACTGGATCAGTAAATAGTGGGGTTGGCTTGGCGGGCATGACGCACGAACAGGGGTTAGCTGTCTCCCAATAGCTGAGGCGCGTTAGCTCTGCGCCGTCCCATCGTACCTACTTATTTAAATTGATTCACTTTATTCACTTTATTCACTTTATTCACTTTATTCACTTTATTCACTTTATTCACTTTATTCACTTTATTCACTTTATTCACTTTATTCACTTTATTCACTTTATTCACTTTATTCACTTTATTCACTTTATTCACTTTATTCACTTTATTCACTTTATTCACTTTATTCACTTTATTCACTTTATTCACTTTATTCACTTTATTCACTTTATTCACTTTATTCACTTTATTCACTTTATTCACTTTATTCACTTTATTCACTTTATTCACTTTATTCACTTTATTATTTGCTACAGGGCTGGATTAACTCTGGCTCTTGGTATCTTTTCCTTCAAGTAGAACTTTATAGAACACGCCTTCGACGATGGTCTATTTACTCCTGGGGGAAAGGTTCGATATAAGCTGGCCCGAGCTTGTTTCTCCCATCCACATGTTTTAAGTCGAGCTCTTTTATGAGCTGTTCGATGCCGACAAAGGTCCGCAGCTATTTCCAACATTAGAATCCTGAATCCTCGGACAGCAAAGCCTAGAAGACAAATAACAATCATCTGTCTCTTTAAAACTCACATTCACTGCAGTGACCTGCCTTTCGATCTCGCGGTCCGCTTCCGAGAAATCGATGAGGATACTGGTCCCGCACATTGGACAAAACTTGTGTGCCTTCTTTGCCTGTCCGAAGCGGTAGGATTTCATCTGAAGCTCGCCGGTGCGAAATTCCACATCTTCACGCTTGGGGTACACGAAGAGATACCCGTTCTTGGTGCATATGGAGCAGTTGCAGGATACGATCTTGGAGGACGCTATGTCTGGCAATCGGACGGAGAACGTGACCAGGCCACAATGACAGTTGGCGTGGTAGGTCTGAATGGAAATTGACGAGCTGGTAGACATAGTGTTATGGGGTGATTGGGCTTGAGCTACCGGAACAGAAGGTTGAGCGAAGGGAGTGAGATGGGTGTGGGACTGAGATGTGGCGAGGGGGTGAGGGGGTGAGGGAGTAGTAGCACTCACTTTCCATGGCATGGGATGTTGGCATCTCAGATGAGTGGATTCCTACGTAATTTTGGTATATAAGGTAGGTTGTTACACAACATTCCGTTTCCGGGACATAGAAGGACAAAGGTCTGGTTTTCGTTGCAAACTTCCCCAATATCGCCACTGTCCCTAGCAGCCACAAATGCCACCTCAGTCTCTGACAAGCCCTCACACCAGGCATCTCAAATGCCTTTGGACAGTAGCATATCTAACGATTATGAATTGGGGCTTACGCTTCCGCCAAGGCTCTGGAGTGTTGAGCTTTGCCCAAGCACGCTCTCGTGTCTTGCCTTGGAAGATTAGAAGCGGAGTTGCTAACACCCAAGTAATAGCGAGAGTTACAATTGACAGAATTTGTGTAGTCTTCATATTGTGTGTAGAATAGCCAGGAAAGAGCTGAAGTAGCTAGTATTGTGTCTGATTCGAAAGATATTCCCGAGACTCTGGGCCATAGTATGAAATTGACAACAGCGTCAGCTTTATATCTACATCAGTGTTACTTAACTTCAATATTTACTAGATCGATTGCAGCAATGAATAATTGGAAGGAAATCACAGCGGCCAATAGGGCTTTGCCTTCCTTGCCAGGCTCCTTTTATTATACCTGCCTAGTATCATAGAAACAGTCGCAGAATTCCAATAAAACAATCTTAGAACAGAGCCTGGAGGTTTACACGTTATTACGGATGTATGAAGGCCAGCTAAGCGTTCTATATAGTTGAGCTCATTTGCCCAAACCCACGTAGCGTCGAAGGCTATGATTGTTAAAGCACATAAATGCGATCAATCACAAAACGATATTCAGATGAGCATCACCAAGGACAATCAATACCTTCTTCCGAGGTTTTATCATAGGTGTGTTAGCCAGTCCCCCAGTATCACCCTTTCTAGTGGATATAGGCAGGCCTTACCTACTGACCCCACTGGAGGCTGGTACGGTAGCTGTGAGGGGTCCTATATGTGGGTCATGCTCAGGCTGCATCCCTATTCCGATTTGGGACAGTGGTCCAGTGGTACCTGGCCGTACCTGACATAGTACGTTACGTAATCTTTTTCATGAGCCACTTCATTCCGGTTCATGGTTCATTCATACCGCCAACTATTCGTTTTAAGTTTCATACCTCGCCGAGCGGATCTCGTGAACACAATGGAGCGTCAGAACCTCGATGTCTTTTGATGCAGATAGATGAAACCCACAGGACCATTCACCCGAGCACGTGTTGGGCTTATTTAGAGAGGCATGATGACATAGGAACGCCTGCGTCGCCTTGAACAATCGAACACTATGGCTGTTGAAGATGTCGGCGCCGACGTCGCCGCCGCCGGTGACGATGAGCGTCTTCCTCCATTGCCTCCGAGGCCACCATTGCAATCGAAGCCCACAACTGCACTATCATCCATGACTATCCAGACCCTATCCTTCCCTGATGGATCTCGTGGCACCTTCTCGACAACAGTTGATGGTGCAGCGGCCGAGGAGGGCAAGGCTTCTCCCACAGACGGGTCAGATCTTACGAGTTCGGGGCTTCATGTCATCCCTCAGAATCAAGACACAGACGAGTCTATGAGCGTGATGAGCATGGCCCCCACCCTGCGTCCACCTGGAGATCTGGAGAGTTTACTCGTGGGAGACATGGCCAAGAGGAGCCCGGCGTGGACATTGTTGCGTGCCCAGTCGGCTGCCGTGCCCCCGTTCGAATCGCTACAAGCAGGGGAGCACACTGCTCTCTCCGGCTTCGAACGAGAATTCGACGACATCCCAGGCCAAGCAGAGAAGGACTGGAGCGACGGAGACAGACTCCAGATCTGGAAGTCCAAGCTGAAACACTACATGATTATTTCGTCTGCAGGAAAGCCCATCTACAGTAGACATGGTGACTTGAGTCTGATCAACTCCTCGATGGGAGTGATCCAGACCATCATATCGTTTTACGAGGGCGCCAAGAATCCACTTCTCGGCTTCACCGCCGGGGATGCACGCTTCGTCATTGCCACAGAAGGCCCTCTGTATCTTGTAGCCATCAGTAGACTCGGCGAGAGTGATGCACAACTCAGAGCTCAGCTCAACGCACTTTATATGCAGATCCTATCCACATTGACACTTCCCACCTTGACTAACATCTTCGCCAACCGACCTTCGACAGATCTTCAAAGACCTCTGCAAGGTACAGAAACACTGCTGTCATCGCTAGCTGACAGTTTCACCAGAGGTTCAGCTTCTGCTCTCCTTGGATCTCTGGAGTGTCTGAGGATACGCAAGTCTCACCGACACTCTATCAACAATGCTTTCCTGAAAGCCAGGGCCGACTCACTCCTCTACGGCTTGATAGTCGCTGGTGGGAGGCTCGTGAGCGTCATTCGGCCTCGCAGACACTCGCTTCACCCAAGCGATTTGCAGCTTATATTCAACATGTTGTTCGAATCTGGAGGGATCAAAGCTGCAGGTGGTGAGAACTGGATCCCACTCTGCTTGCCCGCCTTTAACAACAGAGGCTATCTTTATATGTATGTGAGCTTTCTAGACAGCCAGCCGGATGGAGCCGAACACACAACAGACGAGACTACTACTGCGGAAGAGGCAACCGCCATCATCCTCATCAGCACCGACAAAGAGAGCTTCTTTGCCCTGCAGACAATGCGAGATGACGTTGTGACCGAACTGAAGAAAAAAGGGCTTCTGGATCTCATCAAGACAACAGCAGTAAAAGGTCGCCCCTCGGTGACAGACATTGCGCCAAACACTCATATTAGCCATTTCCTATTCAAGTCGAAAGCTAATGTACAATTCTGGATGCCCTCATTGCAACCCACGTTCGACAACAACCTCTCGCATCGAAGGCTCATGTCGTTATATGCCCATTTGCATGGTAGCGTGCATGCCAGGCACTCGCATCTTAAGGTACTGCACTGCGTAAGCGAAGATGCCACGTCGCTTGCCTGGGTAACGCCCATCTTTGAGTTCTACTGCGTTGCAGGGCCCAATACTTCCCGAGTCGCCATGACACAGGGAGTCAACAAAATCATGCAGTGGGCGAAACGGGAGGAGGAGCGACTGTTCATAATTGGCGGCGGGGTGTTCTAAGGCCAGAATATCTCAATCCGGCCTCCTGCTTTCCTGGACGGGGACTTGGGTATCCCCCCGATTCGGTACGGATACGCCATCTATTGACCATTCGCAACCTTGCGTCGGTTAACTCTTGGTCCGGCTTGTTAGGGTTCTCGTTTTGGCCATTCAAAAGCCCGGTTTCACTGCTGATAATGTCTCTTCCACGCCGGTTGGCATTCGTGTGACCGAAGGATGGAGAAGGGACGTCTGCTCGATCCAGCTCTCTGCCGGTTCGGCGCTTCACCTGCAAGACTTCTTCTCCGCCCATCTCGACACTATTCCGGGCTCGTGTGTCAACGACCTCCGTTCCATCTTCTTTCATGGGACATGTCCCTTTTGACGCGCCATGACCAGCTTGTGTGTCAGGTGAGATGAAGTCCATTGCGCCCGAGGCCGAAGCAACGTCGTCGAATCGGCTTCGGAAGTATCCATACATCTGAGCCTCTCTCAGTTCTTTTTCGAGCGCAAATGCTTCGCTATTGACGTAATCCTTATCGACGTGCTCACCATCGAAACTACTAAACTGCCCTGCTTCCTGGATGGTAGAAATATTGGAAACGTGGTCAACATTGGCTCGTTCACCACTTATCACACTGGGAGAGCCGTCAATTGCGGTTTCCGAGGTGCTATTCATGGCACTAGCTCTGGGACTGCTCAACACCGCTTTGGTCGAGAACGAGTCAACAACAGAGCCAGCAGGACCAACGGGACTAACGGGTTCAACGGGGTCATTGTATAAGCCCTGTACGGTGTTTATCGACACGTCGCGTGTGGCTACGGGTGCCGGGTCACGTCGCAGTCGGTGCCACGGTTCGTCTTGCTACATGACACACCGAAGTCAATACACAATATCTACATGCTGTCGAGAAAGGCCTCACGGCTCTGGAAAAGGGTATCTTGTTTAAGCAAGTATGTGCCTCTTGGACCATGGGAAAGGGGGTGTGAACAAAACACATCAGCAACTTACCCGATAAAAGTCACGACGCGCTTCGTAATTCGGCACACATGTCGACGCCGATGAACGCTTATCTCCTTTCCACAGCCGTTGCAATCGCCGCACGCCTTTTCGTATCGGTTCAGCGTAGGAGGACAGGCGCTTCTTGATACGGCGCGCGAACTTCTTATCGAATGGATGATAGCTGGCCATTTGATCGGTGATGTAGGCAGAAGATTGATTGGTTATTTCTTGGGGGAAATCGTTATATGAAGGGATCGTCGAAGAGGGTTGATGGCAATAGAGAGGCGTAGGTGGTGATGTGTTGGGCTATATCTATCTTATGGTGCATCATACGTGACGATTCATGATAAAAAGATGAAGTTGATAAAGGAAGATGATTAAGAACGTTGATGCGGGAAGTTGGGAGAGAGACGACGAAGCAGGAGGGGGTGAAGGGGCAAGCAAATCAGCATGCGAACGGACAGAAGTCCCTAAAATACGTATCGCTTCGGGAGCAAGGCCTCGCAAGGCACCGCCACGGTCGGGAGTTAGGGAACTCCTCATCCGTATCGCTATCTCGTACAAATTCCACTATTGTTTTAAGTTGCGTTTTGCTCTGCTGTACATGTCTATGACCTGGATCGATGCATGTGCTGAGGTTATTTACGTAAAGCACAGTGCCTACGTCAGTAACCATATAACATCTATACCCCCCACCTGGCGAATGCTGGAGTATTCTAATGGTTCTCTCTTAACATCTACACACTTCACGATCGCTGAGGAACGAGGAAAGAATCTCGACTCGGGGCCCGTTAGCGCTTCCACGTATCTCAAATGTTTCAGCAATCACGATGATTCCATCGCATCACCGGAAAACCAGCATAAAGCGCTATTATACTCATCCCAACTCTCAAGCAATTTGTTAATATGAACCTGCGAGAACTAGTTTGTTGTGGTGTAGGGTGGTAAATTAAGTTAAGACGTGTATGTATACAGTGGCCCTGTCCACGTCGTGATGTTTTTTTAAGTTTTCTACCCGCCTCCCCTACCCTCAAGGCGTTGATGAATAATTACCTACGTACCCAAGTACATACATATAGTGGTTTAATCCTTATCAAGTCGTCTGGCGCGAGACGAGACTCTTGCCCTTACCTTGCACACAGTTATATATACACATTAGAAGCAGTAATGTAAGGTACACAGTTGCATAAGTACATACATATACATACATAAGTACACACAGGACACGACAGCATACGTCGTCAGCACGAAGGCAAATTACTGAATGAGATAACGACATGACCCAGGGTCATGGCAAGTCTATACGGGCGGCAGAATACAGCTCATCAAGGTCCTTGGGTTCTTGCGGTTTGCTTGAATCCCCCTCTTGGCTGAAAGTATAGTTGATATCAGTCTAGGTATCGATTGCAAAACTTCAACTTTGATAAGTCGGCCTGCATTTCGCTCCCACAATATGATATACGGAATCTTATCGACATGACCTATGCAGTAAAGGACCCCACGATTCGAGTACCATGATGACGCATGCAATGAGTCTACTCAACTGTTGGGCGTGCACAACTGCGAAATTTCTCGTTTGCTTTGGACATAGACAACCAGCTGATAGAACTGAATGGTGGCATTTATTGGATACGGTAAGTAATCTAAGTACATAGAGAATGAATCGCTTTCGATCTCTTGCCAAACTTCCGTTACCCTGGGTTTGAAAGCCTTACGAACCATAGTCAGCCTATACCAAGGTTTACCAAGGTTACAGCCAACCGATCTGCTATGAAACGAGCAAAGACAAGGCAAAGATGCTAGTAGGAGTAACATCAGCGTAAAAGCTGGTCCAAAAAGGTCCCAAAATCAGTTAAGGAGAGACTTCTGGCTGCCTTCGATCGAATCCAAGGCTGTTGGGATTCTTGTAAAACAAGACAAACAAATCGTACGTAGCTAGAATTATGTCTTCTCGGTGCCGTGTTGGTCGTCTTGATTATATCTTCTATTGGCGGCGCATTTCCGCATAGCGACCTTGGAGCCTTTGACCCATTTGGACAGCCTCGCCCGAATGCGTCGACCAAACCGCTTCAGACTGATATCTGTATCTGAGGAGCTACTTGTCTTCAAAGAGTGGTTGATGTCGAGATTGGCGTTGTTACAAGCACTGGAACTGATCCTGTGGATTCTCAAACTCCCTGCAGTTCGAGTTCGGGCTGCCGAGGAAGAATTTACAGAAATAAGTGCACGTATATTCGATAAGTGCTTCATTAGTCCATGAGGTGGTATCGAACTCGTTCGCACACCTCTGGATGAAGCACGCATCTTCTTTTTGTCGATGGTATTGTTCGAAGAGGTCCGGCAGCTATCCGAGTTGACCCTATCATCCGAAGGAGCCGAGTGAGCGACTTCACAATTGGTGTTATTGACAGCCTGGGTGTGGTCTAGTTGAGGTATGGGTTTTCTACGTTTCCGTAGCAGTATGGTGTCCGACTTCGGAGGCGTGCTGAATAGATCTCGGGGTTCTCGCTGTATAATGAGGTCCGTCAAAATCTGGCGTGTCTCCAAGCCCGGATTGTGTCGAACAGTGGAATAATGGGAAGAACTCTGTCGGCGACGTCGAGGGGACCTGACCTTGAGTTTATTCTGGTTGCAGCTTCGGGTGTTCTTTTCACCCAGGTCTTCCTGAATTGTCTTGGTTGATACATGGTCTGGCATGTTCTCATCTGCCTGTGAAGTCTCGGAAGAGCTATTTGTCTTGACCTTCAGCCGGAATTTGGGACCATCCATTTTTGCACTTGGGGCCTTATCACTACCCGCCACAGGTCCCAGATTATTAGCTTGCAATTGACTCGGTCTTGTTAAACCATTTGGCTGGTCAAAACTAAAGGGAACAAGAATCTCAGCACAATGATCCTCTTCCGTATCATGGTTTGTAACTAACGGTAGGTCGTAGCCCAGAGCACCTGGTAGAGGGGGCAAAGCTTTCATAAGCTGGGGAATGCTATTCTTCACCTTGAGTTGGCGAGCTGGAGAAATGGGCTTTGGAGATACGAGAGGAACCGTAGAGCATGTCGGGGTAATGTGCGGGTAGCCTTCATTATCTTCCCGGGGCAGTGTTGTGGTACTGATTCTCAAGACAGCATGATTTCTCCTATGACGTCGGATTTGCTGGTGATGACTGGGTCCGTCCACTTCATCATTCATCTCCGAATCGATTCTTTCGTTCACTGGTTCATCTGAATCCGGCAATTCGTCCTCCAGGGACGAGCATCCTGGTCGTCCGCTTGTGGGCGAATCTAACGTAGTTTCCGAGTTAAGCCCCTCGATGCAACCTGTCGACGGCAAATTTTCTTCTCCCTTAGCCTGGACCGAATATTCATGTTTCTCAAGCGGGTCTTGACTCTCAATTGAAACGTCCAAGCCAACTTCACTGGAGCGAACTAGCGAACATGACTCTTCTGTGTCAACTTCGACATGGGGGTTACGAATTTCTGGTGTCTGCTTGCCGTCAGTCTCGCACTTGATGTCATCTCGTAGGATCACGCCTTGTTCACTTCGAATTGTAAGACAGCGGCCGCCGAACACTTGGACTTGTCTTTCAGGTGACTTTATTTGGCCCTTTGGCGCCGTGTTTGCATGATAACCGACGTAATGGTATGGCGGTGTTATGTCCCTGGACTCCACGTCAAGGCTAGGATTGAAAGTGTCGAAGGAGTCCCTGCCAGTTTGTGATGGCAGGAGATCTATATCACTATTCCGGTTTCTATCAACTTCTTGGCCATCGAGTTCATTGGTGCTACTCTGGGACGACTCGGACTCTAGGTGACGAGAAAAGGCGGGCATGTTTGATAACTCTGCATGGGCCTGGTCTCGATTTGCGACCATACCTAAGTCTGGCGCTGGGAGTTGACCTTGGTCATCAACCACATGGCTTTCGGCATCATAGAAAGCAGAATCTCCTTCTCCAAAGACTGCAGTGAGGCGATTTGGGGAGAGATAGTCACTGTCTTCTTGGTAACCTGTAGGCTGAGGGTATCTTCCTACTCGTGGAGCTGAAGGACCGATCGTTTGATAATAAGGATCCAATCGAGTAGGCTTGGTCTCAAAACTCTCTGTGTAATCGTAGAAAAGGGGCGGAGGTTCTACAGGAAAGCTTTGTGCGGCCCTCGGCAAAGTCGGAACTCGTCGATACGTGTGTGAAACCGAACTAAGGCTCGATGCTCGTGTAAATGCACTATCCAATCTACCATGGACAGGAGCGTTCCAAGATGTCATCGATGCCGGCGAACATGGTCGAGGTGGAGGAGGCCGAGGGGCATCATAGCAGTTGGGGGGTGGGCCTGGAGGAGCTAGCGAAGGAGTTGAACGATTGACGTCTGATCTGAGTCCCAGAGGGTAAGGTCTCCTCGACATCGGAGAGCATGGATTGTTGAAGCGACCGTGCACCGTCCTCTAGAATTGGGTCAGCTTTGTGCCTTCGCTGTTTCGAGGAAAGGCTATGCCTACGTAGGAGACTCTATCAATCTCCACCATGCGGCTATAATCGACCTGGCCATTTTCTGTAACAGCTGGTGAGGCCGGCCGAAAACCGGGGCGCTTCAAGCGTGTGGGGTATGGAAACGGAGAACGTGGACGCTGCAGATTACTACTGCCGCTTGCCTGGCTCTGTAAGGTGTTGGTTGACTTGTAGTGAGATAGATGGCGAGAGCCACAGGTCGTGATGGAGTAGGAACGCTGCGCCAAGTCCTCCGTTGATGTCGGAGAAAAGGCGCTTCTAACCGACTTGATACTTTCTGACCCGTACACAGATAGAACCTCAGATGTGGCATCCCTATGGGATAGGGGCTGCATAGAGAGGTTTTGTCGATACAGACTGTCAACGGAACGTTGTGGTTTTGGGCGTGGCGGGCCAACGCCCGAAATGGAGTTTCTCGGTGCGAGAGGCGAAGGCGGAACAGGCTTGATGGTGAATATGCCAATATCCCCAGTCTCTGTAGTCGTCTTGAGCATACTCTCTAGAGCACCGGGGGAGTGTAGCAGAATAGCGTTCTCGTTCACGCTTCGGAGAGGCTTATGAAAAGAACGAGCAGGAGAGGGAGCAACGCCAGAGCCACCGTGGGACGAACAGCTACTTCGTAGCGTGCCATGGCTTGCACTACGCCGTGGAACGTGATGCTGTTCCATCTCCGGTGTCGTTCTTTCGAAGGGGTGTGATCACGAGCTTCAGCACATCAAGGTCTGGCGGGCCGAGTCGAGTAAGAGATACAGCTGGGTAGAAATGGGTAAGAAAGATTCACGACTTGCCAATGCGGCTGGACTTTGGTCGAATCCCGCTTGTTATTGATGGTCTTGACACAAGCAGCACTGGGACAGCAGCCAGCGGCGCCAACGACACCTGTGGTTTCGAGTACAATACTGGACGGTGGTTTGGATATGGGACGTGGAGAAGCGGGAGAACAACACAGATAGCTTCTAGATAGCCACGGTCAACAAATGCTGTCCTTATCTGAGGTGCATCTAGATTGGAAGGCACTTGGGTCCAGGCAAAGTCGCACACAGGAAAGTGCAACCTGACATACCCTTAGTCACCCACCACCTGCCCACACAGTCAGTATAGGGGCCAGAGTCGGAAGCTGCTATAGCGTCGGACATACATCAGAAGTAGGTAGCTGCCTCCTACCTATTCCCATCACTTCCTACTGCATCTGCCCCTTTTTTCAGGAAGGGAATATGTAAAGCGGCATCTTGACAAATATAGTTTGCTTCCACATCAGATTACGAGTAGGTAGACAGACACCTAGCAATCTTTCAATGTTCCTACTCACAATGGATAACAGCGATTCCTGCCTTGAGCTGCATACCTTACATCGTCCAGACGAAGACGAAGCTGCCCAGCTGCCGCCTACGATCAACCAGCACACATGCTTCCCGCGACCTTCCATCGTAATAGCAATCTGATTGAGGCAATTGCTATATGTGGAATTAAATGAATGTTGAAGGTAAAGCAACAAGTACGCGAAATGAAGATGACCAGCACAGTTGTATGTCTTGCGTCGTATCAAGCTTTCATGGAAACTGCTCGCTTGGAATACATATATATTAACTCTTGGGATATTGAAAATGGTAAATACGAACACAGTTTGCCGTAATATGCGATGGGTAATCAATGAAATAAGTGAGAACTATCGACACTCCTTTATACCTTTCCGTAGTTCTTACAAGTTGCATTTATCCCAGAAGTTTAGGCCAACGGATTGGATGATTGCCTTGGTGATAGTACTAAAGTTGAAGTCTCATCGTGAAGTAAGCCCTGAATTCTCCTGAATTATTTACCACGTGTAGCAGTGATCAACGTTTCATCAGATTCTTGAGCAATGAAACGTCCGCGATGATAGATATCTGGAAGACCTGGTTGCGAGTGTGGGATGATTTGTAGTTGTTCAAGTCGTGTCAGCTCATATCAAGCTACAGCGGATATTGCCGACAGAAACCGTAAACTACCGATGCCAAGAGCTGATCCTAGGAATGGATGATCCTACCCCAGATATGATGCCCTTCAAAAACGGGACAATACATCATGATGTCTCTGCAGCATCTCCAAGCACAAACATATGCGAATTGCTGCAAATTAAATACCTAAATTGTAAAATATTTATAAACACCTAGGGAAAAGCATTAGAGTAAGACGTTCTGTGTACAATGTGTGGTCCCTAAGTTAATGACCCCAGTATATATATACCCAGACACTTGCCGAGCTTGCTACTTATTCGCAAGACGGAAATTCTTGAGCATAAAAGCAGGTTACTCATCATCAACTAGATGCAAACATATCTAGTGGCTGATTATTAGAGAGCTCTTGGCAATCATGAACTTGGTTGACGCATTTACTAGCCATAAAACTTGGAAATTCATTGCTCGAAGATAACATTCTACAGTATGTTGTTCTCGGCTGTCTGTACAGTGCTAGTTGAAAAGCCCCACCAAGCCGCCCGTAGCGTCAGCCACGGGTACCAACTTCATGGCCTGTTCAGGCTAGAAAGAGCAAGGAGAAGGCGCTAGCAGGTACGTACCGCCAAGCGCCAGAGAAGGACCTCTCGTCTCTGGTGGCGGAGGAAAGAGAACACCTGTCCTCGCCTGTAGCTGGACCCTTGCAGGCCGAGCAGGCCTTGGCACAGGGCGGGACAGGGCCACTGGCGAGCTGGGGCCCCCAGTATAAGGTTCGGGCAGTTGGCGAGTTGGTACCGTGTGGGCGCGCCGTGTGGAATGCGGTGGGCGGTGGCGCTTAGCAATCCGACGGGGCAGGCCTGGGCAAGCCCCTCCACACCCCGCCACCTGCATCCTACTATTGGTGCTCCTGGTGCGTCTATTGGGAATAACAGGATCAATTCAGCTCTGCGACTGGTTCTGCCGCGCGAGGAGTGGACAGTGGTGGACAGTGGTGTGGACAAGCTTATGGACACATCTGTTCGGAGCATCAGCCTTCTTGCCCCATTGATCCAATCCTGACCAAGGCATGCAAAGGGGACACATCTCCATTATCGCCCATCTCTGTGCTTTGTACCTAGCCAGCTCGCCAGCTGTTACTGAATAAAGTCGTTTGCCTTGCTATTTTAGCGTAGCTGTATCCGTGCCTATTCTCTTCTTCTTCCCATCCTACATCTTTTTGTAGTCCCCCAGTTCCGCCAGCTCTGAATAAAGGTAAGTCCGTTCCAGCATCTCCACGTTGCACTACTCTGCCATCGTTGATCGCTGCCTTCGTGTTTCCGGTCCTGTGCTGTCCTTGACTTCCCTCGCCATTGGCCAATCTCGTAGTTGGCCTCGCACCATCGCAACCTTCAGCCATAGCTCCTCACCTGCAACGCCAGAGCTTGCTTGCTAATCACTACGTCGAATATAGTTCGCCAATATGCGTTCGGCACGGAACATTGCTTTTGGCCTGATTGCGGCTGCCACCGCCGTCTCTGCCGCCGATGCGTCTGACGTTGTCCAGCTGAAGAAGGATGACTTCGACGGCTTCATGAAGGAGAACAGCCTTGTCCTAGCAGAGTGTAAGTTGGTCTCAAGAAGAACCTGTGTTTGAGGAGTCCTAGCTGACCTGGTTGACTACCTAGTCTTCGCCCCGTGGTGTGGTCACTGCAAGGCCCTCGCCCCAGAGTACGAAGAAGCTGCCACAACATTAAAGGAGAAGGACATCAGGCTGGTCAAGGTTGATTGCACAGAGGAGCAGGACCTCTGCCAGGATCACGGTGTCGAAGGCTACCCCACACTCAAGATCTTCCGTGGTCTTGGGAATGTCACCCCCTACTCTGGCCAAAGGAAGGCCCCTGCGTGAGTACTGTCCTGCAACACCTATGCCATGGCCGCGCTAACATGTCTGCCAGCATCACCTCATACATGATCAAGCAGTCTCTCCCTGCCGTCTCAGAGTTGGCCGCAGACACCCTTGAGGACTTCAAGACCGCCGACAAGGTTGTTCTGGTCGCCTACGTTGACGCCTCGGACAAGGCCTCGAACGAAGTGTACAGCGCCATTGCCGAGGAGCTCCGTGACAACTACCTCTTCGGTGCCATCACCGATGCCGCTATTGCCGAGGCTGAGGGCGTCACCGCCCCTGCCATCGTTCTATACAAGCAATTCGACGAGGGCAAGTCTGTGTTCTCTGAGAAGTTCGAGAAGGAAGCCATTGTGAGCTTCGCCAAGACTTCCTCCACGCCCCTGGTTGGTGAGGTTGGCCCTGAGACCTACTCCGACTACATGTCCGCCGGTCTTCCCCTTGCCTACATCTTTGCCGAGACCGCCGAGGAGCGGACAGAGCTTGGTGAGGCTCTCAAGCCTCTCGCGGAGAAGTACCGTGGCAAGATCAACTTTGCTACCATTGACGCTAAGGCTTTCGGTGCCCACGCCGGTAACCTGAACCTCCCCACCGACAAGTTCCCCTCTTTCGCCATCCAAGAGACGGTCAAGAACCAGAAGTACCCCTTCAGCGTTGAGGAGGAGATCAACGTCAAGACCATCGGCAAGTTCGTCGAGGACTTCTCTGCTGGCAAGATTGAGCCCAGCCTGAAGTCTGAGCCCATCCCCGAGACCCAGGAGGGCGCTACCACCGTTGTCGTTGGCAAGAGCTACGAGGACATTGTCCTGGACGACACCAAGGACGTGCTGATTGAGTTCTACGCTCCTTGGTGCGGTCACTGCAAGGCCTTGGCTCCTAAGTACGAGGAACTTGCTGCGCTGTACGCCAACAGCGAGTTCAAGGACAAGGTTGTCATTGCCAAGGTTGACGCTACCGCCAACGACGTTCCCGATGAGGTCCGCGGCTTCCCCACCATCAAGATGTACCCCGCTGGCGCCAAGAGCGAGCCCGTCACTTACGGCGGCGCGCGCACCGTCGAGGACCTGATCACCTTCATCAAGGAGAACGGAAAGTACAAGGCGTCTGTTGAGGAGAAGAAGGTAGAGGAGACACCTGTTGCTCCCGCCGCCACTGAGACGACGACTGGCGAGGCTGCCCAGGAGTCAGAGCACGATGAACTATAGACGAGATATGGATAGTTTTCTTTATGCGGTCACGGTTACACGTCACGTCAGGCAGTTCAATCGACTGTCTCATGAACATTACTCTCCCGGTAATCTGGTAAAAAATGCCGGCTTCAGGTAGCTAGCATAGGTATAATGACTTCTATGAACCACATCTTGACTTGTAAATATGTGAAAAAGGGTGTCACGCAGTCGCAGTATGTGTATCAGTGCCTGCATGCACGTGAAGCTGCAATGCAACCCCAATGCAACCTCAAGGGTGAACAGAAAATTCTTCAGTGCAACGTGAAGCACATGGATTGCCAATGACAAAGGGATCGGTGTGTACGTAATGTCAGATTGAGACAATGATGTTGTTGTTAAAGTGGTTGGCCAGGCGGAGGTACATAGCTGTATGAGAATAGCATTGTACCTGTACCGTAGGGGGCCCGGCTACGTGCCGTAGCCTGTCGGTTTTACCGATCAATAACCGCCAAACCGCAGCAGATCCTTTCCGATACGCCGTGAGGTGCCTGCAACCTGCGCCAATCAGTGTCAACAGTCAGCTGTCAGCAACATACATATGTACATAGTACCGTTGCGCTGAACCTTGAAGCGGTAATTTATATTTTTGGCCACCCTCGTCGTCGCCCCTCGATTCCATTCCAGGTCCCTTAACCTCCAAACGAAAAGGCTTCAACCCAACACCGACCCAACCCGACCGCTCTACTCACATACCTACACAATGGCTGCGCGGATTCTATCTACCGGGGCCCGAAGCGCATTCGCGGCCTCCATGACGTCTGCCACCACACGCGCTACCGCCCGCAACTTTCACGCGACCCCACGAGCTCTCGCCGACGCCACTGCTGCTGCGCTGCCCGTGCGCAAACCTGTCGGTGCTTTCCGCGGAGGGTGAGTTGTGGACAACGCGTGCTGCTTGGAATATGCGACAAGCTAATGCTTCGATTCTCTGTGCAGTCTCTTCGGATTCCTCCTGGGCACGACCCTTGCCGGCGGTGGTGTCTACGGATACACTCTGTGAGTTCGGTCTCTCTGTTGTACTAGGCCCTCTCCCCCGCTTAGGGATGGTGTTCAACAAGCTCCGACCACCGAGTGCGCACGGGTTGGCTTGCTTGGAGCAACACACAGGCCACCACGAGACCAACCGAGCTATTTCGACGTCGTCTAATTTGCTTTCGACCTCTTCTCGACCGTTTGCTGACCAGTATACCTGTACAGGAGAGACTACAAGGCGTCGAACGAGCTATTGACGGAAGACATCTATGTGCGTTATTGCATTTGATTGATCCTCTCCGATCGTTGCTTGGCCTCTTGATGATTCCTTGGAGAAGGGAGGAAAGGGACGGGGCACGATGGGGGGGAGCCGCGGCGCTGCGCACGCGAGGGACCATTCCCATCCAGCGCCGCGGGGTCCCCCCAATTCTTTGCGATGTTTTTCAGTGAAGACTCCTTACCCACTTGCATCTATCTTCTAGGCGCACACACATGCACACTCACCTGCCGTCCACATGATCCTTCACAACAATACCTCAAGCGACCCATGCGATCTCTGAAGCCTCCGCTAACCAATGGATGTTGATAACAGGCGTTACAACAAGCATGCCAACGATTGAATGCCTACGTCAAGACGTTGGAGGAGAAGATGGATGCCGCGGAACGGAAACGGGGTTAGGCTAGGCTCATAGAGAGGAGGAAAAAAAGAATCCTTTTCTTTCCTTTTACGACACGAGACACCACCTTTCACGAACATAACATCACCTTACAAACATGCATATACACACACCATGAAGGCATTCGGGGTGCAGGTCAGTGATGACCAGTACCATACCGACGCGGTAATTCAGGATGACATCCCACTCAATCATCTCATCTGCGAACAAGGAGAAATAACAATACAACCCAAAGAACAAAAACAAGATGGGAGAAGAATCCTTTCTTAACCTCTTTCTCGGAACTTTGCTAGCGGGAGTTGTTGGCTGCAGAAAACAAACCAATGTAAAACAGATATCCCGGATGCATTGCTTACGCCCAGCCCCAGTGTACATCAAATTGACGCTCGTGCTTTTCCAATGTGACTAATTACACGATGTGATTTGGGCAGTTGTTGTTAGTTGTTATGACTGTGGAATCTTGCCTTCAACTTACTGCTTGACGTGGAAGCAAGCTGCTGAATTGTGAGCGGCAGAGACATCAACATCAGACATGACTACACCAGCTATATTCATCGATGCTTCGATCAAGATATTAGCAAGCATCTCCACCAAAGGATCCGGCGTACTCTTCATTTTGATCATACTTATCCTCGACATTGATGTTGAGGGACGAGCGTGACGTGACAAGCAACCTGTGATACTAGCACCCCTTGCTGAGACGCGTACCTAGGAACAACTCTATCGTATCTACATGTCTGTCCAACCCTCGTACGACCCTCACCGACATGTGATGATGTATAAACGGCCACGTTTGTAAAACAACAAAACCAAGTCAGTTCAGTTCACTGACACATTTATAATGGCTTCCCCTTCATTTATATAGAAAAAAAAGCAGTGACGTCACTATTCGTTATCATATACCTTATCAGCTACACGAGTCAAGAAGCTATCGTGAGCAATTCTAATTTCCCGCCTGCGAGCTACAACACCTCTCGAAGATTCCACTCGGAGGCACATTACCGGATATGAGTAGTGATACCTACGGAGTAATACTATGTACTTACTTACTCAGTACCTAACATCTGAAATTTTGGGTTGTACATAGTTTAGTATATCCCTTTAGTAAGAATGAGACTATCTGCGCCCTGACTACCAAACTACCACACTACGCCCGGCCCAAATCTCCGACCCGGCGGCCGGGTAAGCTATCTATTGAAAGACTTGTCTCCGCTAGTTCGCTACGCTCTCGGCTCTCAAATTGCCCTGATTACCATTCCTTCTAGGCGTGTTCGTGGCCTCAGACTAGAACGGTACCGTCTTATAAACTATTTCACTTGCTAGGTATGAGCACCGGCCCGAACGCCTTGTCAAATTTCGATGAGCACGATCTATTGGCAAAGGCCGCGTTGCCTTGCCTCGCTTGCCCTATGTTAGCTTGCTTGCCTGCCGGCGTTGGAATTCCACGTGTCAATACCCGAGATACAGACACTAGATTAGGAGTCATCGAGGCGAGGGAGTTCTAGATTCCTTATCAAGGGTAAGTGGCTAACTCCCTGATGTAGATCTGTAAGTCGATGGCGCGATATGTGTGTCTAAGACACGCGAGACAAGTGAAACATAATACGGGCTTCCTCGGCTTCTCTACGCTAGAGATCTGCCTAAATCATTAATGGTAAGCCTTGCACGAGTGTGGTACATCGTACAACATATCCGGGGCCGATCCAAGACATTTGAGACAAGGCCATGCCTAGAAAGAAAACATTGATGTCACTAATGAAAAAATCACAGTGGATGTTTGATATAGCTGATGTTCTGCTACAGACGTAGATATGCGTACTGACTGACAGCAGATTTATGCTTTTGTACAGGTTGTGGTTCCAAACCAGCTCTTTTCGAGGTGGTAGGAGGGGTATCTTAGGAAGCAAACGGTTCAAGGACTAAGGCCAACCTGTAAACCACTCGAAACCTTGTAGTTGCTTGCCAAATAAAAACAAACGCAGGCAAATGAAATCAGAGTAGTGCCGCCCAATTATGCAAAAACGTAATCTCGTCTACCCATAACGCCAATATGATTTTTTTTTACAACTTCTCGCCCCCGGCCACATTAGAGACGAAATCGGCGATAGCCTCGAAATAACCCTCCTCTATACAGCTGGAGTTGTGGTCGCCGCCGGGAAGCAACTTCAGCACCTTTGTTGGACTTGTAGCGACCTCGTAAAGCTTTCGCATGTGGGCAGGCCTATTTTTGACATTAGCAGCTATTCCAACTTGTTCGAAAATAGGAGCCAAGTAAAAGCATGCAAATAATGCATATAAATAGATAGGTCAGGAAACAGAGTTTTAATCCGTAGCCCCGAAGGGCTTTCAGGTTTTGTGGATGGTTGTTTTAAGTCATCATGCTATTTTGTGGACCACAAAAAGTGGCTGAAAAATCAAGGAAGTGGAATTGGCAGACTTACGGGATCATTTCGTCTTGCAAGCCGCTGAGAAACAAGATGGGAACTTCAGTAATGCTTGGCAATATAACCTCGCTGGGCCATATCTGATGACATAGCATAGTCAAGTATCTGGCGGGTGGGACAACCGAGGGTATCAAGGCACGCATGCTTCGGAAGGTGTTCTCCAGGACGAGCCCGACGATGTCGCCCCTATGCTGGTTCTTGGCCACGAGTTTAATAGCCACAGCCCCTCCTAAGCTCTGGCCATACACGATGAGCTTGTGATCCCTAGTCTCCGCTCGGCTGCGCAGATAGTCGAGGGCCGTCTGAGCATCCAAGGTAATGCCTTTCTCGTCCGGCTCGCCAGTGGACATGCCGTAGCCGCGATACTCCAACATCAGCACATTGCAGCCAATGGAGTTGATAAGCATCCGTGCAATTGGCAGTCGGTGACCGATGTTGCCCGCATTGCCGTGGAACATCAACACAGTACACCTGGTGAACCGGCCACGCCTCGGCCCCCGGATGTAGAAAGCGGACAGCTTCTCGCCATCGCTCGTCGGTATTACAAGCTCCTCGAAGTCATTGAGGCCGAATTGAGAGGGTCGGGGGACTCTGGTCCGAGCATCGGCAGGAATGCCGGAGGGATAGATCAAGGACCTGGAAACCGGGACAGAAGTGGTCAGTGGTGTTCTGTCTCGATCATGGATCTCGTGAGGAGTTTCCCATTATGCTAAAGAGACTGGATTTTAAACTGAGGGTATAACTCACTTTTGCTTGAAATATAGGAGCGAGGTCAAGACGGCAGCAACGCCCTGGGCAACCTCAGTTAGCTCTGCCGCATCACGGCGACATGTGGCAATGGCGGTCTGGGCGCGTTTATAGGCCCGGGTCAAAGACGAGTTGCGGGGCGAAGCAGAAACAGAGGCAGAAGCGGATTTGGAGACGGAGGCTGTTGCTGGCCGGAAGGACAATGAGCACAGAGGCATACCGAAGTTGCCAACGCCGGTACGCGCGCGTAACTGGCGACGGTACTGAGCAGCGAGACGGACTGCTGCAGGTAGGTCTGATGTGACATTGAGGCTCCCGGAGGAGACATATCTCAGAGCCAGGAGGAGAAGAGGAGGATAATGAGGAGGAGGTGTGGTGGTAGTAGTGGGCTACCTTTCGGATCGGAGGAGTCGGTTGTTGATCTATGTACCTAATATCTGAAAAGCATCTAACCCACTGTGTAGATGTGAAAGGGTGACGGGAAGGTGGACTGGAGCCTTTGAACTTGGCGGGAAGGTTTGCAAAGAGTTGGGTACATGGCACACGCGGTACAGCCAGGTGGTGCGGCTGGTACCCGACTAAGTGCAAGGTGGGCTCCGGTGATGTTTCTTTGCTTACCGCAACCGTCAGGAGTACGGTGCAAGCTGATACCGTAGTGTACACCCCAGCGGCGACGGACAAGGGGCAACGGACAGCATAGGCTACCTACGGAGGTACCTAACTCGCCTAGCAAACGTAATACTCCAGCCCTGGGAACTCTCTCTCCTGAACCGTGCTTTCACTAATTATTGCTTGAATGAGTAAATATGCAAAGCTCGCTGTGCCAATGAATTAAACCCTTGATGCTGGACACGGGAGCGGAAACGGCAGGGTAGGCCGAGCGAGGAAACAAAAAACCTTGAACCACCCAAGGTTGGCAGCGTTACCGATTCCGCCGCCGTCCCGCATGTACACGTGTACACGTTCATGCAGGGAAAGAAGAATCGGCCTAGGCTCGGTGATGGGTTGAATTGTTACTGGTGAGTAGCCCCGTAACGATTGGGATTGCCCATCATCACGGATGGGTATAATTACTCGATACAGGATGCCAGGCATGGTGTAGCAAGGTGTCTAGACTCTGCTGTGATTATGTAAGTGCCTACCAATGCTAGAAAAAACAAAAACAGAAAAGCAACAAGCGAATCGGTCTCAGGTACGGCACCTACATACGGTAGCAGTGTACCTGACAAGTCCTAGAATGTGATTGGCCTAGAAACCTACTACCGTCTAGGTACTCGTACATACCTATTGACTCAATGGCACAGAAAGATTCGTCGAATATTGAAACAATGATCTTCGCAGAGTCAACGATGCATTGAGCACTGTCTATTGTCGAAATGATAGGAGATCAATATCCCTCTGTAGGGAGTCGTGTGTAATATGACTGCATAAACCCGAGATGGTGCCTTTATTACAACATCGATCTTCAGCAAGGGGGCCGAGGGGGCGCCGGACCCCGATGCCTTACTTTAAATAATGTGATATCCGTACAGCACACCCACGGAGTACCTACTTAGATACCTACCTAGGTATGCATCAGATCAAGTGGAATACTGATTGGGCAAAGGGAGATCCAAGAGTCTATCGACGAGTTTCAGTCCATGATACCTTCCAAAGAAGCTATATTGACATCGAGATGGGGGCGAGGGGTGGCTCAAGCTGTTGGAGATCATTAACACACGCGCGCGCAGCATGTCGAATCACGATCCTCACAGGTGTGCCACATGAATGATCACCCGGGACAATATCATGATTGGCCTCTTACCCTTCGTACATGCATTGCGCTGGGTTCAGGTGTATGCCAGGGCCCTTCCTCAATTGGTGTCCTGCTGCTGCATGCTTGATGTCCGGGGGTTAGGGGGTCTTGGGGGTAAACATTGCGATTATGCGAGCTCATGCTCATCAGCTTCGGGCTCACCAACATATTGTATATAGTTGTAGTAAGCCTGTTGCTAACGTTATTTATTGTTCTGACTGTCAGCTGGCTAGCTCTCCATAGAGTCTTGAATAGAGCTGCCATGTCAAATAATTCTCCGTGCCGCCGACGAGGTCCCGCATTCCCAAAGGAGCTATGCTTACCTGGATGTTGGGTAGGGTCGCTTTAAATAGGAAGACCAAGCGATGCTGCCCCTCGACTAGTCTCGCATACGTTAGTCGGCTAAGCTGAAACTCGTGCTACTCTTTGCGGTAATGCAGGGTCGAACATCTGACCCAAGACAGACTGGCAGAAGAAACCCTGACGCGACGTTGTCGAACGGGTTCGTGTTGTGGTACGGCCCGTATGTGAGGCTTTCTAGAGCAGGAACCATATCATCATCCTCGTTCGCTCTTGTGGCCAAGGGTTATGCATGTTCAGCGCGGCGACCATTTTCAAGTAGTATAAAAAGCTAAGGTTAGTCAGTTGATGACGAACAAATTAAACCAGAGGTCATGCGCCGTGGTTAGTGTATTCCTGTAGTTCTCCAGCTTGTGTTGATCGTCCTACCTGTTGCTGATGGACCTGCCAATCGGGGTGCAGCTCATCGAACGACACCTCATAAGACACCCGGGCCTCCCAGGACCAGATACGATCATTTATACCTTTTAGGTATGAACGCCTGGGTGTTAGTGGTAAGTATGGTGCCGAATTAGGTGGTAATGCCATCAACATGAGCTGTCTTGGGTGGTTTCATGCAGTGTTTGAGCCTTTGACGGCGTCAGGCCATCCTGGCGCGCCTGGCAATGGTGGGTTCATTGACGATGATCGACTACAGTAGGATGGATGTACCTAGCCAGAGCAGTGGTTCTTATGGTTGGCCCTGGCAGCAAATCGCACTTCGCCTTGTTGCCAATCCAATTATGACGGCGCGACCGAATCCGGCCTAGCCCCCTTTCTGGGTAGTTCCATCCAGGAATCGCCCTACCTGTTGCTGCTCTGCCTGAGCAAGAAAAAAAAACAAAAAAAAAACTTGCTGTACACAATAACAATCATCTATTCAAGACACTCGCTCTACCTAATTCTGGCTGACACCCGCTACCTATTACTTGCTACGGCTGCTAGGTTTGCTGCAGTAACAGTACGGCTCAGCACAGTCACATCACTGCTCGTTACCTGTTACGTTTCCGCGCATTTTTTCGCCTGATAGTTTGCAGAACCTTACTACCTCCACTCTGACACAGCGTCTGTCACGATCCTGTGTTGGTGTCTGTTGCTGTTGTCCCACCTTACCTAAGGTGGCCCGTCTCGTTGCTCAGCCCGCGCCGCCACACTCCTCTTATTGCTATTTACGTCCAGCTTCCTGCGCTTCGCCAGCCGGCCCAGCCCTGAACAGGCAATTGATTAGGTGCAACCCCGCTACGGTCTCACAGAAACAGCCTGCAAAGAGCCCAAGCTTGGAGCCTCTCAGATTCCCTTGCACTTGCACCCCAACAAAGGTTGTCACGGGAAGTTTCAACTTTCAGCGTTCGTGACGCGAAAGACGCGCATTCCCACCCTCGCCCACACCCTTACGTCTTGCTTAGTCGCTTGATCGTCTGCACCCCATACGGATAAAGAATTCTATCCGCGTCGTACCAGCACCCGAATTTGTTGCCCTCGGCCGGAGTGGCTGCCCCAACCCTGCTCATAAGCAGCCCATTATAGCCCCGACAACACGCGGGCTATTTCCAGGCATTGAGAGTCTCGGGCGAAGCAGCGAGCAAACCTTGGCTTTGTCCGGCTTGACCTCTTGTGGCCCTGAGAATTTGGCACCACCATTTTCCGTCACCATCGCTGTTTCATTCCAGTTGATCGCTACTCACGCAGCCCTTGAGGCATCGCCAGTCTTGCCTTGCCTTGCCAATACTCGCCTTCGCCTGTATTACCGCCGCCTAACCGGTTTAGACCTTGGACGACCACGCAAAGGGAATTCGGTCCAATCCAGTCCAGTCGGTGATACAGCAGTCTAAGACCATTTCAGAACAATGGTTTCCTTTTCCTGCGAGGTACGTCCGTTCACTTGATAAGCCGACGCCTGACATCACTTCTGTCCTTCCGCCCGTCTGTGTGTCTTCTGTATCCAAGCCCAACGCTTTTCTATCCTTATTATTCCTCTTCCTCGTTCATATGTCATGTCAGCACACCAAACACCACGACGCAGTTACGCATAACATCTGCGCGCATTGTTCCGTCGTCCTTCTCTTCCCTTCGCAAGTCTAGGCGCACCCACCCCACATCGCATTCCTCCGATTCTTGTTTTGTTTACAGGCCGCTATTGATCACCATTCGCCCACGGCCTGATTTCTATCTGCCACTTACGGCCCCTTCCCTGCCCACCCCCCTAGGCGCTAAGTTTACCGGGTCTGCAACCTACCCCTGGTTAGTACCCTCGGTACCCTGGCACGCCCTGGTCGTTCCTTGTCGTCCTATCCCGTGAAGCAAACCACCTGGACCACCGTCATCTCCTGACCTATTTCACCCCTCCGCCCCTCCAAGTTGACCGTGCACACCCCCCTAACCTCCAGTTATTCGCGTATCCTCCGTCATTTGTTAAACTGTATTCTTGCCATTCCTTTGTACAACCATCTGACTGTAATCCTGTTGGTCCACAGCAATGTGGTGATGTTTTTACGAAGAAGAAGCTCGACCCCCACAGAAACCGTTGTCGAGGCGCAACTTTCACCTGCATAGATTGCATGGTCCATTTCCCTGGCGTGGAATATCGTTCGCACACGGTAAGTCGAATACTACAAGAGTCTTATAGGCCCATCCCTCATTGTTGCTGACGCCCGGATAGAGTTGTATGACCGAGGAACAAAAGTATCAAGGCGCGCTATACAAGCCCAAGAGACAGAAGCCCAACCAAGCCGCAGCACCGGCCTATCAAGACGAGATGGCGCATCACGCGTACGTCGAAGATGCAGCGGAGGAATACACAGACGAGTTCCTACAGTATCAAGTCGGCGAATCAGAAGTCGGTGTTAGCTATGCGTCTTATGGCGGCATGCCACCCGCAGCACCCATGCCTCCATCGGCTGTCGATGTTTTCGACTATATGCTAGATGCGACGCCGACTGCCTCGAACGTCAACTACAACCCGCAGCAAAACCCTGCAGAATACGGAGGAGGTCGTCAGCTCATACGGTTCGAGCAAGACGAGAACGACTATGTCGACGAAACAGGTTATATGGTCGACGATGACGCAGCGGGTCAGTACGGCACAGCCTACGAAACACCCGCAAAGGTGCACAGGAAGAAGACCAAGGACGCTGAACGCGAGCTGAAGAAGGAGAGGAAACGGAAGCGACTGCACATTGAAACCAGCCCGGCAGCGCTGGCACTAAGTAACGACGAAGCTATGACCGATGCACCACCCGTCCTACACTCCGGCTTGACAGGTGGTCTCAACCGTATGATGCGCCCCTCGCAGTTCCCCCCCTCTCCAGACTATTCTGGAGGCGACGGCGCCGAACCATCGCCAACCGACTCACTCAAAAAGAAGAAGCATGCGAAGGCTTCCAAGCCTAAACGGACAGACAGCTTCGGCAGTAACCTAAAGGCACTTGTGACTGGAGGCTCAAAATCAAAGGTGTCCAAAAAGCGGAAGCATTCGACAGAAAGGAAGGAAAAGAAACGCCGAACTCGCCGTCACTCTAGCTCTGGCCCGGAGAAAGTCCCGAAGCTTATTGAGTATCGGGCCAAATCGGGCGACGAAAAGGGAGATGATGAGAGTGGAGCAATGATTATCTACAAACCTCGATCGGATCTGTTCCTCAGCTTCTGCACCAAAGGCCCGGAAAGTGAGCGAGGTTGCAGCGTAAACAAAGCCCTGAAACGTTACCACCGCGAGCGGACAGCGTCAGGTACCGCCCTCAGCAAGGGTGGAGAGGAGAAGGAGCTATTCAGGTCGCTCCGTATGCGTCGCAACGACCGTGGCGAAATCGTCCTCTTCTCTATCGACGATGAGGAATAGGGGCAACAACAACGCACGAAAACCTGGATTCGGTCGGACATGGCGTTCTATACGGCTTTGCTTTTTGGAAAGGGGGGACGGAATGGGTAAGAAAGGAACGGCATGGAAAGGAGGACCTGGAAACGGAAACATCATGATACCTTTTAACAACATCAGTACCTACCTACCTATAGGGTAGGTACGATAGGGGATGGGGGCGGAGCTGGGGATGCGCGGTTGCGTTTGCTTTGCTTGCATGGGTTTTATCGCCTGGGTACGATACGATACAGCCTGAGAGGGCACCAAATCACGTCACATCATATCATCACCTTTCTGCTCTGAAGCTGGACTTGGAGCCCTACTTATAGAGCGAAATGGAAAGATGTACGACGGTGTAGGAACAGAGATACGGGGAAGGGGAAGGGGAAGGGGGCATCTTCTTCCAGGCCGGTGGCCTGGATCTAATACAAGAGGCGCAACGGAGCATGGCACGGAAGCATACTTTTCGCGGTTCGATGTATTTTTGTCATATGTTGAAGAACCTATGATTAGGTGGAGGAGATGTTATGAGCTGCGGGTCGATCGATCCGTTGGCTGCTGATATCCGTTTTGCATTTCTTCGATGTTTTTATTATTGCATCTTAGTAGCTCAGATACTTCTGATGATACAATATCTACCCATTTGCTACATTTACCACTCCGGTTCTGCTGAGTTGAAGTCGTGCCAGTCAAATGTCGTATATGCTCCTCCCTTTTCAGATGTGGTAATCTGGAACTGGTACCCACCCCAGGTAGTGAAAATATTATGTAGAAAGTCCATTGTTCAGAAACATTGCCACTCTATTCAACACACGAGCGATGCGTATGGCTTCGATAGGTACAAATATAACAAGTTTTTAATTACACACTTCGATTAAAAGTGGTTGATTGTAGAGCTCACTCAAGTTCTACGGATATCATATCAACTCCCCCTTACACCCCTCCATACTACAGTAATCACCCTAGAATGCCCTCAAGGGCAGCACATGCTGCACCATAGCCTCCCTCCGACAGAGCGGACACTCAGGCTTCTCGCGGATCCAATCGCCAATGCAGGCCCAGCAGAAGACATGGCCGCACGGCGTCGCCGAAGGGTCCTTGAGCTCCTCCAGACACAGCGTGCACTTGCGCTGCGCCGCGCCCTTGATCCAGCGCATGGCGCTTTCGTTCGCAAGGTCGTAGCGCACACTGTTGTTGTCATCGTCCTCCCCAGATTGTTTAGACTGAGGTGGGGGTGGTGTATGCGTCACAGCAGCAATATTCACCCGCGTCGCCTGCGTCTGTCCCGCGCCCATCCCCGGAGTCCCCATCTCTGTGAGCAAGATGGCGTTGTTGGCGCTATACGCGTGCTCGTCGAGCGAGACATCTAGTTCTCCTCCGCCGCCATTCCGCTCGCGCGACGAAGACAGGAGTTGCTGGTGGGACGTGGAAAAGGTTTGCACGGTCGAGCGTATGTGCAGATACGCCTGCACGCTCATCTGCACGGCGAGCAACACGCCTAGCAACTCATACCCGGCGCGATCGGTGCCTGCGGGCCCTTCACCTCCTGCCGACGCGCGCGATGTGAATATGTAGCGTAACCCCGTGAGACGTTTCGCTAGCTCGTAGTAGGATCCACTGAAGTAGAAGAGGGCGAGGCTGAGTGCGTGGATCGGCGCTGGGGAGGTCAGGGTTGACAGGTTCGCGAGCATGTAGGCTTGTATTTTGTAGGTCCATTTTTGCGTTGCTGGTTTTTTCCTGCTGCCACTTCTACTGGGCTTCGCATCTGCATCTTCTGATACTGTGACCTGCTGCTCCTGCGCCTCGCGGTCCAATGCCCACGCGAGATTCCGCTGCAGGCGCGCGCGGATGCGCCCTCGTATGGCGGGAAGCAGCTTCGCGAGGCCGTAGGGGAGGAGGATGCTTCCGGCGATGTAGGCGGCGCGTCGCTGGATGGACGGGAGGCGGCGTTCCTGGTCGGCGGTGTGTTTTGTGGATGAAGAGGATGAGGGAGAGGCAGGTGAGGGCGCTTCGACCTGCACGAGACCGCAGTACTCTTCGCCTAGCGTGCGGTTCCCTATCAGGGTCGTGAGGCAGAGGTACAGCAGGTCGGCGATGGTGCGGGACTCGGTCGACCACGAGTGCGCGGACCGCGCGCCCAGGAGGCGGCGGTGCAGGTCGGTGAATTGGTTCGTGAGCAGGCCTTGGAAGTATGCATCTTTTTGGTGCGCACGGATGATGTCGGGGGCGAAGGCGTATGGGTATGGGGGGGTTGCGAGGGAGGATGACGGTGGTGGTGGTGGTGATGTTGTTGTTGTTGCCATGGTTGTGCTCGGGTTCGGGTCGGGTATTGAGGTTGGTATTGTTAATTGCTCGTTTGGCTGTCACGTTGACATGATGGATTGTCGATGGGTATCACAGAAAGTCGTGTTATGAAAAGGAAAAATAATAATGCTAATGTTGCGCTTGAGTATGAGATTAGTTGGGTTGATTGGATGAAGCTTGTTCGCAGCTTCAGCGTTGGACCTCGGCGCAAGTAGGTACATCACAGGTAAATGGGCCGGGCCGCCAGTATGCAGGGCAACCCTGTCCTTTTAAGCGGGGCAGAATGTCCGGCATTCTGTAAGTTAGGTACATGTATCTATTCATACACCAATGACCATCGGATTGAACACTCCCAAACTAAAGACTTTCACACTCAAATCTATTGCTAGGAATTGTAGTGTAAGCATTGCAACAGAGAATCCATTGGCGAGCGAACAACAATGCTTGCACTTTATTGAAGTCATCCCCAATACGCATTCTGAGTTTCAAGAAAAGTGCTGCTGTCATGTGCAGCCTAGGAAGTCCAACCTACAGGACGACTTGGCCAAGGAGCATAGAGATGCGAAGGTCATGCAGAGCCTCAGGCGCGAAAAGTCAAGGGAAATGACCATTTCAGGCTTCATTTTGATACAAGACACCTGAATCCTCTACTCATCCCCTAGTGTGTCCCGCGCCGTTGCTGCAGTCATGATGTTGAAAAGCAGCCTCATTGTCATTCATGTATCCTAATGATGCATCATATCATGGGCTTGTTCCAAGGAGTAAGTAAGATATTTGAATTTCCGACACTAAACCTTCGCCACTAATTAGCACCCGCAGGCTAAATGAAGTTCAGTCAGAATTCAGCGACCTTATGACTTTGCCGACTTATCCTCGCCGTCTTTCTTGACTCGTTGTCAGGTCTCCCTCCTAGTCTTGGGCGAGGTTTTGAAGGATGGAGCTGTAACCAACGTCAAAGCCGAATGAGGCTATGGACTCGATGCTACACCTCCACCCCACCTGATACAGCTGACTCGGCTCAGACACGAGAGAGAAGGATTATATACTCGTGCTTCTGTAGGGGTCAGTCAGAACGTCGCACCTACGTGCCGAAGTGCAAAACGAAAATAAACCCCCATTAGTCTCCAAATCCGTGCCACAAAAAGAGTGCTATTTAACCTTCGACAACTTCATTGAGTGTATACTGACCATGGCAGGATTTTTCGACCAGCCCAATTAATTGTTGAAATTCTATAACTCGTTCATCTTTTCATTTTTATAATTACCAAAAACATAGATCAAAGGCTTGTTCTCTGGCTATAGTACAAGCGTACACAATGACCGACCAACCGACATATACATATGTACCTCTTCAGGAAAGCAACCGAGAGATACGCCTCTTAACGCTTGACCCCGGGCAACAAGATGACAACCTTTGTGTTGAATTGAGTGTTATATCACTTTCGGCAATAGTGCATTCGGGAAGCCTTCCGACGTTCGAGGCACTCTCTTACACATGGGGGTCGCCAAGCAACCCGAGAACAATTACTATCCGGGACTCCGGACGGCATACCCTCAAGACCACACAAAATCTTGATAAAGCCCTACGCCATCTCCGATGGACCGATCGACCCCGAGTACTTTGGGTCGATGCAATCTGCATCAATCAAGAAGACCTTGACGAAAGAAGCTCTCAGGTACAGGAAATGCCTGGGATTTACGTCCTTGCTGCCCGTGTGCTTGCCTGGTTAGGCACCGGCACTCCAGAAACTGATATAGCTATGGATTTCCTCGCAATGATATCCCCTAATGTTCGAGTTGATTGGTGGTCGTGGCGTATGTTTCCGGTGGGGGATGAGACGTACTGGGCCAACAAGGATATCAAGCTGCGACTGCGTGATAATGGAATCACTGCCCTTACCGCCTTTTTCGATCAAGCATGGTTTTCTCGTCTCTGGATCTGGCAAGAAGTGCGTTTGGCCCCGGACCGTGTCCTTGTTGTTTGCGGTTCTCGTACCATCAGCTGGACAGACCTGCAGACAGCCGTGTACTGCATTCACAACAAGTTGGCACCTTCCCAGGGATATCTCAATGAAAGTCTCAGGTCGGTGTATTCCCTGTGCAATGGAAATAGCTGTCCACCATTTCCAATACTTCTAGAACAAACTTCGCACGCCCAATGTACAGATCCGCGCGACCGAGTATTCGCCCTACTCTCAATGTTGAATCGCTACGACCCAGTGGCCAGTATCAAGGCTGACTACAATAAGGATATTGTGGGAGTCTATAGTGAAGCGGCAGTGCGCTTCATGGTCTATTCGCGGCATCTCAATATCCTGACTAACATTGATGCGTCTCGGAGGTTGCCAGATGCCCCCTCCTGGGTACCCAACTGGTCCCAGCCCCAGCTCACTAATCCCTTCGGCGGCTATGCCTCCTGCGGTGCGCTGGCTGTACATACGGATCACTTAGCAGGGAAGTTGATTGTTTCGGGTGTCCAAGTTGCCACAATAGCAGGCGCTGCTCCCTTTGACTCGAGGTCGTTCACTGTTTCGACGACACCAAACGATATACTTTCCGAGCTGAGGAGGGCCATCAAATCACCTCTATTTGCCAGCATACTCAAGGATCGTCATATGGCAATCCCTATGTTGTGTAGAGTAATGTGCTCAAATAAGTTTGCCCATCGCCAACGCCCGCAAAACACATGGAAGCTGGATATGGGGAGCTGTCAAGAGTTTCTTAATCACGTGCTCTTCGAAAAAGAACATACCACTGCATTATCGTCCGAAGAGATCAAAATACTAGATGCCATGACTATCTACTGTCAAGATCGCGCGCTTACAAAGACAACTGACGGCGCATTGACATTGACGCCGAGCCTGACGCGAGCCGGCGACATTGTGACGGTGCTACTCGGCTGCAGATCAACCATGATCCTGAGGCCAAGGCCGGCGAGTACGGAATTTGAGATCATTGGCGAAGCTTATACCGATGGCTTTATGGAAGGTGAAGGTCTTCTTGGACCCTTTCCTCCTGGATTCGAACCTGTGCACGGTTTCGATGACGATGTGAGACAACCGTGGAGGAAAACAATGGACTGGAATACTGGTGAGTTACATCAGGAGGATCCAAGACTACCTGATAGCTTGCCGAGTGGCTGGGAACGAAGACCACATGCCTATGACAAAGTGGATATTTCTTTTGTGAATACTACGACTGGTGAGGTCCGAGAAGGAGGCATGGATCCGAGACTAAATGAAGAAAACCTGATAGCAATGGGGGTTCCCATACAACGTTTTACTCTCGTCTAGCATCCCATCCACGTTTCTATATAGCCATGTAATACTAACTAGACGATGCATAAAACTCGCGTTCTTAGATTTGATATGAAGCTAGCTATATGCGTTTGCCAAAATCTACCGGGGAGATATAACAGCTGCCCTCAAATGGTACGTCGGAACGATCCAATCTATTGAATTCGAGTCATTTGCAGAGGATGGCGCTTCACACCTATCCATGTACACCTTAATAATATCTAGGTAGACTAAATGATTCCCTGTCTCAATACCTACCGCTACTTGTCCCTGACCTCTTAGCATGGATGCCCATCAGGAGGGACGTCGGGCCTTGCCAGCGGCGGTAGACAGCAATCCTCGCGTTCCCAATAGCTATTCGCGAGGGGTGCAGAATATTTTGGCGCTTCCAAGCTCTATATAGGCTAGAAAGCATGGTCCGTGGCCGCTGTGATTTCGTTTTGTCGAGTAAAACTCTATTTCCGCACGAAGATCCAACAGATCTTGAGGCAACGACTCGAGACTGACTTGATTTGCCCCGAGTCGGATCTAAGCCGCAACGACGACTCGTCGAGTAACCCTAAACGTCGAAATTCACATGTTGCAAGCCATAATAAACATAAGGTCCTGTAGAGAAGTTAGTATCATTCAACTGTCACTAAAAAACTGGAAAGGAAGGATTTCGTACATCCAGCCCTTGTTGCACCTCATTTACGGCGCACGCGTTCAGCGAGATTTTCACAAGCTGACTCTTTCTTTTCTGGAGCTTAACGATGTTCTGGGTCACGTTAGCTCAAGATAGAAGGACAGTAGAAGTCTTGGCCATTTCATCCATTATCAAAACGACAAGAAAGCATACCTGCTCGACCGTTCTCTTCGTGATATACTTGTAGACCTTCACAGGGCGCTCCTGTCCGATTCTAACCGCTCGGCCGATGGCCTGTTCTTCAATAAGAGGGTTCCACTGCGGCTCGACTATGTGTACTCGGTTGGCGACTGTTAGAGTCAATCTATGGTTGGCATAGTTAGTCGTTAACCTTCAAGTGGGAAGAAAGGGAGGGAACCGGACACACCCGACGGCACCAGTGGCGATTGACAAGAGCAGAACATTGTACGTGCTTTCTTGGCGAAATTGATCTAGGATCGTCTGCCGATCTGGAAAAGATGTTTGCCCGTCCATGCGCAAACACTCGATACCTCTATGGGTCAGCAAGCACTGTAGTATGTCGAGCGTGTCTCGCCATGATGTGAAGACAAGGCTGGAATGTGATTGTTAGTTTGAAGAAGACTAAAATGGTGGGGATGGATGTGTCCTCCTTTGTTCTTCTATGTGCTACTTACTGTTTGGCGTTGGCAGGCGACGCGTGAATGTTGTCCACTACGGCGTTGAGCTTGGAGGAAAACCCCGACTTCATGTCTAGCTGCGGTCTCAGATTTTGAGTGTTCTCGGTGTTCTCGTTGAGTGGCGCCGTGCGTGAATCATCCCCGCTGTCAAGCGTGAGAGGTACAAACGGGGAATTTGGGGTTATTAAAGCTGTTCTCCCGGCTTGGTTGGCTAGGACACGAGAGCACCCGGGACATACTTCAAGAGCGGACCTATCCATATCGACGTTTTCATTCTCGTCGCAGCAGTAAGCACACAACAGCTCTTCTTCGACACTATTTTGGTATTTAGTCCGTTTCTTTGTGTTTGTGTCAGGGGACGATATTTCAAGACAAGTGCTGTAATAACTGAATGTTCCGTGGTTGCAGAGTCGACGCAGTTTCATGGTCATGGCGAAGAGTAGGCTATACATCTTTTTGGTAGATCTCATACTGACGATGTCTTCCCGTTCTTTCGTGGACGCTGATATAATATCGTCGTACATGTACTGCTCTTCTTCATTTAATTCTGTAGTGATTTCTTCTGTAGAGGTCTCTGGGAGAAGCAACAAGTCCGAGGTACGACGAAAGCAGGTGGCACGCATGAGAGCCTTCAAGTTTCTAAAGCTTTCGGGGTTATCTGACTGAAGTGGATCTAAAATATGCTTTTGGAAGAATTTCGGTTCTGAGAATGGTTGGAAATGGAGAAATTCTAGCAGTGATCTCAAGTCAAGTAACGAATTCTGTATCGGCGTCCCGGTAAGACACCATCTTCTTTGAGCTGTGAGACTGCATGCCGCCTTGAACTGTAGTGACGTATTGTTTCGGATCCAGTGGGCTAATGCGCGTCGCTATCATCAATACCAAGAAACTGAATGAAAAACAAGGATTCGGGTTCGGGGCCTTGGGTACCTTCATCCAAAACGACGCGGAACCACATGACACGCTGAAGCAGCCCTTGCGACTTCTGGTCCGCTCGTAATGTGTGATAAGTAGTCAACACGATATCATTATTCGTGAATTCTTCAATAGTCTTTGACTTGTTGTGTCCGTGGAAAACGCAGAGGGACAGATACCCTTGTTTCAAGTGCCTATCAAAAGAGATGTCGCTCGTAAGCCATGTTTCTTCACACGAATATAATTAGTAACGGAGGATCATACCTTTGGATTTCTGACTTCCAAACTTCTATGACCTCTATTTTAGTTAGCTTCAGAGCTTACAACAAGCCTGCATTCCGAAATCGAACATACGTGGAGAAGAAGCTACAATAAGAGTCGCCCTCGTTGTTGGTAGTGATGAGCGGCCAGCATCCGCTCTTCCGAACTCTGAGGCCACCGTCATCGTGCAGATGATAGCACTCAGCATTGTCAAAGTCTTGCCAAGTCCCATTTCGTCGGCGTCTATGCCGCCTAATATTGGAAGGATAGGTGTTGTAAATTCTCTTAGAACACAAATAGCCCATTAGTCCCCATAAGGTCGTCCCACTTTCTGTGGCGATAGCACTCACCTGGGTCCTATCATACGTTGCAGCGTGTGGATTGTCGAGGCAGCTATGTCGCGTTCCTCCCTAGATAGAATGAAATTCACTCCTATTTCTTGATGCCTAAAATTATTTAGTTAGGTAGTGCAGGTGGAGGATATCGTCCCTTTGGGGGGCGGAGCGGGTTACGAACCTTTTTAAGACAGTTGTTATCAAGCCATCTTCATATGATGCGTTTAGCGCATCCACGGATGTGCCTTCCTCTTCGGAGTATTCGAAATCTGCCAAACTGTGAAATATATCCCCAAGCCCCTGCGCAAATCTTATCGCTTCTGGAGGTTCCAGCTGAAGTCCAACTAGCTCTCTTAGGTCCACTCTGATACCACGAGGGTAGAAGTAGTGTGGGTTCAGATACTCCATTCCGGCTGGTAAAATGTAAGGATGTTGGAGGTGGCTTCGTTTATTCGTGACTGCATCACCCACGCTGTCAAGAAGTCTTTTAGGCCCTAGTATGTTGACAGAGACACCAGACACAACACTAGCACCAGTCTTCTTCTTTGCATGGGGCCTGAATGCTGTCGTCGCTATTGCCGCGGTGAGTTCGACTTCTGGCCACCGTTGAAGAGACATGAGAACGCCTGTAGTGAGAGAATCGAGGATACCGAGGTCGACATCTTCATTTCTGTGTTGGACACTGTAGTAAGAGCCTCTTTGACAGACTCTAAGATCATGGAAGTGTTCCCAGCTATTAAACGAAACCCTTTCTAGCCGTTGGCAGTCGAGTTTCACTTTCACATCGCATATCTTTAAGATTTGTAAGTATTAAGACTCACAGGCCAGGATCGGGATGAGGTTCATGCTCACCGCACCATAGCAAATGATTTCATTGTTCTGAACTATCTCACTGTTCATTCCGACGCCAATGGCCTCAGGTGGATTGCATTGGCCTTTCCATTCCATATCAACATCGTTCCGAACGCCATCATCGAGCGCAAAGCTTTCGAAGTCACTGGGAAATTACCATGTCTTAATTCCCACTTAGCTCAATAGATGGACTCGGTGATTACAACTTACTTGTATTCCGAAGCATCGTAGAGTTCTGGTAATGTTGTGTTGAACTCGTCGTAGAGGCGCTTCGGATCTCGGTTTTCGTCCTCAAGCCCAACTCCATTGGATTTGCGCTTCAACGACATTTTGCAGCCTCGTGGACCCCCGAAGAAACCCAAGCGTACGTGGCCGTAAAAAGCACTAGCGATGTGATTTTACGTGATGTGAAGCCGGGAGAAGCTGGGAATATCCACGGCGGTCTTCATGTAGGACATTATGATCTCAGTCGGTCAATGCCTCCGGCACTGCCCCAACAAGCCCCCTCAGTCGTTAGGTACCTAGATGGGTACTTTCTTATGCACCTAGCCAACCAGAAATAGTGAGCACTATTGCTATGGTCGTGTAAGCCAATACAATCTCGGCGTGAGTGACTTGGAGGCGCAGGGTGCATGGCTTACAGGGGGCTGGACAGGCAGATCGCCTTTTCGGTCGCTTGGAGTGGCCGCGCGCCACTGAGGCGTACAAGGCAGAATTTCTAGCAGGCTTGCGCTCGCAAGAACAGGTTCTCGGTCTCATTCTTATTAGGAATCAAAACCATCCACGGCCTCGTACACTCCCAGAGTCGAACACGAATGATGAAATCACACTGTCGATGACCAAACCGCAGCCACGCGATGTCGACAGTAACCGAAACCGTCATTCAGCGGGCTATCCGAAATTTTCAGCGAAACCTAACGGACCAACAAAAGTCACAGTTTGCCCTATCCTCAGAAACCGATGTCATTAATGAGGTCCAGAGGATACAGAATCGTTACGGATCACCAAGAAAGCTACGAAGCCTGAATAGACTCTCAAAGTTTCTAGAGGCCATGTCTCAGATTGAACAGCTGATTCAGATCTTTCTGAATGTTTCAAACACGGTTGCGTTCGTGTGGGTGAGTGCTAAGTTCTGGCGTCTCGCGATCTGTACCAATCTTGTAAACTAAAAGATTTGCAGGGGCCTATCAAGTTCGCCCTTTTGGTGAGAACCCTATCTACGACTATTAAGCTTCATGAAACCTCGCGCTGACTAGTGATCTGAGGTGGCTGCTAACCGCCTTGAAACCCTTGAATGCTTGTTAGACACTTACATAGAGGTGGGGGAGGTGATTCCCAGTCTTCGGCAATACGAGAAGATTTTTCAGACTGCACCAGTAGTCTTGGAAGTTCTCGAAAGATATTTTTGTGATATTCTGGAGTTTCACCGAAACGCCTTGGAGGTGTTTTCGAGTCCGAGTGAGTCGTTTCAGCTCTTTCCAGCACCTGGAGAATCTGGGCAGATGAACTAACGTGAGGTTGAAGCTTGGAAAGTGTTCTTCGATTCCACCTGGAGGACATTCAAGACGAAATTCAGACCTATTCTTGAGAGTCTTAAGCGACACAGGACACTACTACTAGATGAAAGACTGAACGCGGCCGTCATGGAGATACAAACCAGTCGTAGTAATATGCTCATGGCCTTGGACGGGTCGGCAAAGCAATCCGTGGACCACTTCACCCGTCTCGACGTAACCATACGCGATGTATTTGTAAAGCTCTCGGAACAGCTTTACGGCCTGCAGGAAACTTTCAAAGAGCACGAGGAGCAGATGCGCAATACCGAAGAAGATTTGTGCGTCATACTCAACAAAATAGACCCTCCTGATTTTGAAGGCGATCATATTTCTGCAAGAAATTTATGCCACAGCGGCTCAGGCCAATGGATTTTTGAAACCCCCACCTTCAACAAGTGGGCGCAGTCCAAAAGCATACCAGACGCCGTGCTCTTTATCAATGGAATGCCTGGTGCAGGTATGGACTTGACCCCATGATGTAATCTGTACTGTGGTATGCTGATCCTGCTTACCAGGCAAAACTCTCATGGCTTCCACAATTATTAACAAAGTAAGAACCGAAGTGGGGAATTTCCACACCACATGCCTCTTCTTTTACTTTAAACAGTCAAGCGATGCCAAAAGATCGATGGAATGCATGCTCCGAGCGTTTTTGGCACAACTATTATCCCAAGATAAAGCTCTTATACCGGCATTTCGAGAGAAATGCAATGCGATTAGCAATACAGAGGCCAGGCGACTCCAAAATCTCCAGATCTGGACAGTTGAGCTTCTGAAAAGTCAGAATGCGTGTACAATTGTACTCGATGGCCTCGACGAGTGCCATGAGCACAACAACGGCGAATCTAGAGCGATATTAAAATGGCTTCTATCTTCAGTCTTACCTGACTGTGAGCGAGAGGGGGCGATCATCCGACTACTCGTCCTGGGGCAGCGGGACGGCGACCTTGATGACGTCTTGTCTGATTATCCTTCTATTCGAATCGACATGCAGTTGTCGCACTCTAAGGACCTAAAGTCATTTACCCAGAAACGAGCAGCTGAACTAGGTGTGAGGTTTGGTTTGGATTTCGAGGAAGAGCAAGATATTGTCCGTAGGGTTACCGACACAGCGAAAGGTTGGTTTCCAGGATAAAGAAACTTAACTGAAAATAATCACTCACTAATTAATTTCTCAAAGGAATGTTTCTGTACGCACGAGTTGTCATGGACAATCTTGTATCTCAGGGTTCAGCTACAGAGCTAGAAGAAGAGCTCCAAACCAAGTTCCCAGCTGGCTTGGATCAAGCGTAGGGACATTGCCTAACACGCTTTAATAGTTACTTACTAACGAATGCATTTCCCAGATATGAACGTGTCGTTTTTCGAATTCTCGACTGTCCCACGCGACCAGAGAAACAACGCCAAGCCACATCAAAAATACTGCGCTGGCTGACTTGTGCGTCAAGGCCACTTCGATGGAACGAAATACAATGTTTGTTCTGCATAGACCCGCATTTGGGTGTTTGCAATCCAAAGCAAAGAAGAGTCGACAGTTGCAAGACGATTTGCGGGTCGTTTGTTGACGTTGATGATGCGGATCGCAGTCTCGACAAGTCATTACACTCAAATCCAGTAGTGAATCTCGTTCACCAAACAGCTCGTCGGTACTCGAAGGTTCCTCTAATAACTAAGATTAAACCATGACTAACTCGAGTACTAGTTATCTCATCCAGACCGGTCGTGTCAATATCGTTGAGGAGAATGCTCATATGACCCTTTGGTCATCGGCATACTTGACCTCGCTTCTCTCTGATGCCAAGACTCCTAGTTCTGAAATTCGTCAAAAGGCGCTCAGTGGCTATTACGGTCTTGAAGATTATGCCGTTTGCTTATTTCAAACACAAATCGCCGGTTCTCTTGAGATGATGGCAAGCTTGTCTGCTACTACTGCGCAAAGCTTACGACATCTGTATTCCCATTTTATGGAGCACTTCGATCCCCCCCCGAATAAGATTGAAGAAGACAGCCCGGGGATCTCTAAAGACTGTTTCGAAAATAACGGCCTTGATGCTCTAGGGTTGGTTCTAGAGAGAGTCTCTGGTTCGATTCGAGACATCACCGAAGAGATTAGGCCTGAAGAGCTTGATCACAAAGCCAAGGATATCTTCCTTTCGCTACATGGGGCTCCCCAATACAGATGCCGGAAGCTTAAGTGTCTTATGTTCTCTTGCAGTTTCGAAAACAAGAAATCCAGGGATTTTCACCTCAGACTACACACCAATCAGTTCACATGCGCGACTAGTGGATGCCCTCGTCGGACTGTTGGCTTCTCGTCTAGCGTTGATTTACATCAGCACGAGAAAGAAGTTCATACAATCACTCCCAAGCAATTAGAACTGTTCCCACCTGTCAAGAAGCTGACTGATATTTGGTCGGCTTGTTCTCGGGGTGATCTCGAATTCGTGAAAAGTTTTCATGCCCGGGGTGGCGACCTGAACACTACGAAAAACCCAAATGGCTACTTGACACCTATCGTCCTAGCTGCTCGGAGCGGTCACTCTCATATATGCGAGTTTCTCGGAGTCCACGGCTGTTATGCCTTCAACCATAGAACTTACAATACTGAGGCTTCGGCCCTGGCACAGGCTATCAAGATGGCCAACAAAGAACTGTTCAAAGTATTACTAGACTCAGCAACCGAGGAGAATATCCAAAAGTTCCTAAAGCTTGGCCTATACCAGCATCTTGCATCGGCGGCACATTCAGGCATTGACGCTTTTTGGGATACACTTGAGGCTTTGCGAATCAACAATGGACAAGATCTCGAGGAGAAACAGCTACTAAACAAACTGGTTCGTCATCAGTCTAGATACAATCCTAACGCGGTTAATCGACTCGAGAAAACGTTTGGTCTTCTATCCCAAGAGAACAAAAAAGAATTTCTAACTAGAAGAGATCGCCAAGGTCGTTCCGAGTTATACTGGGCTTGCTGTTTCAAAAGCGAGAATGTTGTTGCTTTTCTTTTGCAGCATATGGATATTGAAGATATCTATCCAAGTACTCAAGATGATGAAACACCAATATCTCAGGCTATCCGAAAATATGATGTCGCAATTCTCAACCGCCTTGTACAGCATGACCCGGTGAACTCCGTGAGAGCTTTTAACAGCACGCGAAACACGCCTATGCATTACGCTTGCCAAGAAGGTAAGCCAGAGATCGTCGAAGTTTTGCTCCCACATTGCGAACACAGTTTGAATGAACCCAATGCCCTCGGTGACACGGCTTTACATCTAGCTGTGGGGCTGAAAAGCAGTGAGGCAGAAATGGAGCAGTCATCAAAAATAGTTAAATTGCTTTTAAACACGGAGAAAGTCGACGTCTTGAGACGGAATGGGGCAGAAAAGATGGTATTCGACCTTGAGACAACACCAGATATACGAGAGCTATTGCAACCATTCAAGCCATCGACAACAGACGCGGCACCCGATCAAACGGAGACCGGAGTCATTTCTGATGAAAACCTAATCGATTCTTGAGGGCTTGAAAGCCCCGAAACGGATGAACGGATGGGGATACTTTGGAGCAGTTTTTTTGATTCAAACAAAAGCTACGAGTTTGCAATCCTAGATCAGCAATAGTCATAAGTTAAATAATTACTCAATTTAACTACGTTAAGTATGATTTTCCAGAACAAGTATGCTGAAGATGCAATGAGCTGGGAGGATCTCGACATTGTTGCACCCCGAGTCCTAACTACTGAGAACCTGTTCGGTATTCGAAACCAGGCAGGCTTCAACATGTATATATTTCATCTGAAAGGGACAGTCTAGTTCATAACGTGCCAGTCGTAGATATGACTATTAATATCAGACTGGAAGATCAGATGAATTGGGCTGATAACTACTTGACTGTTGGAAGATCAATGTGGCCCTTTACTTTTAGGGCGAACATAGTATAAGCCTCTGGTTTCCAACCGGACCAACCCCAGTGCTGAAAGCTTCTAGACTAATATTGCTTTGATATTCGTACGCAGCATAAAACAACTAAAATCAATAAGGACGTGGGCTGCATCTACCGATTATACCTTTCCCTCTCACATATGCAATGTTGTCGAATGGAACAGCAGGCTCTGCTGATTGGAAGAGGGTGTAGGTGTATTCTGGTTGTCACTGCATGTGCTAATGCTCATAAAGGGGGGGCTAAACGTAGGGGAGCTAGGTAGCTGGTGAAGCCGGCGGCAAGAGGCGGCATATGATAGTGGGGTCACAGCAGGGATACGTGACGTCGGCCCTTGCGCAAGCTTGCCAATTCGTGCCCTTGTTTGTACCTACTGCATGCAACTTTGGAGATCGGTTTGCAGATCCATCCATCCAAATACAAATTAATTGATAACCAATGCGCACTGCTGGCCTCTTAGGTACCACATCCATCCATAATAGGTATATTACCATCGCATATTTTCGAATACTCTCTTTCCCACCAACCTGCGCAAACCTCACCAGAACCACGACACCAGCCCGGCTGTACGCCCAGCACCTCGAAGCGGCAGACATCACGAACCGGCCCGATGCACATGTTAATAACGACTCGAAATCATGGACGGTGATCCAGCAGTTGAGTCGGAGCTCGACTCCTTCAGCCTGACCTTTCCACTGCCCTACCGCGTCGCCTGCATCGTGGTCCTAGGTATCTCTACCGTCCCCTTCATATCTGCATCGCGACCACAACCACAATCACTGACACACTTCTGCTCGCAGCGGTCTGGGGCTGGGGCTTCAACCTGCACTACCTCTACTTCCTCAAGATCGACGTGCCCGCACTCATTCGCTACCCCGGCCGAACATCGCCACACCAGCCACCGCACCACCGCTCCGTCTACCGTCTCGCCATCGTCCTCTCCTCCATATTCAGCTTCTCCCTCTTCGTCTTCTGGATCTTCACCCGGCGCAACCCCGGCCTCGTGCTGGCATGGGACTGGCTACCGCTCCTCTACCTCGCCGTTCTCCTCGCGCTCTTCGTCCTGCCCTTCCCACGCACGACCGGACTTCCCCATGCCGGCCGCGCGCGTCTGCGCGGCATTTTCCGCCGGATCGCCCTCGGCGGCATCGCGGAGGCCAAAGACGGGAAATTCGGCGACATCCTGCTCGCGGACGTGCTGACGAGCTACGCCAAGGTTCTCGGCGACCTGTACGTGGCGGGCTGCATGTTCCTGCGCACGGGCGGGTCGGCGACCGCGCGCCCCGACCGCGGCTGCGGCGGCACCTTGTTCGTGCCCCTGATCCTCGCCGTGCCCTCCATGATCCGGCTGCGCCAGTGCCTGATCGAGTACGGCCGCGTGCGCCGGGCCCCGATGCGCGAGGCCACGGGCTGGGGCGGCCAGCACCTGGCCAACGCGCTCAAGTACTCGACGGCCTTCCCCGTCATCCTGCTGAGCGCGCTGCAGCGCAACTGGGCGCCAGACTCGACCGCCATCTACCGCCTCTGGGTCGCGGCCTGCACCCTCAATAGCCTGTATTCCTTCTACTGGGACGTGGCCAAGGATTGGGACCTCACGCTGTTCGACGGCGCCAGAGCGCGCAATAATCCCGAACACCCCTTGGGTCTGAGACGCACGTTGCGGCTGGGCCCGCCTACGCTGTATTATGGCGTTGTGGCGCTCGATCTGGTGCTGAGGTGTACATGGAGTCTGAAGCTGTCCCCGCATCTCGACCATATTGCCGACTTTGAGAGCTCCATCTTCATTGTCGAGCTGCTGGAGGTGCTGCGTCGTTGGATCTGGATCTTCTTCCGCGTCGAGACGGAGTGGATCCGTAATAACTCTGCTCCTCTTGTCGGCCTCGGGATTAATGATATTATGCTGGGCGACTATCAGGGCAGCAGGTACGAGGACGAGGACTAGTGATCACCGCGTCCTACTTGGAGCCTGATATGAATATGGATGAGATATCCAGTCGTGCTGGGTCTAATGGGTTTGGCTGGATGTGAATTGGCTTTGACGATTGTACTTTGATATGATTGTACGTTGTACGCATATCATGAGGTGGCAGGATCTGGAAGAGCTTTGATATCTGGCTCTCGGGGACTTAGCAATTGGTTAAAAATCGGCGTTTCCTGCTGCATTCATCGGGGCGTTTGCATAGACGTGGATACTACATAGGGATTAAAGGATTCTTTATTATGATACCACCTTTCTGAGGTAGTATTAGCCAGCATCAAGACGAAGCCAAACTCGGTGTCTTTTTGAGTCGTTTCTATTGCTATTGAAGAAGGTAGTCGTGTTCAAAAGACATATATACAAGCATGTTTTAGCTGTTGGTATCTAATACGCCGCCCGAACGCCGTCTAATGTGAATCACGATACCTGCCCCAGGATCGGAAAAGGTATCCCTAGTCCAGTGTACTGGGGAAAAACTCATTTCGCCAGGCTTCCTCTCAACGATTGATTCGTTCGTCTCCGTTTCCTCGACTCAATTGGTGTGTGCACACCTCCTTTCTATTCCCGGAGCGTTACCTGAGGGTGCAGTTGGCGCCACTAGGCAGCAACACAAGACCCTGGTTTCTTAGGTAGTAGCGGAATGCTACAGAGCAGGTAGGTGAGGCCGATTGAATCCCCGCATCGTGAGATCTATGGATGCTTCCAGGCTTACCATCATATAGAAAAACCTTTTGACACTCCGTGTATTCGGAAAATGTCTGGGCACTTCTCACTCGACTATCTCTTAAGCGTCAATCTCCCCATCACGTCATAGTGTGAAGCGTCCCCTCTCACTCTTGGGAGTATTTGGCTGCTTGAGCTTGTCGAGACAGTAGCTTTGGTAATTATGAAGCTTCTCTTTCCCGGTACATTTGCACCGACACCCGATGCCGCCCGCGACCTCAGGGGTCCACGGCTTGTTCTCCGACAGAGACAGTGCGTTGGGTAGTTGGCCGTCGAGAGCGTTCTCTGGGCACTGGTAGAACTTGTCGTGCCGGTATCCGATGTCTTCGAAATGGTGCACTTGCTGAGGGTCTGCTAGCATGGCAACGGCCAAGGAATGAACAGCTGCGTCACCCCACTAGAAGCCAAGAAATACGACATTAGCCATTCATTAGCTCACGAGAATTGAGTTTGACAATGCATAATAACCACGCCACATCACATACCCGCTCGCTGTAAAACCCGCCTTTCTTGTCCAGATAGTCAAAGTAGTCCCCATACGCCTTTGAACGGAAGAAGTCCATATCGGCAATCTCGAAATTGTTCCAGAAATGGCACAAGCTCCAGGCGTCGCCGTAGCTGTCGCGATGGGGGATCCAGCTCAGCAGGCGACGGAAGGGAAAGGGCATCCACGACGCCTCCATCATGGCCTTCCACAGACTCGTCGCGGCCACGCCCCTCGACTCCTTCCATTCGGTCGTGGCGCGGAAGAGGCCCGGGCACGACTTGCCGACCTCCCACAGCGCGATGGTGAAGCCGTACACCTTGTTGCGCTTGGCCATGTGCGCAAAGGGGTCGTACGTGATGGCGCAGGTGAACTCTACGTCGGGCTCGAGGCGCCAGTACCATTTGTACTTCTTGAGGACGTCGAGGTTGTAGAACTTGCTAGCGGGTTGCGATGCGACCGGTTAGCTAGGTAGGTAACTCGGAATCGGTAGGAGCTTCGCAGGTCGATTGCGCTCGGGCGACCCAGACCCAGACTCCACGAGGCGAGGGCAAAAAGACTCACCCCGAGTAGAACCGACACATGTGATGGTAACCCTCCAATCCAGCATGTGGACCGCCACTTCCACCGCCCTGCGCCTTGATCTGCTTCTTCGCGACATCCTGGTCCATCCAGTCCGGGTACGACCAGTGTTCCTTGGGGATGACTTCGAAAATACCCTTGCCGCCGGCGGTGGCGTTCAGCTCGCTTACGAAGCGCGGGTCCCAGGGCTCGTCGTTGAGGAAGAGGATCGGGTACGCGAACCAGCGGTTGAACTGGGCCTCGATGGAGCGGATCGTGCGCTTCGCCTTGTGCCGCTCCTTGTTGCGCGCCAGCATGACGAAGACGGCGTTCTCGCGCGCGCCGTCGACGTCGGGCTCCTGGCACGCCGTGAAGAAGGGCGCGTCGAGCGGCGTTGAGGGCCGCGGCACCTGGTACTGCCAGTTGTGGTACACCGCTTCGAGGAAGAAGGGCAGTGCGACGAGCAGGATGAGCGGCCAGGGCAGTCGGCGCACGGCGCGGTTGAGGCGCCTCAGCGGCAGCATGGTTGGTGCTGGGTTTCGGTGCTGAGGTTGGAGGGTTTGGGCGGCTTAGGACATCGTCTTGTGAGGATAGAGGGAGGGAGGGAGAGGGAGATAATGATGCGGATGTAGGGACTTAGTAAGTGAGTGCAGCTACATCAAATGACGTTCATGTCCACCGAGGTAGGTAGTTTTGCGAAACCCGAGCTACTGTAGATATGCGCAAGTTTGTGTCGCAAAGAGGCTTTCAGATCGCACAAGTGACACCACCACCACCATAATATCGGACGAAGAGGTGGGAGCACACAATGCTCATTGGTACACGAAGCTGGAGCCTGGAGCTTGCCCACGGTTCGGTTCATGGAACTAGTAGTAGGTAGTAGGTAGCTCCAAAGCTCCACCCCCGGCTCTGCCCCGGTCAGAGCCCGGCCGTGCTCCATACATGCTCTGCTTCGTGCCCAAGCGCATCCATCTTCGTTGACGGGCGAGGGGTTATCTGGGACGAGCTTGAAATATCTACTTATCACCCTAAGGATTTAGCGTTGCATGCGGGTGGTAAGTTAAGCTTAAGTGCCGTCACGTCGTAATCATGCAGCATCCGCATTTTCGTTGACGGTAATCCGGGACGAGCTAACCTTACAAAGGAGGTAAATACCTAACTAAGCCCTTTTAACCACATCTACAAGGTGCCCTATAGGACCCATATAGTAAACAAAATATGTCTCGACCTTATCAACAGCATCAAAACAACTGGCAAATGATTACATACGATTATACCTCGTGAGGGGGCATCCCATCTCTCGCATCATAGAAGATATCGCCAAGTAAATCTTCATTTAGGGCTTCCCGTAGTTTTGCAAGCAGCTTCAGAAACATCCCATCAAACCCTTCCGGCTTGAAATTTCGCCTCTCGTAAACCGCCAATGCCGTCTCACCCTTCAGACTAACAACATCCGGATCCAAACCTACCAAATCAGCATCGACAAATTCGCGGGTGACCTCCGTATTGCCATGTCGGGCAAGGAGATGCAGCACTGTCTCGCCGTCATAGTTCGTCACCGACAAGTCCAAATGGGATAGACGGAGCAACATGCGCACAAATTCGGGGGCCCAGCAGATTGTGGCATGGAAGATTGTAGTCTGCCCTCTTCCGTCGGGGAAATTGACGTCAAGACCGAGAGTGACAAGAAATTGCCCAATGTCCACTTTGTTCATTATCGCGGCCAAATCCAGCGGAGTCAGATTAAGCGAGGACGGCGTGAAGGGCACATGCGCTGTCTTGAGCATCTTGACCATGCTGAGGGAGACTTGCGCAGCTTGGTGCATGGCAGTTGCACCAAGGTTGTTTCTTGCAGTCGGGTCAGCTTTGGCCATGAGAAGTAGTTTGACACACTCAATCGAGCCTGACCTGGAGGCTTTTATCAATGGTGTATCGCCGAGGCAATCTCGAATAGAAGTGCTGGCACCATTGAGCAGTAAGGTCTTCACGGCTATCTCGTTGCCAATTTCGGCAGCCCAATGGAGTGGTGTTCGACGTGTCGCGTCTTGTAAATTTACGAGTGCTTGATATTCGGGTCTGTTAACAAACTCGGTGAGATCTTTTACGTGAAGAATGCCAACCACGGCCTTGGAGATGAGTGAAAGGCCAAGGGCTTCTGTCCAGACGGTGGTGTCGAACATGCATTGTAAAGTGTCCCTATGGGCTTTTGTATGCCTCTTGGTTATGATTTGATAACCGGCTTCTTGGACTGCTGTGCTAAATATTTGACCAGATTAGGGGATGACTTCACAAAGCACTCATGCAGGCGGGGCCGAACTTACATTCCATGATTGTCTATGAGATCAACCTTGGCACCCGCGAATAGCAGCACCTTCATTACCTCCGAGTGGCCATTTCGAATAGCTGTCTTGATAACAATATTAATCATTTTTCGACTTGATATTTCGGGTTGGGTGTGTTATCTTACTTGGAAGGCACTTTTGCCCAAGCTTGTCTCAGCATCGTTTGGTGTCCCTTCTCTTCTCAAAAGCAGGGTTTTCACTGCTTTTAAGTCTCCTTTTGACGCTAGGGTGATGAGGGCATTCTGCTGAAACTCGGGAATCCTGGTTTGAACGAAGAGGCCGAAAGTCGGCTCGCCGGTCGTATTTTGTGCCAGAATGTGGATGGCGCGTCTTAACATCCAAGGGGGAAAGGAGTAAGCAGCGCTTACGATTTTCCCAGGGCCACGCTTGCAATAAGGTTCACTGCAAGTTGGTCTGAATGGCCAGAGCCCAGAAAAGCCGAACGAAAGAGACCCCAGATATTGAAATAAAGGTGAACTATTCCACGACCAGGTTCCGTGACACACGCAGTCACATTCCTTGACACACGGGTCGCAGAAACGAAGTTCAAATCGGGCTCGGGACATTGGAGTAAGGATACTTCTGGCTAGTTTCGCAAAATCGAAATCTTGCAACGGAAAAGATCCTTGGTTATTGGGTGGTACCCGGACGAGAGACGGTTCGTTTAAGACATTTCCCATTGCTACCGATGTCGTACCCATCTGATGAAAGTGTGAAATTTGATCAACCATTCTAGATACGTTCAATATGGAAGTCCTTGATTCTTCTCGGAAAACATTGATAATATCCGTTGTGGCTATCGACCGATACCTAGAAGCAAGGCTTATTTGTAAAATTCCTTCAAAATGTGAAGATAATATCACTGTATGGCTGATCCTACTTACGTAATATCCAGAGTCAAAATGAGCTGCAAATCTCCGCGAATCTGCCTTAATTCTGTAAGGAGACCTACGGCCTTGCTTTTAATGTTTGCCCAATTCATACGCTCCCCAAAGTTTCCTTCAATTACCCCGGAGCCAAAAGCATTAGTAAGCTCGTCAACATTGTTTATGCACAGCTTCGCTCGACTGAGGACTGCGATGACGAGCCCTTTCAAATCGGAATCGGAATTCGAAGTGACATGGTCGGTTGAGAGTGACAGGTAGATTCTCTCGACTCTGTGGACAATGGCTTTGATGCTGTTGAGTTCATTCGTTACGGCCAAGACCTCAGACTGGGCATTGTTTAGATTGTTGACGTGAGTGCTTAAGCGATTTGAAAACTTGTCAGCAATATCAGCGAGAGACAATGCTCCAGCTGTCACGGAGAAAGGGTCGCTCATCGCTCAGGTAGATAGTAAAATGATAATGGAAATGAGCATGATATGTGTACTACATAGTATTTGTGACACCCATTTGGGGTCGTGACAAGCCTACTCAACTTTATTGTCATGACTTTGGTTCGCGGACAGGCGTTTAGAGGCGTGATGCGCGACCTACCTTGCATTGCATGACGTGACGGAACTGCGAGTAAGCACAGCATGGCCAAGACATGATCTTTTCCCCCTCATTTGATCAAGTTTCGAGATGATAAGTCACATCGATCCTTACCGGTATGCCTGAAAATGGGCCTGTGTTTCGCATCAAATACGATATGTCCATACATCGCAAAGTCACTGTAATACACTTACCCATGTATTACCCCTATAGGCTACGACCTTGAAAAAGTCATGCTGCTATGCGATAACTCCTCACACTGTAATTAGATGTACATGATAAATACAATAGGACTCCAGCGATGTCTCCCACGACCTACAATGAGAACCACCGGCAGCCTTGAGGTGATCGGCAGGAAGTCACGTTGATGGACAGCTCACGGGTCGCGCGGTATTCCTTGAACCTCCTTGCACGCTCCAGCGCTTGGTCAATCAGTGAATGTGAGTTCGTGTAATCAACTATCATCTTGGCAATGTTCCGAGGCCACCATGGAGAACAAGTGACAAAGTAGAATGATGGCAACATCCACAATCTGAACATCGGCTTCGGCCAACTGCTTGCGTCATGGCATATCTTGAAGCGAAGGGGGCCGGGTGTTAATTTACCAGCGCGTCGTCCTGCGTTAACTCGCGGAATAAGATCCAACCTAGCTAGGCGCAGGTCGTGCAGCTGGGAGGGGTGCAATTTGACCATGCTGATCGTGTGCGATCAGGTGGCGTCGCCCATGTTGGGCTATGACTGGCCGAGTTGCCGCCCGGCCATTTCCCCCATTGAGAGTGAGGTGCAACTTGTCTCTAGTCAAATTTGGATGTTAAACACAACTGATACGGGAAAGGGCGTATTCATCTGTGTGAGTTGCAGTGCTTCAGTCTCTCAAAGGAGGCGAAAGATGTCGCCTATTTTCCCTGTACTCTTCACAACGCTTAAAGTGATTCGCGGAGACGAACCAAAGCCTTCGAGCTGACGCGGAATAGAATATGTATGATTCACTGGGGCGGGGATCAACGTAGGACGATGCCGGCCTTCCACTGTGGTGTTCATGTTATTGGGTTCTCGCTTGTGCTTGAACCTAGTCATCTGCTAACACGGCAAACGAGGAGAGCGGTGACCGGGTCACTCGTGTAGCATAGCGCTCAGCCACCTCGTGAAACTCGAGGCATCCAGCCGCGTGCGTCGATACAGGTCGTTCGACTGACAGCAGCACGGCGTCTTCTGGGTCCGTCCACAGCCGGAACCGCTTGCCCGGCGGCTCGTGGGCAGCGAAGTCGGTGTTGGTAAGAACGATGGCCTGTCCCACAATCTCGTAGTATCGGTCCTCGTACTGTCGGACGACCAGGTTCACGTTCCCATTCCCGAGTACCTGGACCAGGTAGTCCCCGGGCCGGGCCGAGGCAGCGACATAGGCCACGCAGTTGTTGCCATCCGTGACCTCTTGAAACGCAGGGTGGTGGTCTCGAGAGAAGCTTGTTGGGAAGTCATTGACGAACCTATCTCTCTCATAGCTACATATACTTAGAGATGCCGTGAGGCGGCCGTCGTCGCCGAGGCTGAGCCGACAGGAGTCAGCACATTTGTCGCGGAGAAATCCCCTCGGGTCTGGGTTGCTCATAACAGCTGCAGCGCTCTGATCGGACGACTGTGGGCTGTCACGGATCCAAGACAGGACGCCCCTGGAATCCAAGTCGATGGACAGCGTCCGGACCAGCCTCTTCACGTAGAAGATGGAAGTCTCGTCGCGGTCGTCGCTAGTAAAGTGACGCACGGTATCCAGGGCCATCTGGAAATCTGATGCGGAGTAGTTCGTGACTATGGGCAGCGCGCCGTCGGGGAGCTGGACCAGAGCGGTCATGGCGAAAACCCTATCCCTTGCATCGGCGCAACCGAAATTGGCACAGGAATGGAGGAGATTCTTGAGCTTCCACGTGGAATCGTCGCCTCGGAGGCGGTCGGGCCACGCTCGCATCCTCATCAGCAATTGTGTAAATGGGATGACAGGGCCGATACGCCAGGCATAGGCGCCGCCTTTGATATAGGCCTTGCCTTTGGTGAATTCGTCGAAGACGTCCACGGCCTCCAGGCTGACCTCGTCGGGGCCGCAGAGGATATCAACAGTCGGACCCAGCAGTAGCTCCTGTATGACCCAGAGTCGTTCGAAATATGGCTTGATTGACAGATGCGACATGGCGTTGGCCAGGCGGACTTCAGTCTGCTCATCTTGCTCATCAATCCACTTCGAGGGCGGTGGAGGAGACTGCTCGCTCCGGGCTTTCCACGCCATCATATCGTGGAGTTTCGCGAAGAGGTACTCGCTGTCATTTCCGTGGGGTCCGAGGGAGGAAAGGACGCCGGTGGACAGCGCGTAGATGCGTCCCATCATCTGGACCTGGCAGCTTTTCTCCGCGAGGTCCTGCTGGTTGATGCATATCGAATCGATCCAGACATACGAGCAAGGCCTGCGCTGCTGCGCTTGCCACAACGCGTAGAAGCAGTTCTGTCGAACAGTCATGGGCTCGCCATCGACGCGTACTTGGCGCTCCGACTCGGGATCACCCCAGGTGTATGAGATGGCGAAATATTTGGGCGCTTCGGCGATGTTGACGACCCGGACGGAGACGTCGACTTGGTCGTCCGCGTGGGAACCTCGGCCAAGCCACAGTAGACGGAGCTGAGAGCCCGCATCTTGCAATGGTTGGTATGAATACCCAGCAGCCATGGTAAAGTGTACTCGGGATTATAGTATTGGAGAAATTAGTAAAGTGATTAATAATGCGTTACTTTATGTGCGTATGTACGATATGATCTTGTATACCCAGGTATATATGTAAGGTAGAGTAGAGTCTATGCCCAGCGAAATGGACATGGTAGTAGGGTTTTTTTTCCACTCAAGGTTACCGCCATACTTATTTTCCGTCCAAGTGGCACACCTCTTCCGAATAAGTACTTAGTTATCGCTGCTGTTCTTTACTGCGCCATATAGCAGTTATTATTATAAGGCGACATAGGTATTGAGAATGGGTACGATGACCCTTTGCTTAATGTTTTTATAGGCCGTCGTAGATGGGAACAATGTTATTTATAGATTGAGTAGGTACCTAGTTCTAGCGACTTACAGTTAGTGCGAGCCCCTGGAAATTGAACCCACGCATGCCACGAACCTCCTTAGTACCTTTTCAAGGTGACGTCGGTGGGGAACTTGGGCCACTAAGCACACTGCACACTTCGGGAGCACCGGACCCTTCCTTAAGGCTCCCGCTCAACCCCACATTGTCCGACCTCTAGATAGGAAACCCCGGATCGAACTTCTTCTTACCATTAGTTTCCTTGGACTTACTTACATCTTCACCAACTCACCATCATTTGCACTGCGATCCAGCACCCCCTCAATCAGAAGACACAGAGATACATCTGACTGTTACCGAAGATGGACTACGTCGAGGGCCGCGTGCTCCAAGAGGCCGCTAGAGGCACAGATGTCTAGTTCGTCGCCCCTCTCGCGCTCCATCACCACCGCCGCCGCCCGAGCTTGACTAACAGAGGCGGACATCTAGCGCCGGACCCGTGACACCACTCAACCTGATCCTCCTCGTCATCACCCTCTACACGACCTACCTGCTGTACAAGCCGACTCCGCCCGCGACGCTGCCGCGCGAGCCGCCCGCCGTCGTCTTCCGCACCTTTGTCCCGCGCACCCTGCTGCCGTACAACGGCACCAACGGCATGCCCGTGTACATGGCCGTGCGCGGCCGCATCTTCGACGTCACGAGCGGCCGCAACTTCTACGGGCCCGGCGGCCCCTACGAGAACTTTGCCGGCCGCGACGCCAGCCGCGGGCTCGCCTGCCACAGCTTCGACGAGGACATGTTGACCAAGGACCTCGACGGGCCCCTCGACACCCTCGAGGGCCTGGGCGACGAGGAGATGGAGAGTCTGCAGGGCTGGGAGGAGAGGTTCCTGAGCAAGTACCTGGTTGTTGGCAAGCTGGTGGCTCAGGGCGAGAAGTAAGATGGGTAGACACGAAAGCACGATGAGGCTTTGGGAAGCGATGCCTGGGGCTGAGATGTAATTCACTAGGTGGAGCTGGATGAATATGAACACCTTTCATCCACGGAAGCTATGTGCAGAATGACACTTGATGTGAAGCATGGCATGGTCGAAGGGACTTGTGCAAATTGAACTAGATTCCCACTTGAGCCTGGATGTGGTGTAGGCTTACTTGCTTGTTCCCATTCCTCTTGCTGCGTCGCGTTTATGTCCATATTCCTCATCATGTCGTGAACAGTGACTGGCTGGAGTTGATAGTCGCTTTATCCTGCAAAATACGAAATTATGCAACAACTGGATTCTCTTCGCTCAGACTCTCCGATATGACGATCTAGGCAAGCTTCGCCGAGCATAAGCGAACGAGATTTGCTATGGGTCTGATTCCTGTCGGCGATGGCTGCATTAGTAAGGAGATTATATTGCTACCTACCAGGTACATCATAACTTAAGTACTTGTACTCTGTACGTACAGTACATCTACGAAAGACCGTGCAGGGCTACCTATCGTAAAGTGGCACTTGTCTTCCGTCACACCGCGACGATTACTCTTCCTGAACCTTTCTGCAATCTAGGCAATTCACACTTATTCCAGAAAGGTTGCCAACGTGTACTGGCTCCGTGCTCGCATTTGACACAGCAGCGCATGCGAGGCCTGCGCTTATACGACATGTCACATTCGGCTGAGACAACAGATGTGAGGGGGTGGCTGGCAAGGCTGTTGACAGAAAAAAAGAGATGCTTTCCTTGGCGGGTCTACTAAAGTAACCTTTGTTTCTATACTAGAATATCAAAATATATATAATAGATTAGATTAACGTCATCCACGAGCCGATGCTGCACTTTTCAACACCCATTTCACGCCATTACCAAAAACACAACAACAACGCAATTAAAACAGTTCAAATCAATTAGAATCGTCTTCTTCGGAGGTTTTTACTTCTACTTGACATGTTCGCGCATTATGTCCCGTGCCGCCGCAGATGCCACAACGCCTCTGACCCGTCCGCGCCCTTTTCGCTGGACGACTACTTTCACCTTCCACCACCGATTCAACGTTATTATCGCTTTTTAATTCCCGTAGAACTTGAGAATCCTCTATAGTAAGAGGTCCTCCACGTACTAGTTGCTTGTTTTTTGTCCTGCGACGTTTGCTAAATATATGGTTAGTCCTTCGACCTCTTAACGTAAAAGGGCGTTCTCATGCATTATAACATGTATAGCCTTTGCAATTGAATCAATTAACCTAAAAATCGGTATTAGTAAGCTCTCTTGATACGTTCGGACACTGTTTTTGATAAGAGTTAACTATTCCGAGGCTTTAAGGGAGGTAGTAGATGTCTTGGAAATCCAAGCTAAGGGGGGCAGTTCGGGCTTAATAGAGGGAGTTTTTTCGTTTTCTTTCATATCCAACGAAAAAATCACCCTCTCTGTATCCAAAGGGACAAGTCCAGCAGCCTCGAATCCTGATCGAATGTTTTTTTCTATAAAAGCACCCGTAAACGCCTTTAAAAACCCGGCTAAAAAATCCTCCTTTGCAACATGGGTTTGGTGCCGCCGCATTAAATCCTCGATATATGACGAGTAGAGGCGTTTTAGCACACTAAAAGGTACTAGATCGAGAGGCTGGAGTCTGTGTGACGAATGGGCAGGCATACAAAGGGTAACTATGCCGTTGTTCTTGCAATAATCCTCAAAATCCATCGAGTGGTGGCTTTTGTGACCATTAAGGATCAAGAGGCGTTTTATACCCTTTGTACGGCTCCGAGTATGTAAATCAAAGTGCTATAGCCATCTTACGCCTATCTTGTTCGTAGTCCAACCGTTACTTAAGAGATCAACGACCTAGTTGGGTGGTAAAGTGGTGTTGCGATACTAAGACGCGAGGTGATACGCGCCCGTAAAGATGATATACGGCGGTACCGCCCAACCTTGAGAATTAATGGCTTGAACCACTGTAACCCATTCCCTACCTCCTTACTGGGCCTGCCTAGGTCTCCCACGTCTTTCAAAGCTTGTTACAACCATTCCAGTTATAATTATACCCATAAGAAACCCGGACTTATCGAAGTTAAATATATCCTCCACCTGGATACCGTGTTTCGCGATTGTATTAGCTATAACTGTAAACCACGCGCGATAACTTGCAGGATCTTTGTTAAAGGCTCGCTGGTAATCAATTCGACGATTTAAACGTGTCCGGAGGTCAGGTCGTTGTTGTACAAAATTCGAGGCCCAGTTATGTCCAACGGGCTTTGCGTCGTGTACGCGTCGGAGGATATTGGCCATTTCTTTAACGTATCGAAGCCGGGGAGGAAATGCTCGCGAATCTAGCTCAATTACGCGTTTAGCAATCGTATCCTCTTCAGATATTGTAAGCTTTTGCGATTTTTGGTTCGATAAATAAACTGGTTAAGAACCGGCGAGGCGTTTCGCGATTGTGGTAGCGTAGACGTTGTAGATTTTTGCAATTTTCCGAAAAGAAAGTTCAGGGTTGCGTTTTTTAGCCTGAATCGCTAGCTGCAGATTGGTTTCACTTGATTTAGGTGGCATAATGTGGTTGGTAAGATATTTATAATTGAATGTGGAAGGTGAAGAAATAGTAAAAAGTGCAGCATCGGCTTGGGTGCAGCATCGGCTTGTGGATGACGTTAACCTAAGTATAATAATCTTATAAATAAAGCTTGAGTATAATATTAATCCTTTAAAGATTAAACACACCAATTGTTGGTGGCTCTATCACCACCTTACGTACGTAAGGGCTTCTTCAACGGGGGGTGAGCAACAAGTAATAACTCTGTATATATTCGAAACTAACGAGGGAAAGAAAGGAAGTCTATCTAACTGTCGTACGAAGGTCTATATATAGACCTTCGCCCGTGACTACGTCACATGCTGTCTAACTTCCTTGAATCCCTTCAGCCGAGCCAGGCCCGTCTGGTATTGGAGGAGGTGCTCTGTGCGTGTACTAGTATATGCCGTCGTTCGGTAGTACAACGAGATGTTCAGCTATACGATTCAGTAGTACGTATGCCTACGTAATACTACGTAATACTACGCACAGTAGTATAGGGCTCGTACAGGTTTCACCTGTACGAGGGATGCACTGATCGTACGTGCGAAGGATCAGTTAGCAGCATGCTTGCTAGTTACTGGATCAACACCAATTAAAAAAAAAACAGAATAGCCTTAATAATAACTAGAATAGGAATTAACGGAATAAAGTTTTCTAGCTTCAAAAGTACTGTGGGGGAGAAAACTGGGCCTCGGCTGGTTAGCTATCTCGGCTATAAACCCGCCTTGGCGCCAAGACCTGTTCCTGATGCAAAGCTCCCTCTGGCATACCAAAGACTCCCAGTCTTTCTTCCAACTCTCAAACATTGATATATCACTGAATTGCCACCCGTCTGAGCGTCAATCGGTCAAATGCCTCTGGGGCTCGCTTCAAGAAACACAGTTGCATCGTTATGCAAGACACTGGGGCCTCCACGATCTCCGCTCGCCCTGGTCCGCCCCAAGTTCCGAATCATATCTCTCCGTCGGGGCATTATTGGCCTGTAAAGCAACAAAGTGCAAGTCGGAGATAAACTTTCAAGATCGTCTGGGATCACGGCCCTGCCTTCCCGAATGCATTGAAGGATGTTCGGAGGCAGGCCACTCTCAACGGAGGCTGCAATGCTTTAGACGTCCTTCAAAATCTTCGAGAGAGCGATGGCGACATGATCCGGAAAGGGATAATTTGTTTGGGTGCATATCGTGACCGTATCAAGGTGCATTCGGTGAAGGTGGCCCGGAAGATATTGGCGGCTGATAATGCTGGGGCAATTGTACAAGACTGGGTCAGTCGGCCGGGCGCTTGGAAAGAGATTACATCCAATCACGAGTGTAATAGGTGAATGAAAGCGCCTCACGTTTTAATAAAGACGACTAAACTTATGCACAGGATGCTACTTCGTCTCGTCGCATACATCCTAGTTGGTGCTGGAAAGACATTGGTGCTCGAGGCTTGGATGGGGCTTCTTGATGTTATCACCTTACCCACCACCATTAAGGCCGTCTACGTGTGGATAGAATCCAATATGTGGAAGTCACATCTCATATGTGGGACGGCGATTTCATTAGTTGAATGGCACCCAGAAGGGCTCGCCGATTCGGCATATGACTTTGCCACAAAAAAGTATGACGAAACCTGGCTTGGTTCGAATGTCAGTGGCAAGTACGACAGGTTTAATCCTTAATCCACTACTGTGGGACTCTTTCACAGTCGTAATGGGAAAAATTATACAAACGAAGGTTGCGGCGAGTTCTGAAAGCTTCGAGCGTCACGCAATTCGTAATCTGGAATACTGGAAACATCGATATCCCTTCGCACCCCCTCCGCCTTTTCTGCCCGGGACGCTTGCGCGGAACACCGGAGATGAGGTACAAGTACGCACGCCTCCTTCTTGCGGCGGGTCATCAAGCATCAGGACTGTTCGCCCGCCACGGACGATCTGCCGAGAGCAAACAAGTACTGAGCATGGTCTTCAAATTGTGGGGCCAGAAATCTACGTATATGCAAGTGTCCCACGGCCTTGACGAGGAATCTGGTGAACAACTGAAGTTACAAGCCCAAGCGATGATCCGGGAATGGGAATTGCGAAACCCGAAGATACTAAAACACACACGCTCAATACTGGAGGAACAAATCAACATTGTGAGGAAAATGTATAAAGGCAAGGCCGCCTAGGAATGAATTATTCTTTTTTTTGGATGAAATGAGTCCTGGGGTTGAGCTATGCTTCACTCGATACCGTATATTGTTGGGGAGAAATGACACGGACATAGGGAACCCATGTGAAGGAACAGGCTCGATAGTACATATACCGAGTCGCTACATATGGTCATACGATAAAACGTCAAAGAAGACGATCGAAATATATGATCTAGGAGCTTGAACTTCAAACAAAATCATAGCATCCGAGTAGAAATAGCATTTCAGACTTGTTAATTACCTGGAGCCTATCTCACTTAGCTGAGCTTTAAGGCGTCACGTCTCTTTAAGTGAATGAATAAATAACAGCCACACGAACGGTCCATGGACAGATAATACTCGGACTTATACCAAAGGTTATCAGTCCCACGCTCTATCCAATTAAGCTGATGAGTTTAGCTTAACAGCCTAAATTTCAGAAATTATTAAAGGTTTAAACATTCTATCCAAACTTCGGTTTTAATAATATTATACTCTGGTGCTCAGTTCCCTCTGTGGACATCAAATCATACTGTTACCTCCTAGCTCGGAAGAAGTGACTGTTCCTATTTGTTTCAAAGCACCTAACCCGGCTGAGGAGATGTATTTTCGTCTGTCTAATTATAGTTTCAATGTACACCACCTTGTCTTTATTTGGTAGCGCCCAAGCCTCACCCCAAGAAAAGATGAGCTGCTTGTGTTACATCGCACTAGGCTACGCTGACGGTGCCAGAGTGTTGGTCAGTCTTCTTACTGGTGTCATTGCGGGGCCAATTTCCACGAGAAATTTGACAAATGACATTGTTGGCAAAGCTAATTAGTTATTAGCCCCATGCTTGTCACCCGAGTTGCATACAAAGAGCAAGAAACCAACACTTTCAGCTTCTGCCTGCTCTGATGCAGGTCTAATGTTGGTGAATATGCTTTACCTACTAGCCCACTACTGTCCCCAGAGCGACAGCTATTTGTTCTGTCAGTCATGTGTGTGATCTGAATCAACTGCAATTCCACATAGAATGATCATTGAACATCCATTCATTCTGACGGTAGTACCTTTTAGTGCTCTTCATCGCCGTTCGTCATGCTTATACTCGTCATTTCTACCTTCTCAGTGCTAGTTGTCTCCTTGCTTGCCCGCAAGCTCTGGTATACCAGACGTCAGCAGTATGCACATTTTGCCCAGCACCCTTCGGCGCTGCTTCTCGGGCATCTCAAGGTGGTCGGCCAGTTTGCTAGGCTTCACAAACATGATGCTCATGCGGATCTAGCACTTGTGGACATGAGTAAAGCTTTGGGACGACCTCCACTCATGTTCGTCGATCTACGACCTATCAGTGAGCCCGTAGTCGTAGTTGCAGACCACGAGATCGCAGATGCTATCACTAAAGCGTCCAAATCATTCCCTACTAGTCCTCCTAAGTCTGATGGATCCCTCCAGCGTTTGCTGTACCTGATGGGTCCAGCCTCTATCTTCTCCCAACATGTATGTCCCTCTCATCCCAACATCTAATGTCAACGATATCTAAGATTCTCTGCTTTTTAGGGGGACCAATGGAAGCTGCTGCGCAAGCAATTCAACCCGGGGTTTGCGCCTCAGTATCTGAACACCTTCGTGCCTGAGATCCTAGATAAGGGTCTGATCTTTGCAGAGCGCTTAGACTCTCTTTGCAAATCCGGCAAGGTTTTCTCTATGATGAGTCTTACAGTGCAACTCACATTCGACATAATTGGGAGAGTTATTATGGAAACAGATCTTGATGCACAAGACGAGGACGAAACCAAGAGGGGAGAGCTAGTGGTCCTATTTGAGACGCTTCTTAAAGCGTACCAGGGCGAGCGCTTCAACTTGCCATGGTGGCTCACACCAGGCAAAGTCGCAAGACGGTCTGCATTGTTCAACCGCATCACAGGCATCCTCCAAGAAGTTGTACGCCGGAAGCATGCTGAAGTTCATAAGACAGGAGTTGCGGCTTCCGAGGCTCGCAGTGTGCTTTCACTCGCACTCCTCGACACTAAGCAATTAACGCCAGATGCCATGAACACCACATGCGACCAGCTGCGCACTTTTCTCTTTGCAGGTCACGACACTACAGCTATTCTCCTCTCATGGGTGTTCTACGAACTTTCCCGTACACCCCATGCAAGTCATGCCGTTCAACTCGAGTTGAACAGTCTGTTTGGTGCCGACACTAAACCTGATGCCGTACGCGCGCAAATGCTAGAACGGAGTGACCGTATTCAACAGATGCCCTACATCTCGGCAGTCATCAAGGAGGCGCTACGCTTGCACCCTCCTGGCGGCACCGCGCGCGCCATTCCGCGCGGTTCTGGCTTTACTGTTCGCATGCCCAACAGTGATCCGCAATGCCTGGATGGACTTTTGGTCTATAACTGCCAGAGGCTTATTCACACCGATCCGAAAGTCTTCGGCGATACAGCCTACAAGTTCATGCCTGAGCGTTGGTTGACAAACAAAGACTCGGATAACATTGCAGCTGGTGCGTGGCGTCCTTTTGAACGCGGCCCGCGCAGTTGCATAGGCCAGGAGCTGGCAAACATTGAAGCCCGAATCATTATTGCGTTGGTGTTCCGTCGATACAAGTTCAACAAGGTTGGCCTCGGCAAGATTTCACGCGACAACCACGGCCAACCCGTTTTGAACGACCAAACATCGCAGTATAATGTTTCAGAGGAATTATACCCGGTAAGTACGAATGTCGCTGCTTCTTTCCATATCACCGGCTGAACAGAGAGATACAGACAAGACAGGTGACATCAAAGCCTGTGGACGGCATGATGATGAGTATAGAGTCAGCGTAGTCCAGAGAGCAAGGGAGCTAGCTAATGGGCCCAGAGACGGAGGCAACGGGTCCCCTTCATCGCAAATCAAACACAGGCACGCCTCGTTGCCAATTCGAGTCTCACAAGATGTGGCCTTGATCTTGTGCTCTCTATACAGATTAAGGGGTCTGACCAGATTAGCTAAAATACGTACTTCAACATCCCACAACCCTATTCATGCAATGTGAACTCCTAGGGGCGATGCTGCAATATTTCATCACATAGCGTCAAGCTCTTCCAAAAGTATACGGAGGGAGCTTGGAGAAGAGTCAGTTCTCATGATTAGGCTTGCTGCAAAGCCAATCTAGCAAATAAGTCACCTCCAGAATCAGCTAGGCACTTCAAAAGTGGCATGGTTCGAATTATTCCAGGGAAACTGGAGCGAACACATGGTAGCCCTGGGGATACCTGTCAAGCCACCAGGATATTGTAGTTAAACTACGTAAAAACAACAAACAAAACGTACAACACCAGGGATTCGCTGGTCGTCACCGACCCAACTACTAATCTGGCGGTATGTAGCTTAGCTATGGGGGAGCGGACGGGACCCCGCGTTGTCTACATCCTATGGTCGTACGTACTGTGACAAGCCGCAACAATTGTATATATTTCACTGCCCACGAGATAATCACCACCTTAATGCGGCTTCGGCCCCTTAATCATCACGTAAAGATCCTTTGCAACATACCAATTCGGGACACTTAAGTGGGGAATATGTAGATGCAAGAAGTGTGCATATGAGGTAGATGCGCCCCCACTTACAGGGCTACCTCAGGTAGATACCTACCTGTAGCACCCACTGAGCTCCAGTTTTAGGCAAGGTTGGAAAGGTACAGCAAGGTTGCGCGAATCGCGCCTGGTTTATTTGGAGACCAGCTTGAGCCTCTGCGAACTCCTCAGCAACATCAAACCCAGCAATCACCACGACGTCTAACCTGCACCTCGTCACCCTCCACCACCTCCTCCTCCTCTGACCTCCGTCATCCTTCCTACCGCAGAGCAGAACAACACTCGATTCGAGGAAGCCACGATGCCGGTCGTGAAGGGAGGAGTTTGGACCAACATCGAGGATGAAATCCTCAAAGCGTCCGTCTCCAAATATGGGCTCAACCAGTGGGCTCGCGTGTCGTCCCTGCTGCCGCGCAAGACCCCCAAGCAGTGCAAGGCCAGATGGAGCGAATGGCTCGATCCCAGCATCAAGAAGATCGAGTGGAGCAAGGAGGAGGACGAGAAACTGCTGCACCTCGCCAAGTTGATGCCCACCCAATGGCGCACCATCGCCCCCGTTGTCGGCCGCACCGCCAACCAGTGCCTCGAGCGATACCAGAAGCTTCTCGACGAGGCCGAGCAGCGCGAGTCCTCCGGCCTCGGTCTCGCTGGGCCCGACGGCGGCGAGACCCAGGCACCTACTGCTGACGATGTCCGAAGACTGCGCCCCGGCGAGGTCGACCCCGATCCCGAAACCAAGCCCGCACGGCCCGACACCATCGATCTGGATGAAGATGAGAAGGAAATGCTGAGTGAGGCCAGAGCCCGCCTAGCCAACACCCAGGGAAAGAAGGCCAAGCGGAAAGCCCGCGAGCGTCAGCAAGAGGAGTCGCGTCGACTGGCCGCCCTGCAGAAGCGCCGTGAACTCAAGACGGCCGGCATCAACATCAAGGTCGTCACTCGCAAACAAGGTCAGATGGACTACAACGCAGACATTCCCTTCGAGAAAGCCCCCGCCCTCGGTTTCTACGATACCACAGACGAGCAGAAGCGCAACGAATACCAGCGAGCCAGCTTCGACCCCCGGAAGCAACAACTCGCGAACAAACGCAAAGGAGATCAGGACGACGATGCTGACAGAAAACGGCGGAAGAACGAGAAGGATGCCCCTTCAGCTGCTACTCAAGCCGCCATCAAGGCTGGCCAGATGCAGAAGATCCGCGAAGCGGAGCAAAGCAGCAAGAGAAGGGCCCTCGTCCTGCCGGCACCGCAAGTCGGAGAGGGCGAGCTCGAGGATATTGTGAAGATGGGTATGATGGGCGAGCGAGCCAACCTCCTCGCGCAATCCAGCGAGAATGACGCAACAAGAGGGTTGGTTACCACCTATTCGAGTCTGAACACACAAACGCCGATAAGAACGCCGATGGCCCCTGCCCAGGAGGACAGAGTCGCCACAGAGATCAGAAACATTCGTGCTCTCACCGAAAACCAGTCGGCTTTGCTAGGTGGCGAGAACGCAGACCTCAACGAGGGGTCTGGGTCCACAGGTTTTGAAAGCGCAACGCCGCGGCAGCAGACCATAGCGACTCCTAATCCGATGGCCACGCCATTGCGCACTGGAATGAATGGCGTCGCTGCCACCCCTCGAAGAGTCGGACAAACCCCTCTCAGGACGCCTCGGGATAGTTTTGCGCTCAATAGAGGCGACAACGAGATGGCCTTGGCAGGTGGGTCTGCTAATGATGCAAGGGTCCGCGAGCTGTCTATCAGAAATCAACTCAGAAGCGGATTGGCGTCACTACCAAGGCCCAAAGAAACCGAATGGGAGCTTGAACTTCCCGAGGAGCAACAAGAACTGGTGGCTGCGGATGAGCTCGAAGAAGACTCCGAGGTTCGAGATCAACGGGAGCGCGCTATTCGGGAAGCTCGGGAGCAACTTGAGTTGAAGAGAAGGACTCAAGTCATGCAGAAGGGATTGCCTCGACCAGAGTTTGTGGACATAGAGGCTTTAATGAGGGAGGCTTCAGAGGTCAACGACCCTGTAGAAGCGCTGATCGCGAAGGAAGCTGCTCGACTTGTCTCCCACGACGCTGTGCAATACCCGATTGGAGGGTCAAAGATGAAGGGGAAAGCAGCACAGTTACAGCAGATCGATGATGCTTCGCTGGCCGAGGCTCGCCTCCAGATATTAGTGGAGGTTAAAGACAAGGCCGACCCGGAAGAGGTGCAGGCTATTCTGGGAAGAGGAAATAGCAACACACTACTATTGGGCTTGGGATGTTACGAGGACGACGATGAAGAAGCACAGGTGGCCGCTATGAAATCTGCCTTTGACGTGAGCACTCTCTTTCTCTCTCTCTTCACGCCTGATTACTTCTAACTCGACACTGACACATGTGTTTCGCAGATGGCGCAGGAATCCACGATTGCCATTGCGGACAAATCTACGAAGCTGGAGAAGAAGCTGAATCTGCACTTGGGAGGCTACCAACAGCGAGCAAAGACACTGCGCTCAAAAATGGGAGAAGCCGGCGAGGACCTCCAAAGGGCCACCTTTGCGCTAAGCAGCTTCAGGACCCTGGCTCTTTCGGAGGAGATTGCGAGCAAAAGTCGGCTAGAGGCGTTGCGAGAGGAGGTCAACTATGTCAGTCGCAGGGAGAGAGAAGCGCAAGACGCGTACAGGCTCACCAAGGCAGAACTGGACAGCTTTTCGGAGGGTGTAAATGGGTACCACTAATGCATGAATAATCAACGGGATGGAACAATGCGTTGGAGTTTGCATGTCTGAATTATAATAAATTGTATAATTGAGGCCTCGAGGAAATGGAATAGGGGGTCAGACAGACAGACAGACATTGATACCCAGGCCGCCGTCACGGCTGTACAATCAATCTACACGGGTTATCTCTAAAGCTACGCTACGCTACTATCTATCCATGAAAAAGCACTTTCCTTTTGTCTACCGAGTGTTCCTCGGCTTCGTCCTCCCCAGACGCGGTAACTTGATAGGAAGCACCAGTAGCACACTCACCAGCGCAATGCCCACGCAGACAAGGAACGTATCCCTACACGCCGCCGCGTAGCTCCTGATGACCTCCTGCTTCGCCTGCCCCTCGGGCAGTCTCGCGACGTCCTCGATATTGCTCCGGATGCGCTCGATGAACTGCCGCTTCCACCACTCGCCGGACTCGCCGCCGCGGCCCTCGGGGACGGTGACGTACGTCTCGAGGTAGCGCAGCAGGGCGTTCTGGAAGACGAGGCTCGAGCAGGCGACGCCCAGCACGTTGCCCAGCGCGCGCCACAGCTGCAGCGTGCTGGTCACCACGGCCTGGTCCTTGTGCGCCGACGCCGCCAGCACCGCGATGAAGGTCGACGGGTACTGCAGCCCCTGCCCGACGGCCGCCGGCGCGAGCGATATGAGGTAGGCCCAGGTTGGCCAGATGAAGATTGAGGAGCAGGAGATGGAGAGCAGGATCGTGCCGAGGAAGAAGAATATCGTGCCGCCTACGAGCGGGTACTTGAGGTACCAGTTGCGCGAGATGAAGACGCCTGTGATGGTACCTGTTATGGATGCTGTGGCGGTGGGCACGATGAGGTACAGGCCGGATTGCGTTGCGGTTTTGAGGAGGACGGCGCGGAAGAAGAGGGGGCTGGTTTGGGGGGTGTTAGCTGATCAAGACCTAGTTGTTGTTCTCTTGGGGATGATTTAAAATTCAAAACAAACGGGTGTGAGGATAGGAGACTTACACGTTGAACAAAATAGCGTTTAGGAGGAACGATGCTATGGTGTTCGAGAAGATGATGTTGGCTCGCGGTGAGCTACGTAGCAGCACGAGCGGCATGATAGGACGCTCGACACGACTTTCGACGTAGAGACATATCGGGAAGCACACGGCGAATACAATCAGCGAGGCGATGATGAACGGATGAGACCCTGGAGATATGTCAATTAGATGACATTCGTAAATGATAGATCACCAGTCCATCTTTGTATAAATAGATGATGGGCTGCTTGCTACCTAATGCGAATCGGACAATGGGGTGGGTGGGTGAACTTACACGGTAGAATGTTACCTCCGAGATTCTAAAGTCATAGGCAACGAAGCCACATAATCAGCATATTTTCTTCTCATAGCAGTAAATACCCATTGTACGAGTGTATGTGCACTACCTCTTCAAAATTGAAAGGAGAGAAGAGGATTGTCAACTCACAAGTCCGAGGATCAGAAACGTCGTCGAGGTAGTCAGCAGCGCCGAGCCCTTGAAATCGAAGCCTCGCAGCGCCTGCACGAGCGTCTGCCTCGTCTCGCCGTCTTCCTGCTTTTGCAGGCCCAGGTCGGCGGGCATGCCGATGGCGGCGGTGGCCATGCACACGGCCAGGGGGGCGAGCTGGATCCCGAACTCCCACCGCCAGCCCAGCGTGTCGGCGAGAAAGCCGCCGAAGGCGGCGCCCGAGGACGCGGCGATGCCGTAGGTCACGTTGATGAGGCTTTGGTAGAAGCCTCGTTGTCTGTGGCACGGGGCAGTTGTTAGCTGGGGAGTTGTTGGTGGGGTGTCTTGTGGGATGTGAATTGGGGGTATATCGAATCTGATGGCTTTTGGAAGAGCTATGATTTTCACGTGGAGGACGATATGTGCACATTCTTTGCCTTTGCCGTACATCGACCTAGGAGTGCTATCTCACACAAGGAGTGATCGTTTTGAAAAAGAGGAGAAAAAGAAAAAAAAGATCAACATACTGTATCGGCACACAATCACTGATCGAAATGGCCCCCAGCGTCATCATCCCGCCAGCACCTAATCCACACACCGCGCGCGCGGCCACGAAGCTGGCAATGGAACCCGCGAGGGCGCACCAGACGGTGGCGGCGGCGAAGACCAGCATGGTGAGCAGGTACAGGGGCTTGCGGCCGGTGGCGTCGGACAGACGGCCGACGAGCGGCTGGAAGGCCGTCGAGGTCAGCAGAAAGGCCGTCGTCAGCCACGAGGCGGCGTGCGACGCCCCGAAGTACGACGTGATGACCGGGTGCGACGACGCCATGATGGTCGAGTCGAAGTTGGCGATGAAGTACGTCATCATGATGCCGGCGAAGACGATGCGGAAACGCCCCGGGTGCGTGTTGATGAGGAAATCTCGCGGTGGTGGCTCGTCGCTGTTGTTGTCGTTGTCATTGTCGCTGGTCCCATTTGCGTCCTCTGCTTCCGAGTTGTGATGCGATGCTGGTGCTGGCTTGATCGGACCTGGAGCAGGCGCTGGTGGATTGTCTGAAAAGCTCTCGATGCGGCTGCGTATTGCGAGAAATTCTTGATCCAAGGCATCGTATTCGTCTGTATTATCGCCATGTCTGTCGTCGTTCGACTCGTCATCACTTGCACTGCCTGTCCGATACTGGGCATGTTGGCCAGCTCCGAGCAGAGCTGTATGCTCGTCTGGTTGGTCGTCGCGATTTGATGCTTCCGCATCTTGGCGTCCTTCGTACGCCATTCCGCTCGCTGGTTTCTTATTCTCTTACACCAATATAGTTGTTCGCGACGACTCCCAACCTCGATGCAGTCAGTACTCGCGAGGCTACCTATGCGAGAAACATATTCTGGCTAGAAATGTGATTTGGGGTAAGCCGATGTATGCTGTGTTACTTTATACCACCGCTGCTAAAGGCCATGGCAGCATTGAATCCACATACAGCCGCCACTGCTCTCTCCCTTGACAGATGTCGTTGAGTCCTTCCTTCAGCGTCAACCAATTGATCCATGATGTTTGTTTAGTGGCTTTTACCCGTCCCTGGGTTAAAAGGTAAGCGGCGTGTTTGCTACGCCGCTAGCTCCTTGTTGTTGTTCCAGGTGAAAGGACAAGTGCTTACCTCTTATATTTACAGGCTCTGTCGGTTCGACTTTCCTTGTATGAAATGAACGGGGTGCATACGAACCGGTTATTGGTAGCCTATGTTGGTAGCCAGTCACGTTGGATGGGCATTGTGTGCCAATCTAGAATCGGTTTGCAATCTGTTTCGCAATCAATTCATAGAACATAGATGTGCCGCTTCGTATCAATACATCCAAAGTTTCGTGGCCTATCTAAGTATTCTCTATCTACGTGCCTCGGGGTATTCATTCGTCATGGCATCGTACAATCCAGCTACATAACAGTACATAAATATCATATCTTACACATCTTTCGACTTGGTCTGAGAAGCACCGCATAGCACACCGGCTCCTATTATCCCTCCATCGTGGCAGGGACTCAACGTCAGCTTGACCGGGCTGTGGTCCCCAAACTCGGCATCTATGATCGAATCCAGAAACGACTGGCAGTCCGACAAGTAGTCTTGGAAGTGCACAATGCACCCGCCGGTGTATCCCACCACCAAGTTCATCTTGTCAGCGTCCTTAGTCATCGGACGTTGATTCGCCTCGTCTGCTTGCGTCTTTGGTAGCGGTATGTCGTCAGCACAGGCTAGCAGACCTATAATAGCCGCCGCTACAAATGCCGCGGCCCTGATCTCTATGGTCTTCGCAATATGATACAACGTTACCGCGATCTCTTCGGTCCATGCAAAAGGGAGAAGGTGAGAAGAAGCCGTCGCGGTCGTCGGCGACGGGAACTCCCCCTGAAGCTTGCGTAACAGGGTAGGTGGGTGCGGCGGTTGGTAATGGCTTAGGAAGGTGGTTGTCAGCCCGAATCGATGTAACAGCTGTGGGGGCAGATCTCGCTCCGACACGTCTATGTGGTTTTGTATGTAATCCAGGAATACGAGGCGTGCCAGTTCGCCCAGATATCGCCCGGAGGTCATGTATTCAAAGGGTTGGAATCCAGGGGCCTCTCCTTCGGCATCGAGCTGGACGTCCCACTTGGTGACCAGACCAAGTTTGTGGAGGGGCTCAACGGAACCTTTTATGCTCCATTCCGTGTTGACTGCCACTTTGACGTCATCGACCTGGTCTTCGGCCCTGACTGTGATCTTCCCAGGTAGCTTTGCCGGGTTGAAAATGCTTTGCCGTAAAGGGACGGTAGCATTAGTGCCAGTGCCGCAGATGAAGGCCATCGCTGCTTTATGCCTGTCATCCTCTTGGAATTGGTAGATGAATGTGACCAGAGTGGCGACGGAGTCGTTCAGAATGGCCGTGACTTTGATGCGGGGGAGGTCAGGAGATCTCGACTTTTCGTATCCGTTCTCCAAAAGGGCTCCCAGATCCAGCTTTGATTCGACCGCGAAGCCTTTGCCCATTGCCATGATGGTGGCCTTGGACAGGGTATGCTGTACGACGGGAAAGCTAAAGGCAACGCCCATTGGCAGCTCGCTGTCCCGTTCCAAGTTGAAAAGCTCGATACCTTCTCTCACGACTTGGGCGATGCAGCTGCCTATCCAGGCGAACAGCGAATCGGGATTCCCATTTTTGAGACTCTCCTCGATCGGCCATGCTCTCTCTAGAACCCGGCTGAGGTTTGACGCCGTTCGATCATCGGAGTGGTGTCCTTCTGCGGTGATTTTATCACTAAGGGGAGCGCTCTCGCTACCCAGGAGTTCGATGAATCCAGCTCTCAAGTTGGTACCACCTCTGGTTCGTATTAGTCAGCATATATCACAAAAAGATAGCTAGTTCAGACTATACATGTCTATAGCAAGGTATCTAGTTAAACCGTTAGCAATCTGATTATTTAGGGAGGAGTTCCTCCCGGATGAAGTATAGGCAAAGAGGTAAGGTAAACATACCGGCCTTTGTCGCGTCCTCCCGTTGGACGCAGTATCGACTCAGAGATAGGAGTTGGTAGAAATTGTGTTAAGGATTCAGCAGCTAGGTGTTGGTATGCCCGATGTAGCTCGTGGGCTAGCAAATGAGCTTTGGCTACATCGATATGGAGGGGTTTGAGAAAACACTCCAGGTTTGTTGACATCGGGGCCGGAGTTGGCATGTTGTTTGTTGGGCCTTTGTCCAGCGCCATCCGTTTGCCATATGTTGTGGAGATGATTGGCAAGCAGCAGCGGACACGAGACGAATCGAAGCGAAACGAAACGAGAGTTGAGTTTGAAAAATGTTTGGAAATATTTGTAAAAAAGCACGCGAGTTGAAGGAGGTTGACGGGATGCACGAGCCCAAGCTGGCTGGGCCGTCTACGAATTATATATAGGTCTGGATGATGAGGTTACAGCGTTCGTCGTGCACATTGTAAGTAAGGGGTGCGCTTACGTACGTGGACAATGCGTGTATGTATAAAACAGCACGGTAAGACCTCAGACGCACGCGGGCTGCAAGGTAGCGCAGGCTGCAGCTCGGATGCAGATGTTGCAAGTCGCAACTGGCCCGACTGGCAATGAGCAATGGGCAATGAATGGGGAATTGCCGTCTCTGGAAACGTTGCAGTCGAAGGGCGGCAGGGGGGCAGCTCATAGGCAGATTGGTGAGATTGGTAGGGAGATCCCAGGTGGCGTGGAGAAAGCCAAGTCGGCCACTATCAGATCAGGTTGATTGCACTGCCCTTTACAGCACAGCTACCGAGCCCACCAGCTATTAGGACCACGGTCCCGGGTAGACAGGAGGAGTCTAGAACAAACCATTCATACAATACACCTAGTATCAATCACCTGTCACCTAGTAATTATTACGCAGGTTACAGGTTACGCAGAAGTTTACTCAATTATCAAGGGGAACTTGTTCGGGGCAAGGTGGGGGTCAACGTAGCTAATGTATGACACAAATTACTAAAGGGAGTAATTCACTTTAGAACCCTTGAATGTGACTCAGACAACAACTATCTTTACGCGTATGTAGAGTGGCGGGGTTCACAAGTAAGGCAGGTGACAGACAACGAGACGAGACGTGTTCGTTTGAACGTGGGCTCCAGTCTCAAGCTGACAGACAGTTGAGGTTGGTAGGTAACCTACCGTAACTTCGACGTTGACGCGTCTGCTATTATAAGTACACGTACGATATATCGGGGCATCAGAGGGGCAAGAGGGGCACAAGTCAGCTCTCTGCATGCCAGTGCAGGCCTAGTACAACCGCTTACATATGTACAACCTTGAACTGCTCTGATACCCACTGAACCTATAAGTCGGTTACATACTTACAGTACGACAGAATGGCACGTGTGAGCTTGTTGTGACCTAGGTAGCCGGACACAAGTACTATTTGAATACATTTCCGGAGTTTAGATGTCATGCGGAAGCACAGATAACGTAGCACTGGGTGAGTGCAGTGGTGTACCTATAAGATTAGGTAGGTGGCTCGGGTGGTCTGGGCGCAAAAGGCATCCGTACAGGCCGCTGCAGGTTATTCGAGGGTCCCTTACAGATGGGAGCCCGATTGATTGGCCCAGCCCCCAACGCTCCCGCCGGGTACAGGGCGGCGCCCTGCATCCCATAAAGGTACCACCGCAAATACCTATTTCAGCACCTGCAATGCGCCTACATAGGTAGGCCGAGCACCTAGGTAGGGCACTTACAGGCCCGCAGGGTGGCCTCGGGATCAAGGGGCGCCACCACATGTTTCCATCTTCGACCCTTTCCGAGCCCGAGCCCGCCTCGGATCCCATCATCATCTTCCATCACCATCAACCATATCGCTTCAACTGCTGTACTTCTACTTCGCACTGACGGTATGCAACCTCGACCCTTTGTGGGGCCCATCATTACGAGCTTCGATTAGACCCAAGCCTTACATTAGGTAATCTACCTACACATCGAAAAACTCCAGTACTCCAAAGTCCCTTGCCACAGGTCATTCAAGCAGATCAACCCATCCCATCCGAAACAACCGCCACCATGCCGGCCAAAATTGCCCTCCCCCTCAGTCAGTACCACCTCGGACTATTGATAGATCGCCTTGGTTCTCGCAGTCGTGACCAGCTGTCCAACCGCGGTTGTCTCATCTGAAGCGCCGCACCAAGTTAGCAGTGACTGACTTCTTGTCTCACCGTAGTGGAGGACAAACGGCCGATACGGAACCGATCTCGCCGCCGACTCCGACCGGTCCTGATGCTCTTCCTCGGCGCCATAACCATCTACGGCCTATACACATACGCAGCAGGCTTATCCACGTTCATAAAAGAGGACAATGTGCCACCGAATCTGAGGCCGGCCGACACCCCCGAAGCTGCCATCCCCGAAGCCGCCATCCCCGAGCCCGTCGCCGAGTACGAAGGCCAGAATGCCACACCATCCGTCTCCGCCCGAGGGTTGGTCCCGCTGGAGGCGCACATCATTAGTAAATGCCCCGACACGCGCGACTGCCTCAAGGAGCTGGTTCTGCCCGCCATGATCCGAGCCTCCGACAAGGTGAACTTCACCCTCACCTACATCGGCACGCCGACGGAGAACGATGGAGTCGAGTGCAAGCACGGGCCCGCCGAGTGCATCGGAAACATCATCGAGTTGTGCGCCCACCACCTGTACCCGGACCCCAAGATATGGCTGGGGTTCACCATGTGCCTGACCAAGGATTACAAGGCGATCCCGCAACGCGAGCTGGTGGAGGATTGTGCGCTGGAACATGCCCTCGATTTCGACGCGCTGAACGAATGCGCCACCAGTGACAACGGCGCGTTCGGCATGGCGATGCTACGTGACAGCGTCGAGCGGTCTGCGAGCGTACGTGTACTCACCCTATTTGCCTTACCTAGATGCTCAGATGATTCTCCCATATGTGTGATGCTAACTCAAATTATCGCCACAGCTCAACATCAAGACGAGCTGCACGGTCCGCTTGAACGAGGAAACATACTGCGTGCGCGACGGCGGGGAGTGGTCAGACTGCCCAGGCGGGTCATCGGTCAACGATCTAGTTATTGCCATAGAGAAGCTCTACCGTTCTTCTTGATTTCTTTTCTTCTTCAGAGGTTCAAATATATCCGTCCACAACTCCGACGCCTCGCCCACCGTGTAGCCTATCGAGATACTTTCCATGCCCGTCTCCTCGTCTCCTGCCATGCCCTCGAGCTGCTCGATGATGCTGTCCAAGCCGATGGCCTTGCCCAGCGCCTGTGTCCCGTTCCCCTCCAGCATGACGTGCACGACGTGAATGTGGAAATGGTAGTACGTAGGCTGGTAATGGCAGAACAGCTTCAGCTGGTCCGCCTCGATCTGCGGGTACGTCTCGACGGTGGCGTCGAGCAGCTTGGCGCGCATGTGCCGCAGCCACGGCAGGTGCTTCTTCTTCAGATCCCGCAGGCTCCAGATATCGCGGCGCTCGACGATTCCGAGCAGGTGCAGCGCCTCGATGGTCTTGCGGTCCCAGTGCAGGTTGGGCAGCAGCAGGAAGCCCTCGTCGCCGTCGCGCCCCAGCGGCGTGCGGTAGATGACGTCCTCGACCTCCTTGCGGCCCTCGATGATGTTGTACACCCAGTTCAGCCGGCCGTCCTCGCGGCCCGCCTGCATGTACGGCCGCACGCGGGAAAGGTAGATGGCGGGCGTCTCGGTCACGTACCGGAACCCCTGCCGGCTGTGCTTCTTGATGTGCTTGTCTGTGCACGGGCAGATGAGGTCGATTTTGAAATCGGCGAACTTGTCCTTGTCATCGGAGTCGGCTGTGAAGATGGGACCCCCCGACCCGAGAAACCATGAGTAGATGTCGTTGTTGCCGAGGTTGGTGAGGCTCCGGAGGTTGGAGGGGAACGCGGACAGGTATTCCGGCGCGGAGGGGAAGGGCGCGCGCTCGAGGATTAGGAGGGCTGGGTCTGCGTCTACGTGGCCGAGGAGGTTGATGCGGCGTCCGGAGCCATCTGTGCAGGTAGGATGGGTTAGTTTGGTTTGGATAGGTGTGTACGTGTGTGTGTGTGTTTGTTATTGTAGATGGAGATAAACATACCTTGATTCAAGATGCGCTCGAATTGGAATTTGAGTATCAGGGCCTCGGCGCGCCGCTTGCTCTCTTCTGTCGTGGCCATTGTGGTGGCTGGATTTTTCTCCGGTTACTCCTACTTATTTAGACGCGTCGACAGAAAAGGCAGCTTGTTGGTCAATAATCGGTGCTTTTTGTAAAGAGTACGTCGCTAGGTACTTCAGGTTACTGTATTTACATCTGTTTGCTCTGAACAAACGGCTTGGGCTTCGACCCCTCAGTTGGTGCAACTCGAGAACGGGCTGCTGCAGGGACCTGATCTAATTACTCCACCATGCCCGAGTCTAAGTTCTCCAGGTCCTGCGGGAGAGACAAGTCACAGCAAACAAGCTCTACAAGACTTACACTACTAAGGTATGCAATATGGATACTGGTTTTGATTTTTGCCATGCATCATGGCCGTCGTCGGTTTGTTGATCCGTTTATTGATCCGTTTGCTGATTTGGTTTGGAGTAGCTGACCAGGTGGTGATGCTATTGTAACACGGTCACCTAACACACGTTGACCATGTGTCGCTGTAACCCAGACATGAAACCTTTTATATGGCGCCACGATATGAAGACTCAATAGTCAGTTGATTGATTGTTTGAACATGTGTTTGAGTAAGATTTCAAGAATACATATGGATGACTCAACAACAAGTAGATTCAAGGAGGAATCAATCGATATATGTCGTGTGTTTCGGATAGATGTTTGGTTATACAGGTGTGTGTGCAAATGGTTATACAGATGACCAGCAGCTGTGCATTCTTGAGAATCACCACATGCCTGTGACAAATGGAAGAGAAATCAAGTTTGCCACATTTTTTAAGATGATGCCCTTGTTATTGACAAGTCATTTACTTAATGTAGGTAAAGGCATTCGCGCTCCATTCCGCTGTAACCTAGTTGGCGTGTATTGAACCAATAGTTGAATATGGGCCTCTAAGTCCACGAATCAACGTACGCTTGCATCTAGCTTCGGCTTGTTCTATGATGCCATATTCTGACAGGACAAACGCATCGCATCGATTGATCACACGACTGACTGACCTGGACCCTTTTGCATATGTTGACTTATTCGGCCCTTTTACATGCATTATGATACATAGAGGACACGACTGAAGCACTGTTTGATCAACATCATCGGGAGAGTCAACCGATATCCCGCTTTTCTTTCTCGCGAATCTCTCTTGTTTCGAAGGAGATTCAATTGTCCTACGGCGGAGAAATACAGCGAATGCAAAGATTCACCGGTCGGCGGAGACTGGCAGGGGCATGTTGGTTGCGACTTGAAGGTGCAGAACGCGTCGAGCAATTCTCCGCCAATGGAATTTTGAGACTGCCCAAAGTCTCAGGCCTCGACTGGGGCCTGCAAATCTCTTATCATCGGAAAGCTGCGCACTTTAATTAAAAAAACCTCTTGTCGTTATGAATATTGATTGCCAATTGTCTGGGTTCATCTATTTCCAACGTTACCTCAAAACGCCTTACAGTTGCAGAGCTGAAAATAGTTTGGTAACCTCTAGGTGAGCACATTCCGACGGCCCAGTTGTCTCAGGTTTGTAAGCTTGGGATCATTATAGGCAAGATAAGAGAACTTTCGCGACGCGAAAGACGCAGCGTTTGCTGGTAGCGAGCAAGCATCTGCGTCATTAGCTGCTGGTTGACTTGCTTCTCTAAGTAATTCTTTCGCAGGTGCGCTGCGCTTAGCTTAGCTAGTTTGATCGTAAAGAGCCTGAATACTGAGTTGACAAATGATGACTTATTGCCATGAGCATGCAGCCAAGACAACAACATATTTTTAACTTTGAGCTTCATTATAACATCAACCCAGCCGCGTCTTTTGTAATCGATTTCATTTTTCATGTCTTCAAGTCGTTTACTAATTCGAGCAATTCTTTCCATCTCCAACCCGTGCAACCTGAGCAATCCGGACGAGAATAGCTGGCATGAGAAAAAAAAGAGTGACAGGAATCCCACACAGCACAGAAAACTTCTTCATCTATGGTTACATCTTCCGACAATCGTATAGCATTGTCCCTTCGACTACCTATGTCATGTCATGTCATATCGAAATTCGTTCATCAGCAAAAAAACGGGAGTTGAAATGCGAGCAGACAATTGAAAAACTGACACAGGCCAAACAAGTACATCATGAAATCAGACTCCCCGCCGAACATTGAATTTTGACGCAATTTATCCCCCCCGACTGCAAGGCAAACGAAAAGCAGAAGAGTCATCACTAAATATGCCGCCGTATTTTGACATCCACAGAACCTCTCCACCTTGACCTAGACACCGGACATAAAACGGAGAAATTGAGAATACCGCTTCAATCAAACGCCGCCTCATCAGGTATAGAAAGGGGGTATTTTTATAATGAAAAGAAATGATGACGGCAAAAAAGAGCAGAATGTTTTGGCAAAAACAAAAGAAGAAGGCGTCAAAGCCGTGGTCTACAGAGCCAGACCACTGCCGTCTCCAGTCCATCGGTACAAGGCCAACAACTCGCGACGTCGCTGATGTTGCTCACCAAGGTCCTCAGGCACCCGGCCGCGGACCTGGGCAAGGGCGCTACGCATTACTCTGCTGAAATTGCGCTAACGAAGTCATAGGTCAGCTCTGGATTGTGAATACAGAGAATGGGAAAATGAGAGGCTTGATTCGACATACCTGATACTCTGTGTTCAACGTGACGACACACGCCTCGTGGGCGCGGATGATGGTCTCGCACGCGCGGACCACGCTGGCAGATGCCTCGCCCCGGAGCTTGTCGGCAATGAGGAGCAGGAGGAAAGAGCCCTGCAGGAGATAGATGCCGTAGAAGAAAGGCATGAACTCGAGACCCGGGTCGAACTCGAGGATGTTGCTGATGGCCTCGGCCGCCGACACGGCGTGGCCGGTGGCGGTGATGAAGCTCTGGGACGAGATCCACAGGTCGTTGTCGTCCAGCAGGTTGATGGGGTCCCATTTGCTGGTGAGCAGGATGTGCAGCACGTGCATGACGTGCGTGCCGTAGGACACGACGATGCGCGTCTGGATGTCCGACTCGGTCATGCGCGACGTGCTCGTGTGCGCCGACCGCACCGACGACGAGTCCAGGTGCTCCAGCTCCGATGGCATCTCCAGCGTCGCCGACTGCTCGTTCTGGTCCTCGGAGCTGGCGTTGAAGTGCCGCTGCTCAAACGCCTTCAGGCTCTCCTCGTACGTCTCCAGATGGCGCACGATCTCGGCCTGCTGGTCGTCCCACTCGCGCGCCGGGCGGAAGGCCACGCCGAAGCGTGGGTGGTTGCGCGCGTGGTGCAGGTCGACTATCTCGCCCAGGATCGTCATCAGGGGCAGGAAGTAGCCAAAGATGCTGTGGCCGGTGCATTTGAACTGAGGGCCGTGTGCGCGGCCGCTCTCGTCGCCTAACTCGTCACCTAGGGCAGGGTCTGTCGCGAAGGAGCCGAAGTTCCCGTTCTGCCATTCTGTGTCGTCCATGGGCTGGAGGAGGCTCTCGCACTCGATATCGAGCAGCGAGAGCGGTCGGTTGTAGCAAAGTGCCAGGTGGCGGTCCATGACATAGACGAGCCACCATATCCGCCTCCGTTCTTCGCGTTCCTCTTCGCTCACGGTGCCATTGCTGCCTTCGCTTTCAAGCTCGGCTGTGAGGTCGCCGCCGTGTTCGACCTTGTCTTCGTCTTGAGACGAGGGAGAAGCGTTGGGAGGTAGCTCTCGGCCTAGCTTCAGTTCTCGGGCAAGAGACCATGCCGCGTTCCACCATCGCATGCTAGCTCCCTTATACTCGCTGGCGGATACTACTGTCGCCAAGTGTATGTAGGTAACAACATCATCCAGTGATCCAGCTGCTCCGAAGGCCCCTGGGTCTGCTCCGCCCATGTTGTCCATGTCCATAGAATGCGGGAGATTGACGCCTAGACCGCCTAAGGAGACGCCGTCGATGGCAGGACTGGACAATGGTGATGTATCGCCTGATGATGTGTGAATCAAAGGTTTTAATAAATTTACAGTCAGCTCTAGTAGCTTCTGGCAAATTTTGCCCCTGGCTGACGGAACCTGGGTCAAATAGGGGGCATCGCTCGTCTGAGCGGCCACCCAGAGCATACTCGCCAATAATGCTGGCTGACACTGCCGGGGTTTGCTTGGGTGCAGGAACGATCGTTTCCTGAAAATGAATCCTAGAACGTAGGGCGACATGGGATGGGCGTGAGCTGATGAGGAGCTCGAGAAGTATAGATCGATCAGATCGCAGGCGAGAGAGACGGGGATGATGTTGCCCAGGTGCGGGAGAAGCGGATTCAGCACCGGGTATCTCAGTTGTTGGTGATAGGTGTTTTGTGGTATGTGTGTTTGATATTGAGGTGGTGGCGAGTTCATGCTTATCCACCCAGGCGATCCAGCATCACCACCCAATTGGTATGTGCCAATTGGGCTGGTTTCCATGCGAAATCCCGCCGAGGGATTGGTAACGTATCCAGTAGGACTGTGAGCTTGGAGAGAGTACGGGAGATCTGGGTAGTTAGATAGGCCTCCCTGAGCAGCTCCGTAAGCTCCGTGTGAAGGGTTGCCCATTAGCTGGCTGATCGTTTGCCGGTCGAATGGATTGTGAATGTTCCCGTAGCCATTGAAATCTAGAGGTGTTGGGCTTTCCATGCGTTCTCGGTCCATCGTTAAGGAGTGGCCAACCAAGTTGACCTGTTGAGTGCTGAAATCAGCCAAGCTGTCGAGACTCCCTGTTCTCTGGCTGCGATCTATAGAGTCGCCATCCATCTCGAGCATAGCTTTGGCGGACGAATCGTTCTGCTGATCCTGCTTTGAGGAAGAACCATCTTCCGCACCGCCTTCTGCGTTCGATCCAAGTTCATCGTTGTTTTCGGGCGACTTTTGACCACCCTGGCCGGCTGCTGCTGCGGCTTGTGCCGCCGCCTGTTGGGCGAGATCTTTCCGCGAAGCTTTTCCTCGCTTTTTCCGTTCGCGTATATACTCGCATCCAAGTCCGAATTCTGCTGACTATCAGCTGTGTTCGAAATATCCTGCATCAGAAGAGCTGCAACGTCCTACCTATGCAATGGGCGCATGGGTGTTGTCCATCACACTTGGTCCTTAGTTGATTGCATTGGTCGCAGGCCCTACTGATTCTTCTCCTGATAGGTCCAGAAGACCCTGTTGCTCTCGTTCCAGGTCCTCCATAAGGATGCTGACGGTGCTTCTGTTGAGGCGCTCTTGTGAGATGGGGGGCATGAATGCCTACGTGTTGCTGAAGATGCTGGAGAGCGTATTGAGGTCCATGACCAAACGTATCTAAACCTGCTGCATGGAGGTGGCTTCCAGTGACGTGAGCATTGGATAACATGGGATTCGACGGTATCGAGTGATACGGAGAGAACCGTTGAAGTGGGTTCGACAACATTTTGGCGTACTTCGACTCTCGCAGTGGTCTAAACAGGAAAGTCTTGATCTTGATATGGCTTTCTAGTAGGTGACCATGACCGGGACCTACAGACTTCTAACGAGTGCGAGCAGTTGGGTGAAGTCTAGGTGCAACCAGAGTTCGTGAATACTGAATTAAACCGAGGAGATGCGCGATGGGGGGAGCTATATGCTCTCTAGGATGGTTGCTATAATACCTGCTTTGCTGTGACTATAATATTCCCAATACTAAAGAACAGGTCGGCACCCTTTTCTCAGTGATAGGACTAGAAGCATGAGCATGACGGTAGGGCGATCTGCATGGCAGACTCAAGACAGCAAGCAGAAAAATAATAAAATGATCAGCACGGTTTTGACGGACGGCACAACTCCCCATGCAGAATACAGGATACGCCAACCCCAGGCAGTAGCGGGGTTGGCGTGTAGTGTGTACAGGTCAATGGATGATGGAAGATATCCAGGGGTCCGACAGCCCAGCCAGTCAAACAATGGTGTGCTCATCTGCCACATTCCGTTGAGCGTCTACGACTGAAACCTCAGTACCCTCTCCCGAACTTGCAATAATAATGATGGCTTTAACGCCAGGGGTTTTTGACACGCTCGGAGGGACGAAGGACCAAGGGAAGACTAAAATTGACCGATTCGATCAAAGTGATGTCCTGTGTCTGGGTTGTCCATCTGTCCAACGCCTGCGTGCAATTCCGTGCGCTTGGCATGCATACGAAGAAAAGGTTCCTGGACATCTCCAACCCGCTTCGATTGGCGAGAGAAGGTCCCTCTCCTACAAGGGCAATATAGAGAGGCAGCGTAAGCGTATATTGTCCTTAATATACGACGGCACAATGCCATGCTGTGGCAAGTGTGGTGACTTACAGACTAGGGGGGTCCTAAAGTTCGGTAGCGTTTCAAGAATGGTCTTCCTTTTGGGAAGAACTGCATCTAACTAAGCCTTGCTTGTATTATGGTCCGCTTCGTGACAAGACAGGAACTGAGCAGCGACCAGGAACAAGGATTTGACGGGCCTCGGAGCAGGCGGGCAAAGAATCGAAAATGCAATGCGAGCATCCCAAGCACTTAAATCGCCTGGGCGAGGTAACGGTACGACGACCCACTGTGTACAGTCAAGATGGTGTTGACAAGACTCAGTATTTGGGGCTACGGTACCAAGTACACCATAGCCGACGTCCGTATCCGTGGACCATGAGCTCGCTAGATGATCCATCTAGACCAAATTATCTCTACAATTTACGTAAGCCTGGCCTGGCCGACAGAACCGATGTGATTGCATTTACCTGGTAGCTACACATCATCTGCATATTTCGAATACGGCTGGTACTCATAGAGAACTGCTCCCTTCGCTTAGGCATCCGAGGGCATCATGGAGAGCCTGTTTGTCTTGGCTCTAGAGCTTGTGTGGAAATCTAAGTAAGTGGGTTCCATCAACATCAGGGATCCTGTCAAGGAGGCACCGAGGTAATTTTCGGGCAGCTGTCTCGGCATATAATACCATCTGCGAAACCCTGCTCATGCAATACTTAGTACAATCGCTGAGTTACCAGAATTGGCAAGGTCAAGGAACACCAGCGACAAAATGGGATCGCACAATCCGGATCGGTTTACGGAGTTTCAATTAATTACGGGGGCAAAGAAATCCGAGAAGGCAAGATGCTCATCCCCAGCTTTCGAGCGGATCCGTGCCATCCATGGCGATTAATGCAACCCCAACCATCTTGGCAGACCATCAGTTCTTGATTTCGATGACTCGTGGCATGAACAACCATCATAGCTCTCGTTGATATCCGAATCATCACTTTCTTTCCTTTCGGGATTGAAGTAGAGCTGTACAATATTTGACAATTATACTTACAAATAATTGCACTAGAACATTCAAAGTAGAACACCATCATTCGTGATCTTCCGAATGGCTCTCCCTTCACAACTTACAGGCAAACGTTTGAAATCACCACTACACAAGCCTCGCCATTGATCAATTTCAACATTGTATGACGATCAAAGCATGCTGGAGTTTGTGTTGACTAGTTCAACGGATATTGCCGTGCATGATTCTAGTTCGAGTGATGAATGGTGTCATGTCAGTTTTTGGATCGATTTTCGAGCCGCTATGATCAAACGAGGATCGAGAGGTAGCAGATTATCAGGACTTATATATGTCGATGATCATGTGATGCCCACCTTCCAGACATGGCCAAATTGGGATGAATATACATATGGCAAGCAGTTTGCCCGGACCCTTTGGAGCACTGTTGCCAATGCTCTTCCCGTCAATATTCAGCGGAATCTGTTGATAACTAAAACAGTGAGAATGTTCGGTGACGGTAGACGCGGTTAAGGATGATGCCGTAAGTTTTCCCAGGTACAATGATTCAATTTTAAATCGTAAATTTGCACACATTTTCAAGCATCAACTGCATGATAGCGGAGACAGGTTGCGGACTATAAGACTCAGTTGATTAGCTCTCCGAACCAGCAATTCACATCGACCAAATCCACTAACATGAGTCACAATGATATGGAACTACTCGTTGGTGGCTTCATATGCTTTCTTGGATCATTTATACCATCTATATCATCTTCGGTATTGTGACCACAAAGCCGCCCCCAGGCTTGATGCAATGTCCACGTAAGTTGGACTTGGCCTGTCATGATCACCTGTATGCAGACATAAGCGGTTTTACGGGAACAGCAGTCTGAGTTTGGTATAACGACCTGTTCGCATTTGATGTTGCCAAGACGGGTCGTTGTGTAGCTTCCCTAAACGTCATATTCATAACAGCGAATCTCCTGACATCTTTACCTAAGCCAGACGTCTTTGACTCTTTGCCCCTCACAACGGCCAGGCTTCTCCGCGCTTCACAGCCCTTTCTGTCACCAACCCCTCATGAGCATTAGGCTTGCCATTTGGCGCATGCACATGTACATGTACATGTACATGTGCATCACATCGATTTGAAGTATCCCGCATGCAGGACTGGGACGCTGTTCTGTATCAATGTTGAGGCTGGACCACTGTCTTGTTGCCATCAGTCGTTATGGGGCGGAAACGTCTAGGTTAGATACCTTGGCCTGTAGCACCTAATAAAAGTAGTTGGTATTATTCCGATCACTTCGTTACGTTTTATTGAGGTCGATAAGATTGACATCTCGTATCGGCTACTAGTAGGTAAAATTGAAGCTTCACAAAAAAGTGACAGCGCTATAGGGCAAAGCAGGCCGGGGTAGTTTTACTCTTGGGTAGCGAGATCAAACGTCGCATTGACGGGTTATCTCGTTCGGTTGTAGCCGAGTTAGTGTATACCTGCAGTGTCAACTTCTGCTAGGCATGCCTGTGAGAGGCCTACCCTAGTCGACCACTGTTAATAGGTACTTGCTTGAATGGGCAATATTACCCCTGTTGTTAAAAGATCGCAACGAGTCCCGTCAATGCGACAATACAATAATTTTGCCTGTCTTCTACGTAATCTACCTTTCGCCCTGTTGTTTGTGCAACTTAAATGACATCACGGTCTTCGAGGAGAGTTTCTCGGCGTAGCAAAGTGAACCAGTTGCAAGCACCTATGCAAAATTGTACTGCTGGATCGCCGCGCATAGTCTGGGGAAACGATCTCGATATCGCCGAAACGGCCGGTGATCGGACCGAACTTCCTGCCTGTACCAAGCTTCTTCGGCCAGCAACCTCTCGCAAAAGGTTCCTATTGGCTACTGGTTGACAGGATTTGCCCGCACCGATGTTACCATAGAATACCACTTACAGCACACGCTCGGTGTGTTCACGACTAATAGATCCTGAGGACTTAGTGATCTGGAAATTTGGATTATAAGCTATGATACATACGCCTGTATCTCGAAACATAGTTTGTTTTTCTTGAGAGATGATACCCGTTACCGTTCCAACTGCCGGCATCTGCAAGTCTTCAATAGCTGTGTTACTAATGTCGGTGGTCAAGTGTGAACGTAGTGTCTTCGTGCATATCACCCCAACCTTCGGAATAGTAGTAAAAGTCAGCCATGCCAAGCCAACAGGCGCAACTCGCGAAGTGCTTCACGACTTTTGCACAATGAGACCGGAGATTCGCAGGCGTGCAGTGCACTTCTCGGAGAGGTTTCCGATCTTTTATGATGCAAACCGGAGCACGCGCACGCTTTTTACTATTGCTATAAGTCCTAGCTTTGGAAGGAGAGGATGCTCCATGCAGAGAAAAACATAACATAGTGATCCTAGAGCGCATTTTAGTAAATATGTTACTTGAGCAAAGCAATACCCAGTTCCGAACCCATATTTCGCAAACGCGAGACAGATGGTTGATTAGAGTCTACAAAGTCCCAAACCCTCAAAAGCCCCAAAGCCTGTGCACGAACTCCTATTCGGTAGGACTCTCCGAGTACCTAGGTAGTCAACAACACAGCTATGAGATGTTATTGTGTGTTGCTTTTTGCGGCTGTGAGAACAAGGAGAGCTGAACAAGGCTCGCATTGCGTAGACCATCGCTTAATATTACAGCTTTGGGCTAGATCAGGTGACAACGAATTTGCATCATCGCTTACAGTACCTATGTCGAATGACAGTTTCAAGCCCTACATCTTGTTTGCATTACCTAAAATCTCAACACGAACCAAGTAAATTCAAACATGGTAGAGCATCGTTCAAATGCAAGTAACATACTGGATGACTGGGTACCCTTACGCTCAGGCATTGGGGTTACAGCGTAAGCCGCTATCCCGACAACGGAAACCTGGACCGCGAGCCCAGCACCGGCTCGCTTAGAGGTCATGAACACGCCGTACAAACGTGTAAACATGAGAGACCGTACCCATTCAGCAACGAATCCTACCATGAGCAAACCCCTCACCTAAACCAATACATACTCACCTAGAGCCCTGGAAATGTGATGCGGGCTTCCACTAAAGTCTTGCATCTAGAGCGCCATTGGCCCAATTAGAGTAACAACACTTGGGGCGATACCCGGTCGTAAGGTGGCATTGGTACCTGTTTATGCTACCTCGTGCCGTGACCATGCTTTGATATCTTACACCTCAGAGTAGTCTTAAGCGTATCACGGCTTCTGATGACCAGTTGTAGCTTTCCATCCCTACTTGCCGCCTTGGTCCTAGGGCCAACGTCGTCTGACGGGTATCATTGACGGATCTTGCTGTAATAGCACCCGCGATGTGGGGATATTATCATCGATGATATTATCTCCGATCCCATGATAAGCTAGCCAAGATTGCGCCTCTAGCTAAGATACAAGTCGTTCATATCGAAGGCCCATTCGTGGTGTGAATGCCCTTTGACGCGGATCCAGGTACGCCATCCCGCGTAACCGCGTCGGGATGTGGGACAAGGACATTAAATAACTACCGAAGCGCTAAAGAATAATGCCCGGCCATAAAAAATATGCGATCATATCGAAATTTAATATCTAGACGCCGTATCGCGAAGCTGCAGTGTTGGGAGGGTGTGTAGTAGCCTGTATGCGCGCGTCTCGTACCTCTGAGCTTCTCAAGTCCGGCTTGTAGGAACCTGTGCTATTCCCACCAACCGCAGGTATAAAAGCAGGTATAAGAGCTTTTGCTGTAAATGTGAAAGCTATATTTGTGTACAGACAACAGAGGGGCGTGATTCCAGCCTTCGCTTTACGACGTGAGTGGTTACAAGTGGTATTGTATGCGATTGCCTCTAGCGCTAGCCGACGTCAATCTCACATACTACTTAAGTAGGTAGATGCAGCAAGGATGATACAGACTTGCATTCTCCACGATATTGAAGAAACCCCCGATGTTTCATTCGGCAAACAAAGAGGGCAACTCAGAAGACAACTTGCATCATCTGAACTGAAATGCAAAGAGGTAGCTGAACTCAAATTGCCATTGAAGGTGGGTTCTGCTCGGACTGGATACCGAGCTCAAGTCCGACGGACAAGCTTTCAGGGCACTCTGGAAAAACGGGTGCTATTCCAGACCATCTCATGCTCAAGGTAACAAGGGTTGACCTGGTAGCCCACACTACCAGAAATCTGGGGTACAGTAGCTTCTGAAAGCGAGAGATCTTTGGACCAGAGCTTCTCTTCACATCAGTTCGTGCCGCCAACTGCCGTGTTCCTGAGGAGAACGCTTATGCGGCTCACTATAGGAAGACCCTCTTTTGGGTGCACATCAACACGATTCACAAGCATCCGTGAGGTGTTACGCTTTATCGTTTAGCGCGGACTCGAGTTCTGTTGAGCATTGCCATCACTGCGTCATATAGCACTCTGCCGGGAGAGTCCGTCATACATCAGTGCATCCGGGGACTGGCCATCTCGCGAATGACGTATCTGAAGTTGTCTGTTTTGCCTCCCTCGAAGAGGTAGTAAAGCAGAGTCGGTAGCGAAGTTCGTCACTGGAGAGTCGCTCAAGCAGTTTGACTTTTGGGGGCGAGGGCGATCAGGCGCTGTATGTCGGACCCTGCATGGGACCAGACTCTGAATTGGTACCCAACCAATACTACCATTCCATCAATCATTTGACGTTCGAGGCCAACGCAGAGAACGGTTATCAGCTGGAGCCGTTGACAGCTGATGATCAAACGCCCATCCGATTTCGAACATCATCCGAACTGTGGCGACCCCGGATCTTCAGCGAGGGTATCTGCCGCTCAATAGTTCATGCTCATCAATCTTGATAATAGAGATGAATGGCCTTCAATGATAGAGTGTAGACTGTGAACCACACCATTGCTTTACGACAATCACTCGTGATAGAATCACGCTATGGCCATATGACGCGTCTAGATCGTACGACGACCAGCTGTTGAAAGAGGGTAACAGATTGCAATATAGTCTCTATCACAAAAGAGATCCGCCACTGTTCTCCACCTGTTAATATAGTTTCAGTGTACTATGACAGGCTACGCTATAACTGTACAGTCTCATTGGTGATGCAAGTGGGCTTGGATCCGAGATTGGTGCTTTTGAATAGCCTTGAACGCGCGTTCTTCTAGCATCCATTGTCTGAGATTTACTTCATAATATGAGTGAGCCTTATCTCAAGATATATGACTTGAGTAAATTGGTCATCGACACTTACACTGTGCCATTGATAGGAAACCTTGTCAAGACGAGGACAAATTCTTGCTCTGTTGAGTCTGGGAACTTGGAGCAGCATCAACTGTAATGGCCATAGAAAAAAACACAAATTCCACATAAACCCTATCACTGTTATGTTTGCGAGCACCACGCCCCATCTGATCCGTTTCGCGGCCCTTTATCTGAATTCATGCTCATTTCCTCATTTCGTCCTGGGTGTGACTTATTTTGCTAAGTTTAGCTCGTCTGCAATAGCAATTTTATTCGAATGGTGGCAAGTGGTAGTCAACTGTCAACATGCAACTACCAAAGAATGATGGGACAACGCACCAGTGTTAATGAACTAATAGATGATGACTCGAATCCGTATTGCGCTGAAAGATTGCACTGGACTCGTTGAGGCTGATAGAATGACAACGCCAACACTTCATGATAATATTTCGAGTTTTATATGCTAATCAAGGCGCTGAATTCGCTGAATTAGCCTAGTATCCGTGGTGAAGGGCAAATGGACTGGTGCAAAGCTCAAAGTCTCACAACTTTAAATCACAACATTCATCACGATATCATGACAGATACCTAATATGTCGGACGATGCCTACGGCGTTTTTTCATCATACTACCATTCCAAGTTGAACTAATGAGTAGCTGTCCACGAATAAGTATCCTCGTCACGATATACGTAGATCTTTACACCAAGACGGCATGAACTGCCCTACGATCTATTATTTTCTCGAAGCTTCTGAGACGCGGAGGTGAATCTCGTCGGGAACTGACACGGCATTCGGCCCAGGAGCGATCATACGCCGATTTCATCCATTTGGGTCTTCGATCATCCCATCTCAAATCGCACTGTCGTCCCATGTTGCCGCATGATTGACTGATCGACTGCACAACGAGCGCACAGACAGACATACATGATTTGGGCCCAACAAACCCTTTAAAGATACCATCACTGCCGAAGTTGATATCGCATCTTACAAAGTAATCAGTACAAGCTAGTCAAGACCATTCTGAAACTGAAATATCAACGGATCCGAGCCGCTTTTCAGCAAACGCACGTCTCAGTCTTCCCGCGGTCTGAGCACAGATATCCACAGGGCAACGAAGGATGCATTCGAGATGTTGTTCATGGCCAAGCTCTACTATGCGCATTCATTACCGCCCGCCTTGTCTTGATTGGCCTTACCTCTGGAAATGATAACATTCTGCCAACTAGTTCTCAACACACATGACAACACCTAAATCTCGGCGTCTTCCAGCTCCGTCGCGGTCCCGTTCGGATGATACAATGCCTAGATAAGTTTTTTTTGCATCATTCAGTGTACCTAAGACTTTGGATACCGCACGGCTGTCTTCCATACTTGCCATTATTCGCTATCACCATACATGTGGCCTGTGGCAATGTATGGATAGTTACGTAGGGCCATCAGCTGGCTGCATATTGGGAAATTGGGCGGCATGACGTCGTCCCTACAGAATTCGCTTGAGCGGCAACGGGCATCGCGAACATTCAACGATTTCGCTCCTCTGCATTAGGGGTTTCAAATCACCATCAAGAAATTATATGGGAACTTATTATTGCTGTTGAATTGAGGTAAATATGCAAAAATTATACCGACAGTTACTCACGTAACATATGTAGGGAATATGCGGGCTCTCAAATGACTTTCCTTTGCAGGTGGCTGCAATGAAAAAGGGAGGTCAGAATATCTACCTAGTCAACGGTGTGCATTCTTCACTCAAAGAAAGTACAGAAGGAAGTTGACGTGATGCAAGGTGGCTAGGCACTGCGTAGTGGGTTGAATATTATTCAAGTACATAATAAGCGTCTCAGGACCAGTGGACTGAAAGCGACCTGATAGCAGCTTCAAAAATAATTGATGAAAACCAGGCGTATCTCTTACAATAAATCATCATTGAGACTGTCACCAGGCGTCGGGCGATGGGCGAGGGGCCCCGGGAGGTCCCTAGGTAGGTATCCCACGCCCCGTGTATATGCATATATCTGCTTATCAAGATAATAGGTACCTGGAGACAAGATTGGGTAGAAACCAGGTGATTACGTAACACAGCGCTACTAGGCAAGGGGGCACCTTCTTCGTATTGAACAACAAGCCACCTAACAATCAGCTCATCAGGTCAGCCCTCCCTTGATGGTGACCTGCTTCAAAGAAATATAGAAACCACGGAAACGGACTTTGTTAAGGTCCGTATTTCCCGCTATACGCTCAATATTTGAGTTTTCCTGATCATTTGCATCCCAACTCGTCCGATCCCAGTTTCGGCTGATTCGCCTCAAGTCCCAAGTGTACCAAACATCAGGACGATCGGTAAGCCGAGGTTTCGGTTAGATATCCGAGCCAGCTTTGCTTGTCTATTATCACCTTATACTCTCGTAAACCAAGGGCAGGGGGCAGTATGGAGAGCGTAGCCAAATGTTTTGGGCCGCCGGGCGAGTCGACAACGACTACAGCGGTTGTTACCACAACCGTCGTGACCACCCTCGCATTGGCCTCACTGACGCGCTTCGTACTATGGCCGCAAAAGCGATCCGTCATCCCAGGCGCTCTCACTACCAGCGTACCGAGGTTGTCTAAGGAAGTACTGGCCAAGACCACCTACAAAACAGACCACTTTCCTGGGGCGAGGGATGTTGTCACGCCGGTAAGTCTCTCGTCCATTCAAGTGTTTCGTCATAACTAATGACATCTGTGCATAGTATGGCAACATCAGAGTTTACGAATTTGGTCCTGAAGATGGGAGAAAGGTACTCTTTATCCATGGCATTAGTACCTCATGTATGACACTCTCAGACATCGCCAACCCGTTGGTCGGCAAGGGATGTCGGGTATTGATGTTCGACTTATTCGGACGAGGATTTAGTGACGCCCCGGGTGACCTGCCTTACGACACGCGACTGTTTGTGTCGCAGATCCTGCTTGTTCTAGCTTCGTCGCCTCTGGCGTGGACGGGCAACGATGCGTTTAGTATCATTGGCTACTCGCTCGGTGGCGGCATTGCTGTCAACTTCGCTGCGACCTTCTCGGATATGGTTGAGTCTCTCGTCCTGTTGTCTCCCTCAGGACTCATCCGCCCGGCGAACATTGGCCGGTTGAGCCGTCTTCTGTTCACGTCCGGGCTAGTCCCAGAACGCATCCTCGCGTGGATGACCAAGAGCCGCCTACGCACGCCCATTGACAACGCGGTTTCGAAAAAGCGGTCCCCAGTCAAGAAGGCGCTGACGCCCATAGCGGAAGAGAAGGAGGATTTGATCGATGTTGCGATACAGGAGACCGTGGATCCGCCCTCACAAGCAAGTCCGACACCTTTCGAACGCGACGTAATCGAATTTGTGCACTGGTCCCTCGATTACAATGAGGGCTTTGTCCCGTCCATGATGTCAACGATCAGATTTGCGCCATTGATGGATCAGCACCAGTACTGGCGGCTATTGGCCAAGCGGAAGCCAGGAACCACGGCTGTTTTGATCGGAGAGGAGGACAACCTAATTCAATCGGAGGACTACGAAGAAGACGCCCTGCCACTAATTGGGGGTAGGAACAATGTGTTTTGGCGCACCGTACCGGGTGCACACAATTTTCCGTTCACTCACCCACGCGGCGTGCTGAAAGCACTCTATGAGTTCTGGGAGTTGAAATAATGAGGCGTTTTGCAGAGATGACATCTTAGACTTCGCACACGACCTAGAGTGCACATTGCTTTATGAAACAGAACGGAGAGACGGAGCAATCCCTTGGTCAGAAACATTTATAAATAAGAATGGGAGGTGCGCCTTATGGGTTATATAGAATTTGACTCATACAGACGTCATACATTAATTAATCAATTAAAATAGCGCAACACTGCGCGATAATCGCCAAATCTCAGCTGTCTCCTTGCCTTTCATCCACCGTGATTCAAAAATCGGACGCAATCGATGCGGAAGGGCAGCCTCGTCGCTGTAACTCAGGCATCCATCGCATCACGGCCATTTAATAAAATGACGCAAGTCGACACCGCGACAACATCGTCAATCTCCTTGCCGTTTAGCACCATCACGGCATCTTTATCGAAGCCGAAGCCGGCGACACGCCCAACCTCGACGCGCTGCTGGTTGAGGCACTTGTAAAGGATGCCCTGGCGGCCATTCGTCATGTCCCAGAAGTACGGAATACTGTGGCGCACAAAGGCCTCGTGCTTGGCGTCATCTTTGCCGACGTCGTCGACAGGCCACATCTCGATATGGTGACGCGAGTGCTCGCTGCCCGTAGGAAACTTGACCGTCGAATTGTCGAAGGACACGAAGGTGATGTTGAGGTCGCACACCTTGGTCCCACTGCTGTCTGTCATGGCCTTGATTGTGCGCATCATGTTCCCGCTGCTCGCAATGTTGTACGTCGGCCGGCTGTTTTTCTTGAGATCTTGCGCCACCTCGGTCACTTCGTCTAGAAAAGCGTGGCTGAAGTTCTCCCACCGCTGCTGCAGCCGCCCTGACAGTTCGTATATCTGCGCATCGGTCTTGAAGTGGACTGCGCCTTTGAGGTAGAAGGTCTGTGTGGGCTTCAAGACGACGTCCTTCTTGATGGGGAAGTCATCTGGGTGGAAGGGATATCCCATGGTGGGCGATGATGTTGACGTGGATTTGGTATATAATTACAGCGTAAACAACACAGATGACGCTGAGCGACTTATTTCTTCCGACTTCTAATGACTTTTGTTTTGGTATGTATCCTCTCGCTTTTGAAAATGAAGATCACGAGTGGTATTGGCTTTTTAATTCATGTAGGCTTTTGAGTAACAGCTGATCGTGAGGCTTGTCCGCTTTAGCACCCCTATAATGGCCCGCTTCGTGCCGAAATCCAGGGTCTGCGACGCTGTATTCGACGATTGACGTCAGGCGTAATGCAAGAAACCTGATTTGAGACCCGCATCTCGGCTTACAGGTCGGGGATCGTCCACTTTCGCACTGCCACGCCAACGATTACGAGGAAATTCTCGCAGGCCTGAGAGAATTTGATGTCGAGGGAACCATTGCGGTAGTCATAATTGCGTGCATATATACATGCTCATATGATATGTTCGTGGCCACGTGGGTTCATTTGAAAGAGCTTTGCAGCTTGGCTTCCTCGAGTGTAAATCGCTTCCAGGAAAAGGTACTAACTTTCGAAGCTACTGTACTACATTCGTTTCTATGTATTTGGCACAACACTGACCATCTATCGCCGACCAGACGATATCGAAATCGTTTACCTTGTATCGCAATTTGTTAAAAAATAAGACTCGATGTTCGAGAATAATTATAGCCTCAAAGATGTCCGTCCAATCCGCGTGCGGTGTTCCTGGTTCACCAGAGCACTTAACAGAGTTATTTATATGAGGACTGCGACCTGTATATTGTGATATCGTGACAGATATATTGGACCTTGTACCACCTCCGGCATCATTGACGATGCACAGCAGCCGCCACAAGTTCGTTGGGCTTCAGCGGGAATACTATGGCGATTTCGACAATGTTCACGGTCGCACCGGCTAGCGGCCCATTCCAGCTCTCAGCGCCCCCGCTTCATTGGATCTGTACCTATTCACTAAGATTAGAGCAAGAATAATTATCTGAGGCCAGATAATTATCGGACATCAAAGATAAGGACTGCGCTGATCATTCAAGACCAGACTCAGAACTCCAATCCAGGGCATATATATACATTTATATATACATATATACTCCAGGGCCTAAGAATATTCCCGAAAACCCAGCCAAGCGACCATGCCCGCCCAAACACCCCCGACCTTCTCCAGCGCGGACCCAGCCGCGGTCGAGTCCACCTGTAGGGAATACGGCCTGACGGAGGCCGCTTTCAAGGAACTGCACACGCGCAGCGTCGGCGCCAAAGCAACCGCGTACTGCCCGTACAGCCAGTTCCGGGTCGGCGCCTCTCTGCTGTCTGCCGACGGTGTATACATCAATGGCGCCAACGTCGAAAATGCTGCGTATCCCGTGGGGACGTGTGCCGAGCGCGTGGCTCTGGGCAAGGCGGTGACCGAGGGTCACCGTAACATCAAGGCTGTAGCTGTCGCTACCGACATCTCGCCTCCCGCAAGCCCCTGTGGCATGTGCCGCCAGTTGTGAGTACTTGATGTACCTTTTGTTCGAGATACCTCACCTGTCTTTTTATGCCTATTCTTAGATCGTTAGCTGTTGAAGACTAATTAGACTGTCTATTGTCGCAACATAACAGCATCAGGGAGTTTTGTGACCTGCAAACACCAGTCATCATGTTCGACAAGGACGATAACTATATTGTTATGCGTATTGAAGAAGTATGTATAAGCCATCTACGCCTGAAAAGCTTGTCACTGACACGCTACGTCTTGCCATAGCTGTTACCCATATCTTTTGGGCCCGAGGCTCTGCCACCACCCAGATCCATCATGTAAAATCTAAAGTTTCCCTAGATACCTACCTATACTCGAGGCAGCATAAGGCCAAGGAAATATTTGAACAGCCATGTCTTCCCATTGAATCTTGCATTGCATTGCATCGACCATTGTAACAGTGTAAGACCAGTGGTATATGGTTCTGATCAAATTGGTGTTTAAAAATTGCTCATCCCTAACCGATTAGGTATTTACGATGTCACATTGATATACACAAAACGTAGTGCATCTCCTTGGTGCTATGTCCTTCACACTTAGCCATCGTTATAAAATTCTACTAACAGCATACTAATATCAAGTGTGCAGAGTGAGATTCAAAATCTCATGATGCGCAGTCGAGATGCGGGGAATAAAGCAGGGATCCGGGACCTTGCCAACCACCTGATTAACCCATGCATATCGCCCATCGTCCAATACATCAGGCCAACTTTTGGAAGAAGAAGAAACAGACAATTTCACAAAACTATTCTGTAGTCATGTATATCGAGACGAATAAGTCTCAGACTAATAATCTTACCAACCCTCAAGTCCTAATTCTGGACCAGACTATTCTGAAGGTCAAATCATTCGAGGCCAGTCCGTGACTACTGCCGCACTATGTATGCTACAGAGATCGAGAGGTCAGGCAACTCAACCTGGAACAATTGTTAGTCTAGCCTCAGTCCAGCCGACGCATGCACATTCTGTTCTTTTTACGAGAAGTCTGTTACAGTGTTACGATTCAGAGACCAAGTTCGGTAGTTCGGGCCTGGGTACCAGGGTCACGAACTATGCGCGCCAATCAGCAGCTCGCTCCCGAGGGAAGCCGACTACGAAATGGGACATCACCACCGCTTCTCCGCATTCTCTCGACCTACTACCCCAGAAACCCCAACTTCAACATGTGTCATAGCACAATACCACTTCTCCCCAGCTTTCCTCAAAATGGGTAGCTGCGGCGACTAGCTGGGACAGTCCGGGGTATCTCATTTGCTGAGCGGAGATCCCTCGATCCCTTCCCCCTTGTGCCCCAAGGAATTTGTGCACCTATCCTATGGCAGGGCGCGTAGGACTTGCGTGTCTGGCTAGCACGATTGCGGCTCAGGAAACCGTGCCATAGCGGATATTGCCAACGAAACGAGGCACCGTTGCCCCGAACCCATGTATATTTTCCAACATGTAAGCGAGAGCCATCGTCGCAGCTCTGGGGGTGGAGAATCTTGGCCGAGAAGCTGGTCCATGGGCTCGGCGAGGTGAGGAGGGTTCCACTGATGCATGCTACCTTGTTGCTACCTAGATATATGAGAGCTTGCCTCCTCCTCTTCTCGCAGATGTCTTGGGTTGCAGAACTGGGGTGAGCTTCTCCTCATCTACTGCTCGACTATCTCTCCATTGCTCCTCATTGGATCATCTCGCGTGGTTGTTAAGACTCCAGGAGACTTAAGTCACATCCAAGATGGCTAAGCTACCAAAGATCAGTAAGTTGGCCTCAGCTGTGTCTTCGATTATCAAGATGTTGACGTTGACGCCTTCCTAGCGAATACCTACTTCGTGGCACTCATCGCCACGGTGGGAGGTATGCTGTTTGGATTCGATATATCCAGTATCGCCGCTATTGTCATTACACCCCAGTACATCGAGTATTTCAACAATCCATCAGGACTTATACAAGGTGCCATTGGGTCTGCATTGGCTGCTGGATCGGTGGTGGGAAGTTTGATGGCGGGTCCTATATCTGATAAATATGGTCGACGTGACAGGTGGGTAGAGATGTCTCCATCAGCCGTATGGAATGCTAATAACTTCATAGTATCATGTTCGCCTGCTTGTGGTGGCTCGTTGGGACTGCAGTCCAAGTCTCCACGAATGGTATCGGCTCGCTCATCGCTGGACGTGTGCTGAACGGCGTGTGTGTTGGCATCACCTCATCGCAGGTGCCAGTCTACCTTGCTGAGATTGCAAAGCGTGTAAGTTATGAATTAACCTCCAGCTCCGAACTCGAGACTGATAGGCCTAGGAATCTCGAGGGCGGATCATCATCATCCAACAACTCGCGATTGAGTGGGGTATCTTCATCATGTACTTCGCCAGTTACGGTTGCGGCTTCATCAAGGGAACCGCTTCGTTCCGGACTGCATGGGGCCTGCAATTCATTCCTGCCGTACTTCTCATGATCGGCCTCCCATTTCTCCCTCGGTCTCCTCGATGGCTGGCCAAGGTTGGTCGCGAAGAAGAGGCGATTCAAACCCTTGCCGATATCCAAGCTGGCGGCAACAAGGAGGACGCGTTGGTTATTGCTGAATGGGAAGAGATCTACACTGTCCTAGTAGCAGAGCGTGAAAGCGTCCAAGGCTGGAGAAAGTTCATCTCCAACGGCATGTGGAAGCGAACGGTAGCTGGGATGAGTGTCCAAGCCTGGCAGGTTAGTTTGCCCTGGTGTCGTTTGATGTCACTGTAAGACCGTGGCTAACTTGATCACAGCAATTGAGTGGCGCCAATGTTATCGTCTACTACCTGACTTACGTCTTCTTGATCGCTGGTCTCCAGGGCAATATCAACTTGATTGCCTCTGGCATTCAATATGCCCTATTCATCGTGTACGTGTTTGACAGGATGTCATCTCTTGGCTCAGTGTGCTGACTCATCTAGATTCACATCGATCATGTTCTTCTTCATCGACCGCACCGGCCGCCGCACCCTTCTGATCTGGGGCGGTCTTGGAATGGGTATCTGCCATTTCGTAATTGGCGGTGTCATCGGCGGCTTTTCCGAGCAGGTGCCTGGAGGCGTAGACGGCAATGCCAACGTGACATTCAAGGTATCGGGCTCGCCCTCGTACACCGTCATCGCCTTTAGCTACCTCCTCATCATCACCTACGCCTTGACGTTGGCACCTGTCGCTTGGATCTACGCCGCCGAAGTCTGGTCACTCGGAACGCGCGCGACGGGCATGTCTTTCGCCGCAGTGGCCAATTGGCTGTTCAACTTTGCTCTTGGCTTGTTCACACCACCAGCATTCCAGAACATCCAGTACAAAATCTTCATCATCTTTGGCGTCCTATGCGTTGCATCCGCCATCCAGGCGTACTTTACATACCCGGAGACATGTGGAAAGACGATAGAGGAGATCGAACATCTCTTTGCTAAGGGGGCGCCTGCGGCCTGGAAGACGAAGAAGGGAGGCTCACGGCTGGAGGCCGAGGTCCAGGCCGTACTGGACCGCAAGCGTGCTGGCGAGACGGTGCATGCCGAAATCCGTGTAGAGCCTGAGAAGCTGAGCTCTACAGAGGACAGGAAGGACGAGGTTGTTTAAACACTACTATTGGGGTTGCATATGAAATATGGATACATAATCGGTGTCTCAATGGCAACACAACATAGTGACTGCCTTTAACAACTCCAATTTGATACCCACCAATATGATAATTCGATTGCACGTCTGTAATTCAGTATCAAAACCTTGACTTGAGATCATCTCAGCTAACACAGCACACTCCATTCAGGTTACTTACACACGTAGAGGTACCTCGGTAGGCGCTAAGTTTCCTCGATACCCCTCTAAACCCGACATCGCTATCTTTTAGCGCGCTGCAAGGTACCACCGTAAGTAGCCCTAGAGGTTCCCGTTGTCCATCGCCTAGCCAGGGGTTGCCAGGGGACGCTAAACGTTGTTCGCCCGCTACCAAACATCGAGCATCCCTCCACGCGCCGCATCACAGCGAATCTTGGAATCTTCCAAGTTGTTAAACGGCTTTCTCTTCCTCGCCTTGTTCAGACACAGTCCAGTATCTGCACAACCATGCATTAGACCCAGACAAGCACCTGTGCTGGTTCCTGTCTGGACTTCACATGCACATACACTAAGGCTTTTATCGATATTCCCCTTGATTCCTTTGCCTGTTTCCTGTGTGTTGAAGCGCAAGGAGCATGCAGTGCCTCTAAACCCCATCGACACTCGCATGACCACCCCGCCGTTTTTCCTTGACACGTCCAACCATCCGAACCTCGAAGCGAACCGCCACTCGAACCGTCATTGGAACTATACTTCGGCTCGTTCATATCTTGCTGAGATCAATCTCCGAATCCGAATCTCGAGCCCGCTGCGACCTCAGACTTGTGGACACAATGATCATGGATCAATCCGAGATCCCGGCGCTCCTGTCGCGGCTGGCCAGCGACGAGGATGCATCGCGGAAGATGGCCGTTTTCAAACTGCAATCCTCCATCAATGACCCCTCCTTTGCCGACGTCTTCATCTCCTCGGGCGGCTTGATTGTATTGCGGCGCCTTATTATGAATTCCGGCGGCAACACTCTCGCCTACTCGCTGCAGAGCTTGAGCCGGTTGTTGGAGGTCGATATGGGATGGGACATATTCGAGAGCCCTACGTCGGGCGATCTGGTAGACCGAGTCGTCGAACTCATCGTGTCGAATCCCCTTGTCAATATCCTGCGCGGTGCCATGTCAATTCTCGTTGCGCTCGTCAGTCACTCGCCTCCGGACTCTACCACGACCCCTGGTACTTTCGGTTTCCGCGCCTTGAGACCAGCCATTGCTGTCTACCCCCAATTCCTGGACCTGGTCGTCCAGAAACTACAATCTGCCGACCACGCGCTGTGTGCGACAACTTTGTCACTCATCAACGCCCTCATAAGAGATGCCGTTGCGAGCGATAGCGGTGGCGACGAGTGGCCCAAGTTCATCAAGAGACTGCAAGATCTGGGCTTGATTAAATCGGTATACACCCACATGCAGAGTGCTGCCCTTCAAGACCTGGCCCACCCGCTCTTAGAGTTCCAGTGCCTTACTAAGGTGCTGCTCAAGAAGTGGAGAAAAGTTAGGGTCGATCTGGAGAGACCAGATCACCGGCGCGCCCTGAAAAGTATCCATCTGGCAAGCGCACCAACTAAAGACTACTTGGCCGGCAGCATGGATTTAAATGCCGAAGACACGCAGGAGACGACGAGCAAGAAAGGAAGCCGGAAGCATCACCCGGAGAAATGGCGCAGGCTAGGGTTTGAGACCGAAAGCCCAGCTACCGAAATCCATAGTGTTGGCTTCCTCGGCATGATGGATATTTCAGATTACGTGCGGAAGAATGAAGACGCTTTCCAGAAGCTGCTCCTCGAGCAATCCACCCGGCCCTTTTATGAGAGGTGCCCCGTTGCCCGTGCGAGCATGGCGGTCACTCTCACTCTGTACGAATATTTCGACTGTGGCAACGCAGACCACGAAGATGCGAAGGGTCTATTTCAAATGGTGGATGGGGAACAGCAAGACAGGATGTTCCACCCCCTTCTCCTTCAGTGGTCTCGACTTCATACCGCTGGTCTCCACGCTTTCTTCAGACTGTGGAAAGCCACCAGCGCAGAACACCATGACTTCGACAAAGTGGTAGAACTCATCCGGATCTTGGTTAGTCAGGTCGTAGGCCAGGCCGGACGACTCAAAGATGTCGTTGAAGTCGAAGAAGAACTTCAAGAGTACGAATTGTCGCGTCTCCGAGAAGCGCAAATGAACCTTTTAGCTCTATCTTTTGATGACCAGTGGGGAAATCTTTTCAACAATGTGCGCCAAAGCCTGAAGCAAGAGGCCGTCACCTTTGTGAAAGAGCAACGAGTTCGGTGTCTGCTGCAAGGCTCGTGGTTCTCCAAACCCGCGCCGCGCAAGGAGAGCAGAGGCGGCGAAGGCCCGCAAACCCGCCGTGCTAATCATGGCACACTCTGGAGATACGCAAAGCTATCACATAACCGACGGTATCTGCATTGGGGCGATTTCGGTCTCCGCACAGGTCAAGAGCCAGCACTGGATGTTCTTACAGAGAAGCTGGACATACGATTAATCAGCTCCGTCATGTCTAACGTATCTGAGCGGAAAAGCGATGCGTCGTCGACGGACCTGTCCACCTCAAGACATTCGACAACGATTACCATCTACGGCTTCATCAACGTAGAAGAGTCTCAAAAGGGTGCGGAAGGGAAAGAGGAGGCGGTGCTCAATCTGTACCCCCTCAGCGACAGCGTGGCCTCTGAGTGGCTAGACGGGCTGCTCATGTTGCTCGAGCAGGCACCTATCACGGCGGAGACAAACAAACTGCTCGACACTGTCGCAGACTTTGGGATGAAGATCAGATTGCTCAAGGTCCGGATGGAAGCCACTTATGTGCCTCCTGCCAAAGGAGCGGGCGCAATACCGAGTCGAGAGGGCCTGGATGACAACTACTACTATACTAATATCTGAGATGCCCCCGCTAATCTTGGGGCTCTCAATTGGGACACTCATCTCACGACCATCATGTTGAAGGAGGGGAATAATCAGGCGTTCTGTTGATACCTATTTGCAAGATTTGACTTGGCTTTGCTTTAGAAAGATATACCCCTAATTCAACTGTTGCGCGACAGGAGTCTACACCGCCCACCATCTAATTACCTACTTGGCAGTAACATGTTGGCTGGTTGATGAACTATGTCGCCAAGTTATCGAACAGCGATGAGGTTGCTGCCGAGCTGAAATAGATAGTTCGATATAAGGAAGCTAATGAAGGTGAGGGGGGTATATGATGTATGTCAGTCGCCCTCGCATTGGTAGGGTCGAGAGCACAGGGCAGGGGCATCGGGTGGCGTCGAATGAGATATGCTCTTTCGGGACGGAGAAGAAGCCATTGAATGTGAGCATATGAGCTATCAGCTAATCTGAATGTCGATGTTAGCACCTCAAAACAACGTTTTACAAAATGCCAAGAACTCAGGACTTCACCTGAGCAGTGCCACTTTTCAGCCCGAATTTGGCCTCAGCAAGACCTGCTTTTGCACAAGCCCAACCGCATAAAATATTGTAACGGTTCATCACGTTTCTCCGTAAATATACTAGTACGAGCGAATTAGAGACGACCGTTTTACTTAAAACGGACTTCCTACGTATTGACGCATGAAAGAAATATTTTGTTTCGTTCAAGATTCAACATGCACGATGTTTTATTATTTCATTTATAGACTGCCGGGCTGCGATGTAATACATAAATATTAATAAGCAGGGAAGACTCTCTGTCTTTATTCAACCCATCTTTCAACTTTTTTTTTTTTCACGGGCTTTTTTCGTCATTAATCTTCAGCAAGTTCGCCAAATCTTTTGCGCTTCTGCGACCTCCTCAGACCATAAAATGGACTCTACTGCTAGGAAACCGCCAACACCACCACCTCTTCCCCCACCCCTAGCTTCGCACAAGGTCCAGCGGACAGCGGAGAGGCCATCTACCTACCTTGCTTCTTTAGAGGCTGCCGGGCCAGATTTTATGAACACGGCACCTCATGTTCCCATCGCCAAACAACCTATCAAACCAACATGGTACTTCTTCTACGGCACTCTCACCAAGCCCGAAATGCTCAAACACATCCTCGACCTCGACGAAGAGCCGGTATTGCGACCGGCCAAGATCATCGGCTACGAACTTTCGTCTTGGGGTCAGTACAAGGCCCTTGTGGAAGGGGAGCCGGGAACAGAGGTATTAGGTTTTGCCTACGAGGTCCAAACCGTCGACCACCAATTCAAGCTGGCACGCTACGAGACACGCGCGTACCGGCTTCATCCCTGTCGCATTCGGTTTACCGACGGTAGAGACCCAGGGGAACTATCTGGAAATACGTTCATGTACGCCGGGGATGCGGCGGCGCTGCGAGCTGGGACATTTGATCGGGTGCTCTGGGAGATTCAGATGGGAGAGCGGCTGCCAGATAAATGGAAGACACCAACAGAGGAGATCATGCGAAGACTTATGGGTGGGCACGGTGACAGCGAGGGTTCGTCAAACCGTGCGATGGAATGAAAGGTCAGCTGGACGCAAAAAATCCATAATTCAATGTTCGAAGGTCGTAATACGCAGTCTCGATTGATATGCATTTCAACGAGACGTGGGTGTGATATCTGATGCACGTACAAACGGATTCTTACGTTTGAAATTCTTAGAGACGAAGCCTGGTTCTTGACGGGGACAGACCTCGCGATACGGAATTGATGGTGTCCCGATATTCTGTCCATAGCCTGCCCTGTTTGGCGCGTGGTTGTAAGAGTGATGTTTTCAGGCTTCCGTTTCCTAGTAGCCTATGTATGTATTTTAAGGGGCTCTCGTTATAATGAAGGCTGGGCCAGAACATCTATAACAACCACTAATACTTCTAAGCAAAATATACTACTCATCGCCAGCCCGCTGTCAATCATGAAATCACACTTCTCATACCAGCCAACGACTCACTCGTACGAACATATAGAATATCTTAAGAGAGCGTCAAACCGAGCAATCGACGTCTAGTATTATCAAGTCCTTTCGAATCAGTTAGGCCTTCTATAGCGTTGCGTTGTTTTCGATTGAGATCCTATTTCTCGTCGCATAAATCGCCCTAACAACGGGTCCAACTATCTGAGTGTTTTTTAAATTCCTCGCCGAACACATCTTGGCTTTACTCACCGGACTATTCTCCAACGTCTATCTCATATTCTGGCACCTTTTTCATAGCATCCAACTGTCGGATCAGATACTCGTGGTTGACCTTACCTAGGCGTGCATAGGAACACTTGTCGATGCAACGTCGAAATGGGACCGTGTTCAAATGTTGGTCCTGATGAGATTGATGACACTTATTGGCACCACTCCTGTATCCTCGGTACTGTTAAGGACGGGATACATGTATGCCGGAACGGTCCAGGCCATCCACAATCCAACCCATAGGAAGCCGACGCAGCGCTGCATGACGGAGGCGCGGGCGTCTGGAGCCTTGACATAGGACATGTAGATAGACGCGAAGACATCTTCAATGAGAATTCCAATAGGCTGAATCGTAAAGAACTTCAACGCCCCTGATTCTCGCCACTCGATCCCTATATTCTCACGTGAGCGCCTCCTAGTCGGTTTGAACACATTTGTACGTACCAGAAGCGAAATCTATGCCTACGTGAAGAATCCCTGATAGGATGAAAACAAGGAACACACGTAGGTATCGCACCGCAGAGCTGCCCCGCGGGAGGCGCAGTAGTGTATGCATTAGCCAGTTTGAGGCGACATATAGCCGATGCGTGTTGATCTGATGCCAAAATTTACTGCACAGATGCTCAGCACTAATTCGTAATTGTACAGGGACCCAAAGTAGCAAACCTCCAAAACGTCCTCAAGCTGTAGGTTTTGGATAGGAGGCCATTGAATGGTGGCCAGTCGATGGGGTCTTGCAACCCAGTAGCCACAGAGAAGAAGGCAAATATTGAGTGTACGCTACGCTGCACCGCGATCAAGCCTAGTCCAAGGCCGATTGCGGCGAAATATCGCATAAAGATCTCTTCGAGAGAGACATCCGAGAATCGGGAAAAGAGGCCGACCTTGTCAATGGAGAAAAACTTGGCTGTAGTGCCTGGGTCAGATGTTACGTCCATTACATCGAGGATCAGGTAGCATCCCACTACGGTCATTGCCGTGTGAGTAAGAAAGCGTGACCGCGATGCAATTAGAGAGCTGTCCAGTCGGGGCAAGTTCCTGGCCTCTTGGGGGGTGTTAACAAACCTCCAAGAGAACGCGATCCGGAGGCCGTATGCGAATCTAGTGAGTAGCCCAAACCGGCGCGGCTGCTTCGCGGAAGACGACGCTCTGGGAGATGGCTTAGCCGGAAGACGCCCAATGAGGTCGTTGGCGGGTCCTTGAAGTTCATAGCTCCACTGGCTGAGCAATGCGACGTCGATGTAGTGAAAGAACAAGGAAATAGTATAGCCGCCGACCGAGGAAGCCCAGGCGCTCCTGGTGATGTACTTGGGGCAATTTACGACGCAATGCCAAACAGACAGGCCGAGTAAGGGCAAGCAGGCTACACGAAGCCATGACGAGGCTCGGGTAAGCCCAACAGCTGTGGAAGTAGTAAGGAGTACCAGGATGGAATCAAACAAAGGGTGGTAATCCATGTTCGCGGCGTGGGACACTCGCGGGCTGAGGTGGGTGGGGTGTTGGGGGGTGTTGGTATGTGTGTTGGTCTGTTGTGTGGGCTGTGGGCCGCTCTGGTGATCCAAGTTAGATATGGACCGCGTTCTTATAGACACAAAATTTGAGAAGGTCGATCAGGAGAACGAAGGTTGATTCAGCGGCTATTCAAAGCTCATAGCATGGGTCTACAAAGAGCCTGGGCTCATTACTAATAATTCATATAAATCGATCTTTGCACCCTTTCCAATCGCTAGTCAAGCCATGCTTCAATCGTCACCAGTGGTGGGAGGGTGGGAGATCCGAAGATGATGTAAGCGATCCTCTCGTACTGCCTTCATTCGACAGGGTTTCAAGTTACTCAATTGGCGCACCAACAGGTAGAGCCACGTTTTGTGATCCGAAGTTGCCGGACATCGTTCATGTTTTACGCATAAAGCGACAATGGCAGCCGAGTAGTGCCTATTTAAACACGCTTACCACTAGGTCGGCTGAGACAAGTGTCATAGAGAGTAGCAGACTCACAAACAACTCCGGAAACGTCACCTCATACCATCTCAACATGGCTCCCGCTATCACGACACTGAAGCAGTCAATCGACGAGCAGGGACTAGTTTTTCCAATAATCACCCCTTCAGATGAGAACTTTGAAGCAGTTCGCGCCTGCTTTGTGAAAAGAGACGATAGCGTGCCTTTTGCCATTGCTCGTCCACAGACCGTGGAGCATGTCCAGGCCCTGGTTAAATACTGTACCGCCAACGGAGTTCCCTTCGTTGTGCGGAGTGGTGGCCACGATTGCGCGGGACGCAGCCAGGTTAACGAAGCTCTCACTATTGACCTGCGCGATATCGCTTATACTCGCTTTGACGACGACGGAAAGACCGCCGCTGTAGGCGGCGGGATCCTGCTCCGGGATCTCGCCAAGGAGCTTGATGCCAGAGGCCTGGCAACCCCAATGTGAGTTTCCATTGAAAAGTTGAATCCATTGAGATTTTGGCCTTTGCCAGAAATGAAACAAGAGCAGAAGGTTGATCATCTTCAAAAGGGGCACTGTTGCTAGTGTTGGCTATGTCGGCTGGGCTACTTTGGGCGGCTACGGACCCTTCTCCTCAAGCCATGGACTTGGTGTCGACCAGATTGTGGCTGCAAAAGTGGTAAATGCGAAGGGCGAGGTGCTTGAAGCCAGCGATGAGCTACTGAAGGGAATCCGTGGAGGTGGTGGCATCTTCGGCATTATCGTCGAGCTGACAATTAAAGTCTATCCGCTGAAAACAGTGAGTTTATTGGGATCTTTTCTGCTACAGTGACGAAAACTGACCGACAATCTTGTGGCCTAGCTTCTAGTATCACTCCTCGTCTTCGAGTCAATTGACCTTGCCTCGACTTGGTCTTCCTATACGAAGGGCTACCAAGCGATGATGGCAGATGCGGCAACTCCCCGCGCCCTCGGGCTCCAGGCCTTTGGCATCGAGCTTCCAAACTTGGGCAAGGTGCTTGCCGTAAGTGCCACATGGGCAGATGATGATCAGACCGAAGGGAAAAAATGGTTTGCCAAAGTTGCAGGCTTCGGCAATTGCTTGATGAACAACCCCGAAGTAAAATCGTTGTCCGACTTCGTAGCTTTCAACGAATCGCTTCTGGTGTACGGCTCGTGGGGCCGAGGATACGCTGCAAATATCAAGAAATACACCCCACAGAGCGCGGACGTGATGGCTAAGTACACGAGTCTCATCCCAGGGGGTGGAATAGCACTATCCGTTCACACACTCCGCGCACCATCTGAGAATGCCGACTCAGTATTCGGAGCCAGAGAAGACCATCTTATGGTCGAACTTGTCGCAATGACGGGCGTGCAAGAACTGGAAGGGGATGGGGCGAGATGGGCGCGAGCATTCCTTGACGAATTGGCAGAAAGGGATGCTGGTAATGTCATGGAGTCGGCGTATGTGTCGCTCATAGCGGATGAGGACTCGGACTATAGAAAACTGTATGGCGGGAACTTCGAGAGCCTGGTGACGCTCAAGAAGTTGTACGACCCAGACAATGTGTTTAAGTACGCGGTTCCCCGTCTGAATATTTAAATCTAGGGCAGATGTACGACCATTGGCTTGTAAGAGATGGGGGGACATACAACGGTTCTGTACGGAATAGCTGCTTACTTTGAAAAAATGCCTTCTGTGATCAGGGGGGGACTGCTGCGACCCCGTTCGCCATAGCTACATTACCCTCTTGCCGGCTCGTGCCCTGTAACTATGAGGCAATTGGTCTCTTGAGTTTGCGAAATGCGGCTGTGCGCTTGGACCACTAAATGAAGCCCTCACATAGCCACTCTCTGAAAGTCCACCCTTCAATACACCTTGGACAAAGAACAAGAAACGAAGATGAAAAACCCGTGCAATAACGTCGCTATTTAATTACATAGCAAAGGTATTGTACCTTTCTTAATTTGAAAAACCCATACGCGTTGATTTCTTGATGAAATAAGTGGTCATGTCCTGCATGGGTACATGGGCTAACTGTCTGAACGAAACAGTCGTCTTTGCTTTTCGTCGTATATTTATGAAGTGGCACTTGGGCTGAAGAAGTTCCCAACTCGATCAGGCCTGTGAAACTCAGTTTTCAGGTGGCAAGGTAATAGGTACGCTTTCCGCTGACGGTAAACGCAGCACCGTTTTGCACAAGTTATATATAAATCATGTCCTCAGTCAATGGCCTGAGAAATGGCTGAGCCGAGCCTGAGATGGAGGACCGATAACGCTAGGCTTAAATTGGAATGTCTTGGCATTTTGTAAAACGTGGAACCTTGCTTCAGTTGCTATGCCAGCTGGGATCCACTCTGGTCGCAATGGCGCTTGAAGGATGTGACTGTTAATATGTTAATGGTGTAGCGCCCAATCACCCCATATATTGGCCCGGCAGCGTCACAACTCCAGAGTCCAGCTCCAGGAGATCTCCATACAGAGTACAATACACATGATCTCATCGCAAAACGTCGCAAATGATTTATGCGTAACCTGTGTAACTAACATCTCATTTCTCACTCCGCGTTGCTTGAGCGAGGTCGTTTGGAAATATCGTAGAAAACAACAAGAGATTAAGCATCTATCACCGACCCAGCCATCTTGAGTACCTCCTACCTTAGGTACCTACCTACTCACGCCATGCCGCCCCCCTCAACACCACCATCACCACCTGAAAAGCCCAAACATGGTGTATTCCAGAATGAGAAATGGCTTTGTACGTGCGCCATTTACCTAGATACAAATAAAATCCAATCATTCATTATGCGAAAAAAAACTCAACAACAAAAGACAACAAAGCTAATGTTCGACCCAGGCAATTGCGATCCAAGACTGGACGCCGTGGTAAAGACCGTCAGCAAGAAGTCAAAGAACCACGGCCGGCGGTTCTACGCCTGTCCCAAGTACGGCCAGGGCAACCACTGCGACATGTTCCTCTTCGTAGAAGACGCAAGACCGCGCGAGTACGAATATCTGAAGAGCAACGGCCGCAGCGAGACTAAGCGGCAGATGACCATCACGGAGAGCATGAACACACCTAGTAAAAATAAAGATAAGCGAAGATCAGACGACGCGACACCTCTGGCGCATGTCGTGGAACCCCAGGCGGATATGAGCAATAGCAAACACAGTGTAACAACAGCTTCTGCAAAAGCGGCAACTGCCTCGAGACCTACTACGTCCACGTCTTATATCACCATAAGCCCTGATAGCTCGCCGTCGACGGCGCAGACTTCAACGTTAAAAGCCAGCAGTGGTGATAGCGGCAATAACGGCAAAGGCAACATGGCGACGCTGTCCCGGACCGACGACTTCTACGACACGACGTCCGACGAAGACGAGTCGCAGGAGTCGAGAAGAGGCGGCTCGTCGCGCACCATAGGAACCATAGGCAGCAGCAGCGCAAGACCCGGCACCGTAGCCGCCACACCGACGGCCGGCGCTAAGAGAAAGCGCGCATTGGACGAGGAAGAAGACCTCCTGGGTGATCTGTCGTCAGATGGCGAGGAAGAGCTGGTCGCAGTCACCGACCGATCGAGTCGGTCGTTCAATGCGCTCGGCAAGCGACCCCAGCACCAGAGCTCGTTCACCACGCCCAGCGCGCTGCGCACGACGGATGTGTTGCCGAACGGCCTGCCGACGCCGTCGCTGACGAAGGATAAGTCTGTGAAGAAGGTGTTGTTCAGGGATGAGGTGACGGTTATGGATGACAGTAGCAAGAACCAAAATACTCGCCACGGCAAAAACGCAGGTGCCTCTGCCTCAACCTCGGCCTCAGCCGCAAAACGCCAGCGTCTAGATGACGACGATGACGAAAGAATACCCGCAACTGCTTCGAAATCCCCATCGCCTGCAACCCACGCCTCCCGCCTCTTCGGCACAGACGCCACCATCGAGCCCTCATCCACATCCCTACCCCCAACTCTCCCCCAACCGCAACCGCAATCACTATCCTCATCCTCATCCCCCTCCCCAGGCACAACAAGCTCCACCACCTCAAACCTGACAACCGAAATCATGGCGCTCCTGCAGAACTCAACCATCGACGCATCAGTGCGGAGCGCGGTGCGCCAGACCCTCGACAAGCACGTCAGCCAGGCGAAGGGGTACGAGCGCGGCCGGGACGCGGCGCGCAAGGCGGCGAAGGAAGCCGACGACCGCGCCGCCGCGCTGCAGGGTAGGGTCGACGAGCTGGAGAAGGCCAGGCGCGAGGTCAGGGGCAAGATGTTGGCTATGTGGGAGCGGGCGTGATTTTGAGCGTTTGGTTTGGGGTTTAAGGGAGGGGAAGTGAGGGATGGATGGAGGGAGGGAGTTTAGTGGGAAGGGAAGGGAAGGGATGGGATGGGATGGGATGGGAATGGGTGCTTTATTACTTTCAGATAGGATGATGCATTCACGTGCTTGCGGTGTATACTTATGCAATATGCAGGACAGGCATGGATGGTCCGGGACAAGGGGGTTTCGTGGTCCGAACGACTGTGTTCTGGAGTCGGTAGGTGCCTATCTTGGTACCAATTCATGCTAAGGCGTGGGAGTTGTTCAGGCTCTCCCCGTTTAATCGATTAAATTTCACAGAGAAGGCCGGCGATGATGGATGCGATCGATTTTAATTTACGATATATAGATACCCTTTGCCCTCTTGAGGTCAGGTTCATACCTAGGTGATAATACCTAACTTGGTCAATTCTTACCGAAGTTTACTGTCATGCAGAGAATCATAAGTTTCCTGTGAATTAACCGTCCGGACCATTGCTGAAGCTCATGAGCCTGGTAAGAGAGGCAGCAGGTTGAAAATTGACAATTGAACCGACCATTTAACACGGTGAAATTGAAGTACACCTCATAAGGATAGCGTAGTTCTTAGACAGCTGCAGCTACAGTGTGTTATCATCATGATGAGTTTCAAAATTTGCAAAGTGAAGTAAATATTTTTTCGTATTGGCTAATAGCTGGATACCTTTACGGCAAGAAGCGTTCGCAGATAGTGAGCAGAGCAGCGTGGGTAGCAAAGCCGTTTCCAGATATCATAGACAACCCCCTATATACTCCAGCACAATGGTAAACATCAAAAATGAAAATCACCCCTAAACACCATGGCCCACGAAATAGATGGCCTCTTCAAAAATATCGTATATAAGGTAGGCAAGGTTGTCAATATCGTATGTATGACGACGTTACCACCCTGACCCCTCAGAAACATGCAAACCTACACCCAGATGTTCACAGGTTTATGCGTAAATTACATGAGCTCCATCGCCCCAGAGACCGAGCACAGCCATCAAGAAGCCGACGCCGGCGACAGCAGTCTGGACCGTCTGGTTCTTGACAAAGACCTCGACCTCGGCGCGGACCTCCTCGCCGTTGACGTCCTCCTCCATCAGCTCCTCGCCGCTCGCGCTGCCTTCGGTGTGGGAGTCGTCAAGCACATCGTAGCTGGCCACCATGCGCTTGGCCGCGGCCTTCTCGCGGCGGGCCTGGGCGAGGGCGGCTCGGCGCTGCGCGTTGGCGGAGCGCGACGATGAGCCGCTGCTGCTGCTGCTGCTGCTGCTGCCGTAGAGCGACGGCGTGACGTAATCGGTCAGGCGCGTGCCGAAGCAGAAGAGCGAGGTGTACAGCAGGTAGGGATGTCTGAAGCCGCTGGGCGAGAGGATGAAGGCGAGGAGGAACGCGGAGCCCGAGGCGCCCGAGAGGGTGATGAGCTGGTTGGTGGCGGTCGTCGCCAGCGATTGGAAGGCCTTGGCTGCTGCTGAGGCGGAGGAGTGGTCGAGGAGAGATGGGGTTGTGATGGTTGAGAGTGTGTATGAGGTTCCCTGGATTTACTTGTTAGTTCTGATATTTACATAGTTCGAGATGCTGGGCTTCGTGATCTGATCCGACGATCTGATCTTGGGCGTGATGCTGGAGCGCGGGGCTCGCCTCCACCAGATGAGGGGCATCGTCGCGGTTCGCGCAGGGGTGGCACTTACAGTCAAGAGACCGAGGGAAATGGTCCCCACAAACTTGAGGACAGACACCTTTCGGGATGCCATGGTGTCCAGCGGGCTGGCAGGCTTGGTATTGCGATCGTATCGGCGTAAGGGTAGTGTGATGAACGAAGTAAAGAAAAGTCAAAGAAGAATGCGGATGGTAAATGGTGTGGTGGTGGTAGTGGTGGTGTCGTGTCCGGACTCAGTCAGGTACCTACAGCACAGTACCCAATGCCAGCTCACGGAAAGTAAGCTATGATGACACCAGCACGACATTGCCGTAAGCCGCCTGCCTTAGCACTGACTAGCAGACAGTCAGTGCTATCTGACGTAAATACAGTACGTCTCAGACTGTACGTAGATGCCTGACTTGCTACATGCCTCAGGTGTGTGTCATTGGAGAGAGAGAGAGTCCTTCCAGTTTAGGAAAACACCTGCCGAGGAAGCTTTGAGCTGGCGAGATGGCAACCAAAAGCAGTCTAGCGGGGCATGGTAGCACATGCGGGGTGCATCTGTGGGCAGGGGACAGGGTCCAGTCCGTACCTCGGGCGCGCTGGGCTTTGGTCCATATTTCTGCCGCAATGTCCGCAAGGGAGCATGTACCAACGCTGTACCGAAAAGGCGCAGTTGCTGTCCCAGGTGGTGGGTCGGCCGAGGCAATGTACCCTGTGGGTACAGCACTTCAAGCAAACCTGGGAACTCGCTTGCGAACTACTTACTGGGTAAAGCTCTATGTGAACTTCTCATCTAAGCACGGCCGAATCAACAGGAGTGTGCCGCCGACCACCCCTTTACTTTGTTTGTTCTTCATATTTCCCAGATAAATGTTTCTTACCTCAGCCTTCTTGCTTTGATCTTAATATCACTCATTCTGTCCTGCCATCTTGTGTGTTTACTTAGAGCCTTATCTGTAGAAGAGAGATAGAGAGCTGAGACTGCATACATCATCTGTCTTTGATCGAGTTGTACACAGCGGGTCTTACCTTACCATAAACACAGCACATAACACAATATGCCTATTCCGCGATCCGATTATCTAAGTTCCGTGTGGCGGGACGGAATATTTGGTAAGCCAACCATCCAATGGAATTGTCTCAACACACCCAACTGACAGGCAATAGATGGACGAGTTGTCTTTGTAACCGGCGGTGCCGGCACCATTTGCAGTGCCCAGACTAGGGCTATGGTACATCTCGGTGCAAACGCTTGCATCATCGGCCGTAACGTAGAAAAGACAGAGTCTGTGGCCGCCGATATCGCCACGGCCCGGAAAGGAGCCAAAGTCATAGGCATTGGTGGCTGCGACGTCCGCGACGTGAGTGCAGAGTTCTTATATGTCTCATCAGAGGCGGTCTATAAAAGACTATCACTGACCGAAACTCCCCAGCCTGAGAGCCTAGTAAAGGCCGCTGAGCGATGTGTGAAAGAGCTCGGTGCGATTGACTATGTCATGTACGTGTATCCAACTAGCTCACCACTCCGTATCTCATGGAGACTCAAAAGCCAACTAACCTCCCCATCCAGCGCCGGAGCGGCAGGCAACTTCGTCGCGCCCATCACGGGCCTGACCTCCAAGGGCTTTAAGACGGTCATGGAGATCGACGTGCTGGGGACGTACAACACGGTCAAAGCGACCATCCCCTACCTCGTCGAGTCGGCCAAGCGGAACCCCAACCCGAGCACCGACGCCAACGGGCTCACGGGCGGCCGCATCCTCTACGTCTCGGCCACGTTCCACTACGCCGGCATGCCGATGCAGGCGCACGTGGCCGCCGCGAAGGCCTCGGTCGACTCCATCAGCGCCTCGGTCGCCCTCGAGTTCGGCCCCTTCGGCGTCACCTCCAACGTCATCGCGCCGGGTCCCATCGAGGCCACCGAGGGCATGGAGCGCCTCGCGAGCAACCGCTTCGACGCCAAGGAGTTCGCCAAAGTGGTCCCGCTCGGGCGGCTGGGCACAGTTCGCGACATTGCGGATGCGACGGTGTACCTCTTTAGTGACGCGGGGAACTACGTGAACGGCAACGTGCTGGTTGTGGATGGCGCAGACTGGAGACAGAAGGGCATGGGCGTGGGGCGAGACCCGGGCATGCAGTATCCTGACTTCTTGCTCAATGGCGAGTTCTCTAAGTACGTGAAGAGTGGCCGGAAGGAGAAGGCTAAGCTATGAGATGTTACGATTCCCAGCAACAATTGCATACATTTGATGAAGAACTGATATTAAGCCATGACTACATTTAACAAACATATAGCTGGAAGGCCTACCATAATCCAAGAAGAAAACATATCAGACGAGTTCAAGCGAGTTCCTTTTGCTCGGTTTCTAACTAAGTTTAATTCAAATATGGCGGCGCAGAAGTATCCGGACGACCATAGTCTCGAACCTCAGTCGTCGGATTGTTGTAAGCGACAATGTAAGGGGCTGGCGCAGACGTCGGTCCAGGCGGAGCTGGCTGCCAGTAGTACGGCTGAGGTGCCTGCGCCGGCTGCTGTGCCCATTCCGGCATGGCACTGCCATAATTTGCCGCCGGGGGGACCGACGCCATGCTAACAGTGATTTCGCCCCCTGGAGGTTTCGACTCGGGCTGTGACGCCGTCGGCGCGCCGTACGGAGGTATATTGGTCGCCGCCACCCCGTCCAACGCTTGGTACTCCGTGCTGCCCTGGTTCGCCCTGCGAGCTCTGGAGAACCTCCATGTGTGCAGGCCGAACCAGATGGCGAAGATGAAGAATGTGCTGGGCAGCGTGAATGCCCAGTACCACCAGAAGTCGGCCTGGATGACATTCGACTCGCCCCATTTCAGGGATGGGACGGCCCATAAGGCCGCGAAGTAGGTCCCGGGGAGGAAGAGCATTGTCTGTACGGCATGTGTCAGCTCATATCAGAGGGCAACGTGCTTATGCTTATGCGTATTTTGAAGAGGTCATACCATAATCGCAATCGACTTCATCGACGAGCTATCCTTCTTTGCCGCCTCCGCAAGCTCCTTGCTCGCCTTGGCCAACTCGATATTGATCCGCGCATCCTCGTGCGTCATGAGCGCATACACCACCGTATTTTGACTCCTGACTCTTTCCTGGAGATAATCGACGTACGCATTCGAATCATTCAGACTCCGCTGCAGCGAGGGGATTGTGGCGTTGAACTCCTCTAACTCCTCCCGACACTTCGGCACATAGACACCCACCGCATAGTCCGTCAGCTTGGCCCCGCGCGTCGCAATGTGTCCCGCGATGGCGCTCCCGATGGTCACATGGCGCTGCTGGTTCGCCAGGTTGACCTGCACGTGGCCGATGTCCTTGGAGGCCTGCGTCAGCCTGTCGATGGGGACCTGGTTGTTCGTGTTCTTCCTTCCGTAGGGCCCGTAGCCCGTGAGTTCCTCGAGCTGTCGAATCGACGTCAATAAGTGGTACGTGCTGGCGTCCATCCAGTTACTGAGGTGGACGAGCGAGACCCAGGCTAGCAGGAAGGGCGAGTGCAGCCGCTTGATCTCGAGCTGCAGCAGCCGGCGCAGGGAGCCGAGCTCTTCGGCGCTGATGAAGTCGCGCGACAGCAGGATTGCCTTTGTGGCGCGCGTCGAGCGGTCGAAGGACCACATCAGGATATACAGCGCCGTGCCGACGTAGTACGAGCACCGCGTGCCTTCCCAGTCGTAGTGCAGCCCGTAGCGGTTCGTCCGCACGTGCTGCAGGAAGCGCAGGTCGATGCCGAAGCGCTTGTAGAGCGCCATGAAAGCACCTTTGGTGATGGAGATGTTCTCGTCTCGGTCGCGGTTCATGGACACCAGGGTCAGGCTGGCCGTCACATCTTGGTTGGAGGATGACTGCCGCTCGAGCTCGTCGAGTTTGCTTGGTAGTTCTATTTCGCTCGCGGAGTGCTGTTGGAAATCTGACGCTCGCTGAGATTTGTAGGCTTCGGCGTGGACATAGGTGATGGGACGGACATCTCCTGGCACGTACTCCCAGCGTGGCTTGAATCGCTCATCCGGTATATCTGCCAATTTACGGAGAGTTTCCATCTTCTCCCGTCTGTTTGGTATAACGAGCCTTCTCTAATCTTCAAGAGAGATTGGAAATTTGATCTTGAGTGATGATTCTGAACCACTGCCGGATACCTGATGATCAGTTCAATACGACATGCTAAATTTGCCTTTCTCCAAGTTCAAGAGGGCAAAGCCTTTCATTGAAAAGATATGACCGATCGGTCTGAGACGGGCTATCGCCAGTCCCGTCTACTAAAGTATGCATGATTGTGTTACGCCAGGGCATGAAGCCAAAGTAGATAACAGGTTCAGCCGTAGCTGAGCTGAAGCGACCCGCCACACTGCATGGCGACTCGCTTCCAGACCCTTGGGCTCGAAGTATAGTATGGGTATAGTATGTAGGGCTGAGCAGAGTCTGGACGCCTCCTTATTGTGGCCAGCCAGTCCTGGAGCAGCTGTCGCGATGGAGCTGCATCGACTAAACTAGGCTAGACACGCATCACCGGAACGCCCTTGTAATTAGCGTCTTGTCCTGCGCCGCGAAGGATCCAGAGAGAGACCCTTATCCAAATGCCGTTATGACTGTAGCTGGCGATCATGGCTCCCTCACTCACTGTGCTGCCACTTTGAGTCATCACTAAGCCCCGATGGTGATGTCGGTTGTGGTGGTGTTCCTCCAGTCCCGCCATGTTGAGGCCAACAATGAAGGCGCATTCCGTTTACAGAATTCTCATGGATCATGAACACCAGGTGGCAATTCCATATGTCACTTGGTGAATCGCTTTGCGTGTGATTGCAGATGACACTGTCTGAGCATTCGCAGAGCGACTGAGGCTGTAAAACGCTCATCCCATCACAGAGGTATGCAAAACTGTCTAATGGCGATCCTATGAAGTGGAAAATAACAACCTTGTGGCCGCAATGCCAGCTGGCACATACACGGCGTCTCAAAAGTACATCAAATTGACTTGAATTAAAGTGTATGCTATTAGCATTCCCAAAAATGCGCTGAAACCTTTTGCTTATTATGTGACCTTCAAATGTGCTCACTTGGTCCGCCTCAGCGGTCCCAAAATATCGTCGATCACAGTGATCTCGAGAACCAATTTAAGCTAATATGCCGAATTACACAACAAGGGACATCTTGAGCTTGCCTGTACCCCCATTGGTGACCCATTGCAATGTGATTTGGTCCAACATGAGAGCACATAAGTCCGGGCCTTCGCGGACAAGATGCGACATAGAGAGCGCCATGCAAATATATACAGATCAACATTCATTAATATAAAACTCCTGCAACTTTCCGAATCAAAAAAGCAAAAGCCATTGTGGGCTCGGATACATCACCTGCCGTTAGCCTTGCCCTTCTCACCTCCATTGGGCAGGTCGGCCTTTGCCGCTGTGGCCTCAGATGTTGAGTAGAAAGTATTGTCGTCGTTCCCAAAGAGTGGCTGATCACCTTTTCCGCCCATCTGCGCGAACTCATCTGGTGCTCGTTGGTCGTCAGGTCGGGCTTCGCCGCTGCGGGCGGATGTGGCTTTCGTAGTTGGGTTTTTCTCGTAGATCTTGAGTGGCTGTTTGTCGTTGCCCAGTGGTACTTTACGCGTGACGTGGACCGAGTTGATGGAGCTGAGCAGGGTTCGCTCCCGAACGACGCCTCGACGATTCATGTCGAGGCCACCGATGCCGGCGACGAGACCATTGGTGCTGTCGGCCACTCCGGGCATCTTTTGGGAGAGCCACGGATGTTGTAAGCATTGGTCGACACTGAAGCGTTTTTCAGGGTCGACCACCAGCATCCGGTCAATCAGATCAACTACTCATGTTAGGCGCTTCTTTTCACAGCTACTGGGGAATTAGAACTTACGTGCAGGGTCGCCAACGGAGTCCCAGTATGGAGACGGATAGTCAAATCGCCCACTCTTGATCTGTTGCGATAATGTGTAGGGAAATTCGCGACTATACAGCTCGTCTGAGAAAGGTGGGAAGCCGCATAGGGAAATGTATAAGACGACTCCGAGGGACCAGATATCGACGGCTTTGGTGTACTTCCTATGACGCCCCTCAGCTAGTATCTCGGGGGCGACATAGCTTGGAGTGCCACAGAGCGTTGTAGTGAATGATTCCTCGCCGATGATCTTAGCCAGACCGAAGTCTGCAAGTTTGACATGTATTTCCTTGTCTACGACAAGTATATTCTCAGGCTTGATATCGCGATGGACAATGTTGCGGTCATGCTTTCAGATCATTAGTACAACACGACAAAGACTATGAGGTGGGCTGTGGCAAACGTACCAGGTACTTGATACCCTGAAATAGTTGAACAAATAGCCTTCTCGTCTCTTCTTCCGAGAGCTTCTGCTTCGTCACAATGTGGTTGAATAATTCACCTTCGGGTGCAAGTTCAAGCACGAGATACACAGCATTCTTTTCGTTGAATGTATCCTTGAGACATAGCACATTGGGGTGGCTTACACCCATCAGGACTGCTATCTCCTGTCGCAACCCCTCCATCTTGGAGCGTTCTTCCATGCTGGGATGCTTGGTGAAGATTTTGACAGCATACCGCTGGCCTGTGGACTTCTCGACGCATAGAAAGACCTCGGCAAAGTGGCCCTTGCCTAGGCGCTCAAGAAGAGTGTACTGCTGCAAGAATGCGCTTGACATGCGGCTGCGCGGGTAGCGGAAGATGAAACGGCCCTTGTCCATGACTGCAATCTCGTCCTGCTCCTGTAACTCGCGCCGTTGGTTGCGACCGACTATGGCCTCGTTGACGAAGGTGCCGTTGCTTGACAAATCCTCTACAATGGCGACGGCGTTATCACCCTTGTTTTCTGTGAAGAGGAGACAGTGGCGATTCGAAACTACCGGGTCATCGATCATGACGTCTGCACACTGCATCAGATTGATGTGTCTAGGGACGGGCCGCGAAGACCCTAGCCGCAGGACTGGGTCACTTACCACACTCTGGGTGACGTCCTATCAGATAGCCGCCAGACGGCACACCACCCTTTGTTTTCGTCTTCTCGTAGACTTGTTCCTTCTCTAACGCGCATTTGCCGTGGTCCTCAGGCGCCACAGCCCCGTCGACATCTTTGTCTTTGGGACATATGCTGCGCTTCTTCAACACGACGCATCTGCTACCGTGTCGTGGGTCGAGAGGAAAAAGGTAGCCCCAGACACCCTCCTTCACCTCGTCCTCAACCTCGTCGGACAAGGCACCGTTGGCGTCGACATACTGTGACGTTGGAAAGGCCTGGGTATCTTGGGGAGGCGAAGAGAAACCATGAGCCTGGGAGTAGGTGTCCTCGGGTGTACGGTGGGTGACCTGGCTGGGGCGGCCTTCGGGGGGTTCGGCGGTGGCCTCCTTGTAGACTTCGTTGCTGTCGGTCAAGTGTGTGACGGGCGAGGGGAGCTGGTTCGTGATGATGGGGGTCTTGAGCTTTCCGGCGCCGTTGGCGGCGTCCTTGTCGGTGTCAGGCTCGGGTTTGTGAGTCAAGCGCTCGGAGCGTCGAGGCTTCTTGGCAAGGTCGCTGTCCTGGTAGTTGGGGGAGTCCTGAAGACAGGCAATGTTAACGAGAGTGGACAAGGTCAGAGACAACGGTGGAGGTGGAGTTGTCGGGGTGACGCACTCTCGCACGCTTCTGGCTCTTCTCGCGCGGAGCCATGGCTGCGGCTCTGGTGCTTCACGCGTGGCAGCCTGTCGGGATATGCGAGTATGCGAGTATGCTGCAGCGAGGAAGTCTATTATTCAGCACTGGGGTACTTCGTGTTGGTCAGCTCTGATTCTGATCAGATAGCAGCTATGGTGCGACAAGAGCTTGCGATGCGATATGCCAGGCAGGGAGCGATTGGCGGGACAAGTGTGCTAATGCTGAGTGTGCAGACAGTGCCTTGTCCAGACAGTGGGATTGTGTTGTAAGGACGCAAAGGGCAAAGACGTAACAATGATTCGAAGCTTGGAGTAGGGGTATATTAGTCTAGGCAGGGCGTGTCGGACTCATGCGAGAAGGTGGAATTCCGGTTTGTCTGGCGTATCTGGGTGGGAAGAGAGTCGATAAAAACCGGGGACGCGAGAGAGCTGCCTCCACGGGTGGATCGCTCTTGGCAGAAATGATGCGAATATTGCAACTGCGCAGAACTCTGCCATTGCAATTGCCATGGTTGCGGCTCGGATTGGCCTCAATGGGCAGTCGAGGTAGTCTCTCTTGGGCGGTACCAGGTACTTGCGCTCGCAGGCAGGGTGCAGGCAGCTGCGTCAAATGGCGGCGGAGATGGGCGGTGTGGGCCGAGTGGCGTCGTTCTGGTGCCTGAGGGTCGAGGTAGCCTGTACTACCCACTGGAGCACCTAGGTACATGAGCAGAACTGGATCAACTGAAGGGTCTACTTTAGTGAACGGTTGGTTAGTGGACAATTAGCGTGCGGTAGGCAGATCCCATTTGATGAAGTGGGGCTGGTCGGGGCGCTCTGTTCCACCCGGGACGCTGGGTAAGACAGCCCGAAGGCAGGCACAGGCTCACAGCAGCCATGATTAGACGACCTCTACTCTCGCGCATCACCAGATCTGTTCACCAGTTCGCATCTCAAGTCACAAGCCACACCAACGTGTGAAGGTGGCTCAAGTGCGGCTTAATCCGACAGCCGACCACGCCTGTTCTTATCTCCATGCGCTTCATTCCTCTTGAAATGCAATTATTTGTTAAGGATTCGTGTTTGAACTAGGTACCGAATGTTCCCAACCAACTCGCATCCGACATATCAGATAGGTAGACACAGTGTGCATTTCCAACAGGAACTTGGTGTTGAGTCTGTTTTCGATTCTTTCTATTCGATCCCAGTCACTGAACGCTTTTTCTTGCATCAACGGATTCTGACGTCAACGTCTCGACGAAGGTTACGCGCTAGATTGACAAGCTACTGTGGAACCCTCCGAGCCTTCCTCTTCTCTTCTCAGGGCTGTACTCACACTGACCCGACGATTATTGTCTCACTGCTAACGCTTGTAGGTAGGAGACCTGCCAGTATGCCTCGCGACCTGGTCACGGGATCTCGTGACTGTCATCTGCGAATCCTCTGATCCCATACACGAAAGCCGAGTTGGTCACCACCTACTCGTTACTCGACTCCAAAATACACTTATCACTTTATTCGCAAGCCTCCCAAGCCATGCAGCCTTAACCCCGATAACAATTATCTACCTGTCCAAATGAGAAAAACCATGCATTACTCGTCACTCGTTCACTCGGGAGCCTCCCAACTTTGTGCTCATGGCCTCAAGGCTGATAGCAGCTATCCCTGTCCGAAGTGGTCTCAAAAAACCGTGCATCACTTAAATGTCTTTGGATCATTCATGGCTGCGTCTTTGTGCTGCTCCCGTAAGGGTTCTTGCCGTCCCTATTATCGTATCTCTCCCCCTTCGCAGAATCTCTCGGCTCGGCAGAGCCGTGTGTTGCGGCAGTTGTATTTGGATGATCGCTAAGCCCCCCAGATGAAGTTACTTGTTGGCTGTTCACGCATCTTGCTTCAACTCCCTCGAGGGCGCTGAAGGAAATGTTTAGAAATGTTTACACACACGTGTAAGATCGAGGAATGAACAAGTCTTATGATGGCTTACTGATAGGGATCGGACGTGTCTTGATCACAAAGCCACATCTCGGTCGGGCTCAAGTGGCTAGTGTCAGTGTGACCCTGACGCTTACTGCTGCTGGTCCACTGATCACGGGAAACGGAAACAGAGGTCAGTCCCTTTGAGTCAGCTACGCTGTGGTCAGTAACCCGGTACAGCAGAGTGCGTAACGTGCATGGTGTCACGAGATGTTCTCATTGAAAGACTCACCACTATCAGAGCTGGTTGGTGTGTTGGATGAAGACATAGTTCAGTCGGTCTGTCATCAGTGACGGCCCTCGAATCATTTATCATATCATCTAAAACGAAGTTCTCTTGCCGAAAACGAGGCGGCTGCGTGCTTGTACGCTGAAGTTCTGAGGTTCGGGTAAGCGACCAGATCAGCCGGTGAGCTCTCGATGTCATTTTATAAGTCATTCTCGCAATCCGCAGAACGCACACCAACCAATGATACATACAACGGCTTCGAGTCGTACTACTTAGATATGAAGCCATGTTGTGTCGACTTCCTATCAAGCGTCGCATATTCTTACCAGGGGTTCCAACGGCACGTTGCAGGTCTCGCACGCAATGGGTCTGTGGTGTTGTGTTCCTGCAGACACTCGCTGCACGCCTCCCGAAATTGCCGTCCGTTCACTTCTACTATCATGTTATGGCATGTTCCGCCTTACTTGCGGCTCTTTCTAAGACATACCTCTCGGCGCCAGTCGATCCGAGAACCGAGGCAGTTCATGGCCTGGAGTGTTGTTTGAGATAGTTCTCACCCGGTTGACAGGACACTCCAACGTACTAGAATCTCAGTCCTTTTAGGGCCTCGGTGTATGTGTTTTCTCACTTTTGCATCTTCGAGTCGTTGCCCTGATGTTCAAGCGATTGGCTGTTACAATCTCACGAATACATATTTGTCAGTCCCGTCCACAACCATGTTCGTCCCCTTGTCTCGGTACCGCGTTACCTGTGAAGGTTACGTTCATCGTCATGGTTCGCCCTTATCTGGACGAAGATGTCATACAAAGCTATCCTTTCAGCTCATCGACGTCGTAATGTCATAGCTTTTGGGACAGCACATGACGAGTCTGGCATGCAAGACGATAATTCATGCTATTTACCAAGCTCCGTAATATAGATCAAAGTCTGTGTGTGACACCAAAGCTGACCAGAGGCACTGCAAGGTCGGTCTTCAGCGTATCAGGGTGTTAGTTCCATATGCGCAAAGTACCTAGGTAGGAGCACGCAGATTTCGCATTGAATTGGGTAGCTGGACATTAAAAACTGATTTCTACTGGCTTTCGCGGGAGTTTTGCTGACACGGGTAGATGCATCTGGCCCACGAATAACGCCGAACCCCTCCTAAATAGTATTCATAAGCCGATTGCAAGAAAAGGCGGACCAGTGCACCCCGCCAATCCGCCTCGACAAGGGTATGCAGGATCGAAAAGCAGGCGACCTGCCGGCAATCGTGATCCTTGATTGGCGAAGCCTACGAGGGGAGTCGATGTTGCAAATGCCCCGCCAATGCGGGTTCTTTGCAGGTATCAGCACCCACATGTCACCGCGCCCCGGACGAGACGCCAGCGTACCGTGGTGCCGGGTTTTGGGACTAAACACCTCGAACACCCAGTTTGCTGGCACGGCTGGGTTATTCATTGCGAACAATCCTAGTACAATATCAGGGCTCACCGAATCTTGAGACACCTGGCGAGCCGTATACTCATATCATAGAGGCAAGAGATAAGCTGGGCTCGTAGGTGCATAGTAGTCGCATATAATAGCTTGCTCCCGACTTGCTTCGGTCAAAGGGACGACTGGACAGTAGAACATTGTTTTTGCCCCAGTCAGCAATATTTTAGATTATTCGCTGCCGTACGCATTTGTTCCCGTTGGACAAGGTAATTTAGCGATGCTTGAGTCGCTGTAAGTACCTATGTACGCACACCCGTTGAGGCTACAATGACAATGAATCCGTAGATAGGCGTTTCGCGCCGCACAGCTCAATAGCGCGCATTACGAGGATTAAGCATGAAATTGCTCTCATAGCGTGTACTTGGAGCAATATTCTCGGCCATGCGAGTTCAAATAACCTGACAAGCTGAAAATCATGCAAGCTGACTTTTGCTTGGCGTTATCTATCTACGCCTACCAAATTATGACGACAAGATCGTTCCATGTATAGTGAATAAAGCACACGGCGATCGAAGACGATGCTGTGATTCCAGACATGTTATTGGATCATGGTGTGCAGGGGCTGTATAGATTTCGCGTACTGGAACCCGGGCTCATGCAGTTATGTGCAAGTTGGCAATATTCTCTCCATAGTACATGACTAGTTTGGCACATATCGCCAGCTGTTATTACACAACAACGTTCTAATCGGACTTTAATCTTCACCGGTCGACCTGAGACATACATATATTTCCTACATCTCACAGCGACGAGCAATAGCTCCTAGCATCTTATGTAATACCAGCGTCCCTCTCTATGCAACGTTTGACAGGCCCAGATACGAAAATACACTTTCCGCAACGTTCCCCGATTTGTCGATGGAGCCTTGAATGCGGCTTACATGTACGTTGGAGGCAGTGGCACTTCACCCAGCGAGCTGAAAAAGCTGTTGTGCTCGCGCAAAAAAATGTCAGGCACCAGCTTGACTCGCCTTCGTTATCTGCTACCCGATCAACCGTTCACCGATCTGAATCTGCAAATCATCTTCCACCTGCCGGTTGCCCTATTTTCCAATAGAAATTGCCGGAGATCGCCAACTAGCCGCCCCTGTACCAGGCTGTGTATCCTGACATCATGTACTTTACATGAAGTTCGCCACATCAAATTATTTCCCCGAGCCCCTTGGGGTAAAGACGTGGCCTAATTAGCCCGGATACACGACGTTAAAAAGAACAGTAACAACCATCTGTAGATTGCCCGAACAAGTGAACCGAGCCGACGGGTGGAAGGCGAGGTTATATACAATGCAGCTGTCCGATTGCTTTTAGCAGATCATTGCAAGTTCCATCAAAGTGGAACGTGAATTGCGGCGCATCCGTATGCCTTAAATTTGTATGCACGAGAGCGCCGTAGAGTATGCCATAGAGGCGGGATATGACATTACGGCCGGAACTGTATTGACTACTAATGCTGATTATAACTAGGCCAACAACTATTGACATAGTGATTGCGTGGACTCGGACTATGAAACAGCTAGAATTCTGCAAACTCTGCTTCCTTCTTAGACTTAAACTCCTTCTTAAGTATATTATATCCCCCTGCACCGATCCAAGCAGACCCGATCATGACCGGTCTTCGGAGGCCGTTATTTGTACCATCCTCGACCGCGAACAGAATCTGTCCAATGTGAAGGAACTCGAGCATCGGTAGTGCCAGAAAATACGCGACGGCATATTGAAACATTTCGGTTTCATGGGTGGGCCACGATTCGCTTCCTGGCTGACGAATATCATAGTACCACAGAGTTCCGTGTTCCGGACCGAATGAGTAAACGTCACCCGTGATGATCAGGCGCTTCAATCCGGGAAGGCGTCTAACGTATGTCATGATCTTGTCATGATCAACGACCCAATTGTAAAACCTCCAATACTCCGTGATTGCGCCTATATGAAGTGTCTCGAGTGAAGATAGAAGTGAGAGTCTACTCAAAGATGTTTCGGGTATGTGCCTCTCACTCCATACAAGTGAGAGTTTTTTAAGATCTCCGTGGTCCTCAAGCGATTGTAAGAGTCGCACCATGAACCTATCATCCTTCCAATGGGCCACTAGTGATTCGATTTGCGTATTTGCTTTGATGAAACCAGTTGGCATCTCGCCATTTGTTGCGGACCCCCCAATGAAAAAATTCTTAAGCGTGAGTATCTGACCAATCTTGGACAGGGACTGAAAGGTTTCGCGGTTATATGGAATGAACAAAGTAGTCAATCCTTCTCTTACAAGACGGGGTAGTACCGAGTCTGCTTCAGCGTCCAGTAGTGTCCTGTCGCCGATGTGGAGCGTTTCCAACATGGGAAGTTCCGTGTTAAACGATAGTGGGACATTATTCAGCTCGTTGTTACTTCGAATTCCATCAAAACCACAGTGCGAAAATTCAAGTCGGCAAATCGTTGAAGAGCATGAGGCCAAAAGGGTTTCGTAAAAGCCGGATGCATCCAGCTTGGTTTGACCACCGTAGTCATAATCGGATACCCAAGCAGTGCTGATAATCAGTGTCTCGAGAGTCTTGGCTAGAGGACACGAAGCTCCTTGAGTCCGTATGTTGGGAATTTGAACCATGACACCGCTTAGTTCGAGTTTTTTGATTGATAAATTCATCACACAACGAAACAGGTTGTCGTTCAATAAGAACCCGCTCACACACAGTGAATTTAGCTCGGAAAGGTTGGGTATAGCGTACACAAGAGATGGCCAGTAGAATTGTATGACAATGTCGTTCAGAGCATTCAGGACGGGTCTCGCCCTTCCGGTTTCCGTAGCATATTGTTGTTGGGATGGGAAAGGAGGTTGCATCATATCCTCAAGGCGACGCCCTACATCCTTGGTGATTACCGTCAGTTGGCGTACGTAATATCCTAATGGCGGCGATGCAGTCCCTTGGCCTTGGCTTCCATCAGATAATAGATGTCTTCGAAAGGCTTCATGCTGAAGCCATGCCAAGATTGCAAATGTAGTCGTGCTGCTGTAATCAAGGCGGAGGGAGCTGAATTGAAACGTTCGTGCAAGGTCGCGACAAGTCGAGTTGACATGTGCCAGTGTGGCCCGTTCACTGTTGTTTAAATAGCGAACTATCATGTTAAGAATCTCGCGAGGCATGGCCAACAGGCGGGCAGAAGAATAGTTGGACTCCATGATCGTCTGAATAATGTAGATACTATGTCTGTAGAGCCACCTGTTTTGTTGACAGTGAATTAATTTTAACTGACTGTCATGACCATTGAGCACCTGCCAAATTAAGGACACAAGGTCTAGCCTGCATAGATGAGGCAATCGAATTACATAGGAAACAACCAGTTTTACACATTCAAGAAGTGACACCCCTGTTCCAGATTTAAAGAAGGGACATCCCTATTCTAGATTCAAAGAAGGGACGTCCATGTGAACAATTTTGGCCCCTATGATCCTTTCTGGTTGATAATCAAAGAAAACACACTGTTACCAGAACTAGTGCCTATTTTTCAAACAGCACCTCCATTTACTTTCGCACTACGGGAGTTACGAGTGAGTGACGCCTCTTCTAAGGAGAGTTGTTGTTTAGGCCTGTATGGAGTTCCACTGCCCAAATCTCTCGGTGTGCGCCGGCATTCACTTACCCCGCCAAGATCCGGCCTCGGAGATCGGTTACGCCAATCGAGGAGAATACAGTAGGGGTTGACTTCCTGTTATATAAGATTTGAGTGCAAAACAAACTCAAATGAAATGATTCTGCGGGAGTTGCAGTATAGGTACTTACCTGTAGGTAGGTAGTAAGAGTACCTAGTGTGCATTGTGGTACGCTCGGGAGTTATATCGTAATTATCAACATTATCATTATACCACCACCCCCTTGGGCGTCTGCTTTAGCGCGATAATCCCTCAGACTTCAATAATAAGCTAAGACTAAGTCCAAAACTGTGATTTCATCTTCATTCTATCGAGACAAAATCATTTAGCGCAAAACCATGGGTTCGATACTAGAACAAAAGACACTCCGCATAGGCGTCGACGTAGGCGGGACTAATACGGACGGCGTCATTCTCGACCCATTCCAATCTACAGAGTCCAGCAAGGGGATCATCGCATGGCACAAAGCACCGACAACGTCCAACCCAAGCCTCGGAATCAGCGATGCCATCACAACCATGTTCAAGAGTTCCGGCGTCGACCCAGCTCGGGTGGCCAGCGTGACTATCGGAACCACGCATTTCGTGAACGCCGTTGTTGAGCGCGATCCCACCCGCTTATCCAAGGTCGCCGTGCTCCGACTATGCGGGCCTTTCTCGCAGCACACGCCGCCGTGCGTCGATTGGCCGAGTGAGATGCGCGACATCATCCTCGGACACTACGATCTACTGAAAGGAGGTCTCGAGGTGGATGGACAGCTTATCTCCGACATTGATGAAGCAGAGATAAGGGATGTGTGCGCTACTATTCGGAACAAGGGCATCAGGAGCGTCGTGGTCAACGGCATCTTCAGCCCCATTGACACAGTTGAGCGGCAGGAGGAGCGCGCAGCCGAGCTCATTCGGGCAAAGATACCTGGTTGCAATGTGGTGTGTTCGAAAGAGGTGGCTAATCTCGGTTTCCTCGAGCGCGAAAACGCCGCAATCCTCAACGCATCTATACTACCCTTCGCGCGGAAGACGATTCGTTCGTTTCAGGAGCCCGTCAAGCGTCTCGGACTTAAGTGTCCCGTATTCATCACGCAGAATGATGGCACTATCCTGTCGGGAGAGCTGGCGGCTAAACTGCCTATTAGGACGTTCTCGAGTGGTCCGACGAACAGTATGCGTGGCGCCGCGTTTCTCGTTCAGAACGAGGTCGACGAAGCGGTCATGGTAGTAGATATCGGTGGCACCACCACAGACGTGGGCTTGTTGCTTGCTAATGGCTTTCCGCGACAGCAGGCTGCGTACAGTGATTTAGCTGGCGTGCGGATGAATTTCTCATGTCCCGATATTAAAAGTATTGGGCTGGGTGGTGGCTCGATTGTCCGAGATGGCCAGACACTCACAATTGGACCTGACAGTGTCGGCTACAATATCACGAAGGAGGCCTTGGTGTTCGGTGGCAGCACATTGACGGCCACTGACTGCACAGCAATACTAGACGAGGACTTAGACATCGGAAACCGAGAGCTAGCTAACGGTGCACTGAACAAGGAAAGCCTCGCCAAATTCCAAGAGGCGGTAAAGTATAAGTTGGAGAAAATTATTGATACGATGAAGACTTCCCCTGAGGACCTCCCTGTCCTCTTGGTCGGAGGGGGAGCCGTTGTTGCGCCCGAGAAGCTGAAAGGGGCAAGTAAGGTTCTCAAACCACAGTGGTCAGGCGTGGCAAATGCAATTGGCGCTGCGATAGCGAGAGTGAGCGCTGTTATCGACACAGTCGAATCGACCGACTCTCAATCCACAAAGCAAGTGCTCGAGAAGATTTGTCACGATGCGATGGAGAAGGCAGTAACTGCTGGTGCTTCGAGGTCTTCCGTGAAAATAGTGGAAATGGATACATTGCCCCTACCCGTGAGTTCTCTTGGTGAGTAGGTAGGTACGTTATCTGCCCATAAGCTAACATTAAAGTCGGTAGTATATCGCCAACAGAACTCGGTTCACAGTGCGAGCAGTTGGTGACTTTGACTACTCACGGACGGACCTGTCAGCGACCCAGTCTGATGATATTGAGCCCGAAATCGATTCACACATAGACAAGCAGCAGCAAATCGCAGGCGACCACAACAAGAAAACGGCAACAAGTACAGAAGCGGTCGAAGACATCGATATCGACGCTTATAAGCCTATTGTCCGGAATCGCGTCTGGTACATTAGCGAGACGGACCTGAAATGGATCGCTACTGGTTGTTACATCCTTGGGACTGGGGGCGGTGGCAGCCCCTATTCCGCAATGATCCATATTCGCGAAATGCTGCGCCGCGGAGAAGTCATCCGCGTTGTGAGTCCCGCAGACTGTAAGTAATTCTTTTACCAGGCTTGTAATCAAAAAGGACCCGAATGGCAGGTCATTAATTTCGACTTATAGTGCCTGATGACGCAGCAGTCGGATGTGGCGGAGGCGCCGGATCTCCCACAGTCGGCATTGAAAAGCTTGCAGGCGATGAAATGGTGCAGGCGCAGGAGGAGGTGTTCAAAGCCTGCGGAAGACGTGCCACGCATATGATCTCCATCGAGATAGGCGGACACAATGGTCTGCAAAGCATGATGCTCGGAGCCAGTTCTAATCTAGACATCCCTGCTGTCGACGGCGACTGGATGGGGCGCGCTTATCCGACGAAATGGCAGACGACTCCCGTGGTCTTCAACGAGCGTTCCCCTATATTCGCGCCTGTGGCCATGGCAGATGGCAAAGGAAACGTCATTGTGATGCCCACTGCAGCGAGTGACGTCCATGTCGAACGTATCTGTCGCGCGGCGCTTAGCGAGATGGGATCGCAAGTCGGCACGGCAGATGCGCCGGTTACTGGCGACGAGTGTAAGCGCTGGGTAGTTGAGAACACGATCTCACAATCCTGGCGAATCGGACGCGCAGTCGCTAGGGCACGGCGCTCGAACCAGGTGGACAGTGTTGCCGAAACCATCATCGCAGAGTGTGGCGGTACTGAGGCTGGAAAGGTGCTATGGAAGGGGAAGATCGTAGGCGTTGAGAGAACGCTCAAGATGGGGCAGTAAGTGACACCAAGCTTTTGACCCCTTATTTCAATCAATGTGCCCTTACTTACCCCTGAAAACTTATAGTGTTTATGGCGAGTGTATCATCGAAGGCGTCGACATTGTTGATGATGGTGTCCACGGTAAAGATGGAGATAGAGCTTCATCATCACCTCGATTCCAAGGTCTCCTAAAAATACCCTTCAAGAATGAAAACATCGCAGCAATAAAGATGTCACGAACAACAGTCGATGGGAAGGTGCAGGAGACAGAGGAAGAAGTCCTTAGTCTTGTTCCTGACCTCATCACTGTCATTGATGCGCAGAACGGAGAAGCGATCGGTACGCCGGAATATCGATATGGGCTTCTCGTCATCGTATTAGGCATTGCTGTCAGCGACCGTTGGCAGTCGGAAAGGGGCATCGAAATTGGTGGGCCTAAGAGCTTCGGCATGGATCATCTGACTTATAAGCCTCTTGGTAAGTTTGTGAAGCCTATGAGCGTAATTGACGAATTTGATATCGTCGAGTAAGTACCATCATTCCAAAATCAAGGATAAGTTCGTGGCACGTCATCATGGAATCAAGATGATGGAGTCTAAATTATATGAACGATTGTATTTATACGGCGCTATTAGTCTTTGTGATAATTATCAGCCGAAGGGCACATGTGCAATCAAATTGTAACTATTCTGCAGAGCTTGACATGTCATAACGCCGCTCACGTCCCTTTGGTAATTATTTCACTCTTGCTCTCCCCTCCTGTTTCTTGCACGCGTACGAAAGCCCACGTTCAGTCTCTCGCCGTAGCGAACACCTACCCAACGCTCAAGGGGGAGGTGGACTTTTTAGCCCAGAGGCAGGGAAGCCCTGCTCGATCAGGTACAAAGTGGTTAGTAAGCTAGACGTGCCCCGACTAATCGTGCTGCATGGGGAGCCGGGCGCTGGGCACGAGTAACTACATGGAGTCGCTGGTGGAATCTTACGAGCAACGCGGGATCCCCGCCGTGTTTTACAATCAATTATGATGAAGGGGGTCGACGCACTTCGGGGAGAAACACGGTGATAAGGGCCTTTAAACTGTGGACCTATTCATTCTCGAGTTGGATAACCTGATCGACTCCCTGCAGCTACGTGATATCGGTTTCTCGCTCCTCGGTCAGAGCTGGGGCGGCGTTCTCGCTGGACCTACGCCTGCTGCCGCCCAAGGGCCTAAGGAAGCTTATCTTCGTCGGTGGGCCGGCTAGCTTCTCACTCTCGAGTGTACATGGAGGGCTGCTAGTATTTAATACTGAGCCAGCTCCCCACTGACGCGTACCAGACCATTGAGGAGTGCAAGAAGGGCGACTACGAGAGCGATTTAATGAGCCGTGTAGAGATTTCCTTAGACTATAACAAGATGTAATATCCAGATGTCTAATTTTCCCAAGATGGAGGTAACAGTGCCAATATTAGGACAATGAGGTATTGTTGCCATAGTTTTTATCATTCATAGAGGAACTCTGATAATGGGCGCCTTCGGCGTCTCATAGTTAGCATTATGCGTTAAATGCTTGTTGATAGGAAATGCTACATTGCACTAGACAGCGGATACTGTAAGCCTGCGTTAGTATTTCTCATCCCAGGATGATCCTCAATACCTTCATATATTTGCTGTTCGCGGGCCGCTGAGTAGTAATCCGAGCATAGCACCATATCAGCAGGTATTGGTTCCGCTTTCATCTGCTGACGGTCAAGGACCAATAGTGGGAGTATTGCCATTTGGGAGAATTCTTCCTTGAGTCTAAGATTTATGAACTCGCCACCTATAGTTTTATAGATTGCATTCGTAATGACTGAACTCCTTGGTGGCATCACTGGCTGGACAAGTTTTTGCCGGAATTGATCTCGGAGGGCCACGTGGAGGGCATCTCTGTAAATCCAGGATTTGGCGAGACTCCTATTTATCCTTGCACGAAGTCGACAATTCAATTCCGGCAAGAGAATGTTTTCCACAATCGGCAAGGGTTGACCTTGGGCGTGGTCGAAATACGGAATGTTACTAAACAGTGACATTCCGAGCACTTCCGAAGACGATGTAACAACGTGGTGCTGTACAAGAGGGGCCTCTTGTAGCTTGCGTCGTTTTATGTAAAGGTTCCGTTCGTCGTTGGCCATATGGAGTGTTGATGTCGGATCGGACATCCTCAGTTTGTCTGCATTAGGAACGCTTTTGTTGCTTGCAATTGGAGCTATTAGGTGATCAGAATAGACTGTGTCGGCCAACCCTAAATTCAGTCTCGCATCCTGGCCTTTATTTGCTCCTGTGATGGATTCGCAACTTGGAGTTGATGTTTGGCCATGGTCATGGTTGGGTTGGTTCGCCACAAGCGTACGAGATCTATCCGTGCTGGATGTTCCCACAAGGTCATTCTCATTATTTGAGATTAAATTGGCTGTGTGCGAATATTTGGTGTCTTTGAGTAAGAAATTCCCCATAACCTGACACTTTGAGGAGGTTAGTAACTAGCGATTAGGGGGGCCCTATCCAGAAAATGTTAAGGCATTCTTTCAGCAAGCATACTTTTGTTGTGCCCATTGTTACCCCTCGCGTTCGGAAAGCATTTCCAACGGACTGAGAGAGGCATTTACGCTCATTGGATGCATTCCAGGAAAACAACCGAGTCGTTTTTCCATCGATCTCGGTACGTCGGATCAGCCAGTCTAGTTGAGTTAAATATTCTATTGCTTTATCATCTTGTTCCGTTTCAAGAGAGGAGTTGGCCAGGCTAGCCAACAACAGCAATGGATTGGGCAACGATATAGTCATTGGTCGAAAATGTGACTCTATCTGAGCCAATGTGGCGGCTAGGGGACTGATGTATATTTCTCCTAGGGGGTTCGACGCTACAACATGTCCATATGCAGAACTGTGTTGCGCGTCAACGACGATGGACCCGGAATCGCCTTCTGTGAGACCTGCTTATCAGGTCAATAGTGATTTCCAATAGAATCAACATTCTTACCCTGTTGATCAGACATAATAACACTCCAAACCAAAGATGCCCGGTTGCCATTGATGCCGCCTAAGAATGAACGGATTGGTTGGAGCATACCACTTTTGACGACATGACGATCGGTAATGATAAATACTCTTGTTTCTGTGTCAGGGTGATCTGTGGCAACTTCGGAGAAGTATACTGGATGCGGAGGAGCTTGAGAATCCACGAAAACATTTGGACTTCGCGAGTCAATTCCTTTCAAGCTAAGCAGTGCCCAATCCAGATCTAGATCCTCGGATGTATTTCTGTTTGTCTCAGCAGGAAATATTGCGAAAGTTTCCGTACCGCCTTTTTCTGGACTCATTAGTAGGAACCCATCCGCTTGATCATCAGCATTGTGCGACTTGTCTTCGCTGGTTGAGTCCTCATCGTCACTTTCATCCGTGAATTCGTCGTATACCAACTCATCTATGATAAAGCCCACATCTTCGCTAATAGTTTCGGCGTCGGTATAATTCGGGGGCAGAGTATTGAAGTCACTAATAGTCTCAGCAAGATCCATTGCTGTTGGTGAATCGTATTGAAGATCGCGAGGATGCATTGAATTTGTGTAGCACGTGACTGCGTCTGTATCCGTGTCGCTCTTGTCGGCTGAAGGTGGAGGCGAGTATCGCTTGAGATGTCTTACGGCATGTGACGCTGTTAAACCATAAACCTCCGAGCCTATTTGGATCACACACCCTGTCGTCGAGCGCTTCGGGCCACCTGGAGTGATAGAAACGGCAGAACCACACAGCGTCGGTATCACAGGCAAATCTGTAGATGATATCGATGGAGGTATGGTCGAGTAAGGTTCGATGAAAACTTTAACTTGATCACACCGAAGCAGATCTCTCGGCCTGTTTTGAACACGCCAAAAATAAAGATTGAATAGGGGTTTGTGCGTAGCATCACCAGATGCCATCAGCTTATTTTTTTGCCAACCTTTCCAAGAATACTTGGATGAAGATCTCTGAAGAAGGTACTGATATGTGAGATGCTTGCTAAGAAGAAGGCGGTTCAAACATTTGAATTCTTTCGAGCGACAAAACACTAAGATCGAAGGATGTGATCCCTCGACCGAGGGACCACACACCCTTAGTGTATAGTCGATGTGTTGGACATATTCCCTCAAGGACGAGTGTTCCTCAGTATTTTGTCTGAAAATATTCACGACCTCATGATATCTATCTTTAAAGGTATTGCTAATTACCGATGAGCTGTGGGGATAAACAAAAGTTGCCGGGGAAACTTTTGGGATTTGAACTGGGTCTCGAAAAGGATCTTCGTTGAGCGGTGTCGTGGAAGTGGTTGTGTGGTCAGGTGTGACGCTGGAAGGAATGGATTCGATAGCCGTGCCCGTCCTTGATGCCGTGAGAGATGGAGAATTGGAGAAACTTGAAGTAGCTGCTGAGTTGCACTCGCTTTCATTCGTTGGGAATTGTGAGGGTGCTTGCAGAGAATGGTCCTGCTTTATGAACACAGCCGGGTGTTTTTGCGCTCCAACTTCACTCTGAAGCAGAGTTGGTAATGATTGCTGGATATGATTTTAGTTGTGCTGTCACGCGAAGGATTACTCATGAACTTGGTAAACTGACTATCGCATGATTTCCACATGCTAAAGAAGAGGGAGAGCAAGTCTGCAATTTGGTTTCTTTCATAAGCTGGGCTACTTCTGGTGGTGCAAGAATCGGCGAGCCTGTCGGATTCTGACCAGTCCACGAAGCCCATGATGGCGCCTCGGAAGTAACTTCCGTTGTAGTCCGAGAAGACCTGGCGGTATTTAGTATCTTCTAATGATTCAAAGATGTCGGTGCTCATACCTTGATGCGGACATCGGAGCCTTTCCTGTACTGCCCGTATCCATCGCCTGTTTGTGACGCGAAAAGGCGATGCTCTTTGATGAATCGAACTTCGCGAAATGCATCGTGCTGTCGATGTTCAGCTGTAGATGGATTGTAGGCGGGGTAGTGGCTGAGTCCTGAAGTTCAGCCGTAGTTAGCTGCATTGGTTATGTTGCATCGGCATGCTGACTTATCTGCCCAGCGGGTTTTGCGTGCCCAAATGCCATTTAGTCTCTTGCCCATAGCCTTCCTTGTATGAAGTGTACTTTCGAAACACATGCTGCCTAACAATGTTGCCACCAAACGAAGCAGAGAGGAGAGCGATCGCAAAACATCTGCTTGCTAGCGATGTACCTGATGATGCAGTGAATAAAGCCTATTTCAAGTATTACAATTCGATCCTCTGCCCGTCCAAATGTGGAGATGCGATTATGGAAGTGGACAACCCGGCGCTTCGAAGCCATGCCGACGTCATACGTTATGTCCAGTCACTCTATGATAACTTGGCGTTGTCGCGGGACGAGGTCCTCAAAATATCACTGTCGGTACATGATATGATACCCAAAGAAAGAGAGTATGTAGCAGACGTGGCTACTAAAGTTGCTTTCATGATCGAGTGTACTTCTAGGGACTACTACTCCGAAGGTTTCAGGGGTGGAGGCGATAGCCTACGGCCTCTCAAGTGGGAAGGAAATCAACGCCTTGTCGAGTTCATGGAGCAATCCTTTCTTCACGACATTACTCGGACAGCTGAAAAGCAGGAGAATATCAGCGATGTGCTAATGCGAAAGAAGTCGTTAAAGGCATGGAAACTTACAAAACGATATGGAATCCAACTGAGGGCTACCAACAATCTGTTCGAGCATCTTCTATACGACCCTAGGGAAAGAGTTCTTAAGGTCTTTCACCACATAGCATTCTTAAGGGCGCATTTGAAGCGATCTAAAAATGAGTCACTGGGGCTTGACTTCCACAAAAGCTTAGAACTGTAATACCAACATACTCGACCCAATCTCAGAAGAGCACTAACGAATTGAATAGGGGGACACCACCGCCGCAACTATTGTTCGAGACACTTTGATCTTTCCACACTGTTCTGTTTCCCATCGCAAGTGTTGGCAATGAAAGGTCCCGCAGGCTTTTGAAGAAATTAATCCGGACACAAGGTTTCGACCGGGAAGGATTGTGGGTTGAGTATGTTCGACCCATACCCTCCAATATGACATTCGCGTATTGGGGAGATCGGCTAGCCAAACTGTACGACATAGTGGAGAGGCCGCCGCCGAGAAACATCTTCGTCTCGTGGCTTGAAAGGCATACTTCAGAGAGGAATGCACTGACAGTCGCTGTCATAGGCCTCTTTCTGGCTGTTGTTTTTGGGTTCCTGTCAGTCATCATTGGTGTTATTCAGCTTATTGTGTCATGGCTGGCATGGAAATATCCTGTGCCAAATGGGTTTTGATTGATAATTACATCATGAGTTAGCATAGCTCGTTGACCACAATCACAATCTCTCCTACCTTCAAGTGTTATCACTCGCGTACCCTCCTCATGTAAATCACATCACACGTCATTATACCCCACGCACGTCCTCGACAAACCCCAATCAGCAACAGCCCAACACCACACCCTCCCCGCCTCGCCAGTATACAGACCAGCTCTCTCGTTATCACGAGACGCGTCACTCCTCAACTCTTCAATCCTCTCACCCCTCATGAAATACAAGAAATGGTGAAACTGATCATCTCTATCGAAAGCCACTGCAACATTCGAAGTCAGCACACACCAAGGAACCAAGAACGAGTAACCACTCAGAAGACATACTTACGCGCATTTCCCGCAACACCATGACACAAACAAGGCTCCTTCGTAAGCAATCCCCTCCGCCAAATATCATCTTGAGCTCTCGCAATCACATCTCGCATCCTCTCCTCTAGCTCCGGGAAATACGGCATAAGCGCCCTCAGCGAGACCACGAACCCCGGCCCGCCATGACAGAACTGCACAAGCCGATCCGAGCCCGCGGGAAGAGAAGAAGGGAAGTTACCACTTTCAAATTGGCTGTCCATCAATTCCAATAACAGAGGCCGTAGCCTCTCAGCCGCAGAGGGCGCTGACAGAACGACTTGCGTGATGATACCGATTGTCCCGTGCGCTGCGCCAAGGTACTCTTTCCCATGCCACTTCCCCGGCAGCGGGACGCTGAGAATGCGGTTCACCGTCGCTGTAATCGTGCGATCTAGAAGCGCTGCCGTCGAAGCATGCTGGTCTTTCGTGAAGACGCCCCGGCAGAGCCTAAGCAGATACAGATACCCAGCGCGACCGTACAGCCACTCGTTGGATCCATCATTAGCCGGCGAGTTTATCGCTTCCGCATGCGCGCACAATTGTCTTGCGAAGTTGCTGCCTCCTGTAACGACGGCGCTTACTGCAAGGTGTGTCATTGTCTCGTCGCTGATACCGCAGTGACTCGGGGTAGGTGATCGAGTATGCGTCCGCGCCCCAAGTTGCAGGTATCCTTCAGCCCATTCCAGGAGTGATTGGTGTTCGAATTCCAAGTCCGGATAGATATGTGATAATCGATAAAACAGAAGGGCGATTGATGTAGGACCGGAGTAAAGGCCGTTGAAGGACCAGCCTGTCGAACAAGTGTGCACTGGGGGGTGCGATCGCGTGAGTCTCTTCAAGCTGGCCAGAAGCTCATTGTGACTCTCCACCGCCTGTAATGACGGTGCCGTGTTTTCAAAATAGCGTTCGCATGCTGCCATCGCGAACCCAGCTACTTTGAAATGTAGAAGAACATATAATAAATATCATAGATAACCTGAGTAGGTATTGTAAGGTTGGCCAATCGTTGACGTCAGACCCTGAGGATTATGTACCTGGATTGGCAGTGCCAGCCGCAACAATCGCGATTTTGACGATATCTCGATAGTATTCATTAATAATGTCTAGCAAGGGTCCTATCGACGTAAATCCCATTGAATCTGATACATAATAACCATAAGCTCAACCTGGTATATGAGCCTCGGCTCCAGCGACAATGTGGCTCGCACATGACTACTACCACCTACATTGATTCCTCAAGCTAGATTTGGCGAAAATCGACACGTTCCAGTCATATAAAAGCGATCATACCTCAAGCAAAGTGTGAGAGGCTCCTTGTTTCAATACATCAGCAATCGATCAAATCATCAGTTTGCGAGAATTTTCTCAACCGGAATACCAGACTTAGAGAGATGCCAATACATCCTTCGCTGATTTTATGGCATTTTGGAGCTCTTCTCTCTGTTGCGCATATTCTTGAAAATACCGATCGGTTCTTCTTAAATGTCTCTGCTGAGCCTCTTCTGTGTGGCGAGCGGCCTCGCCAAAAACTTTCTCGAGTTTTATGCATCTGCCGTTGAAATTGTTGACAGTTTGACCAAGCTCACCAGCCTGGCGTTCAAGAACCGTCTTGAGGATTTGGCGTCCATTTTGCTCATAAATTTCGACAATGCGGTCTACAGCAAGCTCCTTCATCTTCAAATGTTCAAGCGTCGCCTTGATTCATTAGCACTCTACATACGGAGAATTTGGACGAGTATTTACTCACTGTTGTTATCTCTTGAATGGAATCAAAGATGGCCCGACGGTGAGTTCCCAATGCAATTTCGCGCTTCGAAATTGGCTCTTTGTATAATGGCTGTATAACCTCTGATTTTTGATCAAGAGTCTCTGTGTCTTCGAGTTTGTTTTGGGGCTCGGAAGCCTTCAATCTGTTCTGACGTGCCTTCTTGGAAATGCCTCGAGCCCATCGTATAGAAGCTGGGTGCAACGGAGTTGCAGTAAAAGGATCGGCCGGTGAGGGACCACCCACATCCGCGATTGGTGATGACGTTATAGACACATGTCTAGGTACTTCATCGGCCACTGGCCTTCCTTCGGGACTCACCCAATATCGATTGCGAAGTGATGACCGATGTTCGAGAGACTTTGTTGTTTGAGTTGACCCGTCCTTGCTGTCGGCTGCATGGTCATACTGCACAGGACTCAAGTGCAATGAAGGCAGTCGTATCTGAGTAGCCGTGTAGGAATTTTGGGAGCCTACTGGTATGGAGGTTATCTCTTGTTGCTTGTTTCCGACTAGCTCCTGATGTTTGGAGCTTGGTCTTCTGTTAACTTCAGACTCATTCTCAGAAGGTGAGGTCGGTGACCATAGCTCCTGGTAGTTAGGGTCATCAAAAGCCTGACCACAAGGCTTGACAATGGGCGAACTATGAATCGTACAAGTGGTTGTGAGTAGCTTAATTTGTTCATTGGCAGGATAATTCCCGTGCTCGATTGTGGCGCCAGCACTATTGTCTTCTTCGTGCTGTGTTGTTTGCGATTGATGTGTGTGGTAGGTATTGTGCTTGGTCAAGTCTTTGGTTGTGATCCCTACCGTTGGCGGGGGGTCCATTCTCCCAGAGGTGTGACATTGTGTTCCTTCTTGACGTACTGTAGCTTTCTGAACAGACTCCTGGATGCTATCAAGGGACACAACAGGGGCAGTGTTGGTCTGCCGACTACCTTGGCTAGTCGAGCCAAAAGATGGCTTTGGTCGTCTACTTAGAGTAGCTTTCGGCTTAGATTGGGCTGGGATTGCGGTTTTCTGGGAATTGTTGACAACATCCTGTGAGTCTGGTATGACGATATCTTTTATTCCGGGTTGGCTAGTTTCCGCGGAAGGTTTCACTTTCTCACACACAGGCGGAATAACGTCCAGCAAAGGTTGCGATTCGACTTCAGGCAGTTCTTGTGATGCGCCGGTCGTTTGATTTGTACTTGGGTCGGTCATGTGTTTAGCAGTGCTTGAGGTAGCTTTGGCTGGACATTTGGCCTTGGCCGTCTGTTTGCCCTTCGGCTTAGACCTCGAGGAGGATGTCGTTTTACTGGTCGTCGTTTTTCTCTGGTGATTCCTGAAGCCTTTGATGATCGAGTTGTCATCGTGGTCAGACTCCGACTCTGGAAGCTGATATTCATCATCATCATCACCACCACCTTTATCATCCTCGCCAGAAGATGTCCGACGAGGCGAGCCATCATCAACGGACCCATCAAGACAGTCAATGATTCGCAACGTTTGTTTTCGCTTCGTCTTACCAGCTGATCGGTACTGGTGGGATAAGCGAGGTCGAAGGTTATGCTTTTTGTTGCCTGTGTCGGTGTAAGTCGTCGGTTGGCGACTTGAGCCTACCACATTACCACTGCCACTTCCACCAAGTGCATTGGGTTCTGAAATTGGTGCCTTCGGATGAGTGAGGGGGGGAGATGATTGATATGTGACATGATGACCGAACTCTGGAGGGGCAGGCTTGGGAGACATGTCAGCCAGGTCATCGTCTACGCTTGGTGACCTGCTGCTTAACAGGATATCTCTTGCGTCGGAAACTGAAATGTCCGAAGTGATTGTCGAGGAGTGCCTGTACGTGATCCCATCTGATTGGAATAATACTCGTTTAGAGGCCGCTCGCCCACCAACTCTGGCAAGTGGTTCTGACTTCCACGACTTTGGCGGCTAAGAGGCCACCCTCGTTAGCAAATACTCTCACTAGTAGCATCGCTACGAAAATCCTGCCCTGTGCACGATTTTCTCCGGTCAATGTGCAGTCTTACCATGATAACTTCTTCCACAGCACAAAGTGCCGACCGAAGCCGCTACGGAGGGATTTCACGACGGTCCCTACAACGGAACTGAAGTTTGTGCAACAAACACCTGCAACACGGAATGTATCACACGCACTGCTCTGCACAGCACGACAACTTGTTGGGAATCGGGGACAGTTTGAATGAGGTTACAGCAGGTGGGATTGAGAATTGTTGTCGATACCCTCGAGTAAGTCGAGAAAGGAACCTCGAGGTGACTCGGACGAGTGCCAGTGACAAGGAACGCAGTGGAAGAAGGTTGGATGATGAGGACAATTAGGCACCCGCACAACTCTGCAGTGCACCTACCTGTCTGGAGAAGGCACGCCAAATATTGATGTGTGAAGTATGCTCGTGTGCACCTTCCCAAGTCCACAACTCAACAAACTCGTAGGTAGGCACCTGCCTGGGTATTCGCCCTATTCTACCCATCCACACTGACAACATGTAGATGTAGCTCAGGCTCTCAGCACCGTGGGGGGCAATTTCACTGTACACCATCGAGCGTTGCTTTGTTCCTTCTAGTATCTACTTAACATGGCACCCGGAAATAACGAATAATTAAAGATATATCAATAGAAAATTGATGGTAGATGAAATCCTTCTCAAGCGTTTCAGAAAAACTAAACATTCAAATGAGTTCAAACATTGAAGGGCAAAAAGTCATCTCTTGCGCAATACTTTACTGGGCATACCTGATTTAGATCTGTATGCAGATATACATCAATCGCACACATGTCCAGTTGGTCAGGGAATTCATGTTTTTTTATTTGAGGATATCAACTTGCGTGACTACCTACCTGGTATTGTGGGTATTCTCAGCCTGTGAGCTTCACATTAGGTAGGTATGATATAGAAGCTGACGCCAAAAAGCCGAAGCCCTGCGTAAGCCACGTATAATGTCTGCCTATGTGAGGCGATTTGTTGTCCTCGTAGAAATGTACAAACGTACCAGGTGACAGTAGTTTACATGGACACGCACGGCAATAGCCATGCCTGGTAAACCATCTTTGGGTGTGGGATCTGTCCATAAGAGTGGTATCAAGACATCTATAACATGGCCGAGCCGCATCTCACTATTTCAGACTTTGTCAGGCCAGACAATCTGATGATTTTGCCCATACAAGCATCATACATGTGATTCACGCATACTGAGCTTCAAATTTCAGCAGGGCATCGTCACTGTCGATTGAATCGTAACGTAGGAAGCCGGCATGACGCCGGTCGGTCTCTGAGGCCGCAGCTGACTTGATTTGCAAGTCGAGCTTGAGTATTGAAGGGATACTCGCCAATTTCAATAGATACAATAATCCTTGAATGCATTTGTCCCAGACCTGCCCTTGCCCAATGCAACCCCGAAACGCCTTGCCTTGCCATTTTTGTGTGTTTATTGTGTCTTCATTTTGCGCCATGTCCCAATAACTTATCGGACAATGCCGTCGAAGCGCTGCTTGAACCACTTGACGGTCTCGTCACGGTTGATGCGGTGGCCGGCACCAATCCGGGCCTGGGCGCGGCGGCGGCGGCTGACACGCTCACCGGGGCGGGTCATGCAGCAGTAGAAGTCCATTCCGTAGATACCAATGGCGGGGTCGTACTTGATACCGAGATCGATGTGCTCGTTGATACCGAACCCAAAGTTGCCGGTCTCGCTGAAGTTGCGCTTGCGCAGCTCGTACTCCTTGACCTTGAGGCCACGCTCGAGAATCTCCTCGGCCTTGGGGCCACGGATGGTGACGTGGACAGCGATCTTCTCGTTACGACGGATACCGAAGCTACGGACGGTGTAGCGGGCCTTGCCTGTGGGCGCAAAGTCATTAGCACCACCACCACTGCATCGCATGAATTGCGATTTTAAAAAAGGACAGGAACAACTTACTGTAGACAGGAGTCTGACCACTCAGCTGCTCGAGCACCTTGGCGGCACGAGTCAATCTGTCACCAGATTCACCGACCGAGATGTTCAGAACGAGCTTCTGGATGCGGAGCTCCCGCATGGGGTTTTGGGCTTTCTCAGACTGCGAAGCGCATCGTCAGCATTCATGTTGTTTGTTTTCGCAGGTCGCAATCGCAACATACCATGATGGCTGGTGGTGGTTAGTATCCTGGGCCTAGGAGTGGTTGTCGGGGAATGCTGGTTGATTCTGGCTTGGAGATTTCGAATCCAGATTGAAGCTCAGTCACGGTAATTTTGGTATTTCACAAAGGGTTTTTCTGCCCTAGCGGATAAGAGGTTGTGGCTGGGGCGGCGGGGACGAATGTGGCGGGTGATTGGAACTCAGACACAATGGTGGGGTACGGAGCCGAGTCAAGCTTAGGCGTGAGGCTGAGGCGTCCCGCGCGTAAAGTGGATCCTTGGGGAAAGCTCCAGTTGTTCGACTTCAGCCTTGTCAATGCGCTTGGGCTAAATTTCGTCCCCTCCAATTCCCCATCCCCGGCCGAGATCAGAAGCTGTACGCATCGGAACGATCTCGCTGGTTTTACTACCAATATCTTACACCGAACTCATAACCAATTTTTGAACACTTCGCGAGCTCCACCGGAGCCATTTGTCGCGACCATGTCGTTCGGAAACAAGCAAGGCAAGATGGTGAGTCCCCTACCAGACCGCTTCCACATAGATGTTGTTGACACGCCAGGCTAATCAGTCGGTCACTTCTAGGCCGGTTACGTACGTCGTCCCCAACGCGTTCCTTGATACACGATCCAGCTCGAAAGGCCTGGTTATTTATATGGTACAGCTACTGACGGTTCACTAGATAAATTATCGGATGAGAGTCACGTAAGGAAATCGATCACGGGAAGCTCCTGCTGGGCCCAGCGCTAACATGATGTTAGATTGACAGACAGTCGTCAGATGACGGGACAACTGCTCGCGTTTGACAAGGTGCGTGACTCTCATCAATAACGGCGATGCCGTGAGTTGCTAACACTTCCACAGCACATGAATCTCGTCCTAGGCGACACCGATGAATTCCGACGCATAAAGCGAAAGCAGACAAAGGCCGCAGCCCCCGGCGCAACGAGCGCGGCCAGCCAGACGATCGAGACCGAAGAGAAGCGGACATTAGGTCTGACCATTCTGCGCGGTGCACAGATTGTATCGCTGTCTGTTGAGTCTGCTCCCCCTGCCGACCCGAGCACACGACTAGGAAAGAGTACTGCTAGTGGCCTCCCGACCGGTTTGGCGTCGGGTCCTGGAGTCTCTCGTCCTGCCGGCCGCGGTGCCGCACCCACTTCCCTTGCCGTGAGTTACGCGTCTTCAAGTGTGGACGTCTCAAACAAATGCTAATTTGTGAACAGGGTCCCGCTGCTGGAGTCGGTGGCGGCGTTCCTCCTCCCTTCCCCCAGTTCCCCGGCGCGCCTGGCTTCGGTCCTGGCAGAGGTGGTCGTAGGTCTCCCCTGGTCCCTCAATGTGCGATACCGGTCACTGACATGCGAATAGCTCCTGCCCCTGGTTTCCCACCTGGAGGCTTCGCTCCTCCCGGATTCCCTCAAGGTGGACAGTTCCCGCCTCCTGGTTTCCCTGGCGGTGGCCCCCCAGGCTTCAACCCCCCTCCACGAAGATAAGCGACTGTTGGCGCATTTGTTATTATCATGGCAGAGCCCGGTAAATGAATGCAGGGCCGAGATACCACCGTTTGGCGTTTGGGATTGCAATAAGTGCGAGCCGTGGATAGCTTGACAACCATGAAGAAATTCGGCCTTGTAATCTATCTAGCATCTGGAAGACTACGGATAAGGAATTGGCACCGAGGAAAAGTCTAGACGGCGGGAGAAACTGCTAAAATGTTATTCTCGTGCGAATTCGACAGTCAACAGCTTTTCATTGATGCTGTACAATGAAAGTCCCTAATCTGCCCGAGGTCGCGTGCCACGGTTTAGGTGTGACTGTATCTCAGGATAGCTGATTGGACAAAACACTTGGCTTTACGTAGGTAGCTTCATCCATGCACGCAAATGTACGAACTCAGCGCCGAACCCAGTCAGTGGCTTTCAGCAAGGGAGTCAGTAGTAGCGCCGAAGTAGCTCAACCATACAATCTCAGCGCAATTGGTACTTGTCTGAGAGAGACAAGACCCGCAAATCTAAGCAAGCATCGGGCTTCCCCATTGTAAAAATACCAGCGGAGATCCCTCTGAACGCCGTACACTAAGGCCAGAAAGATATTTCCGATATACTCCGAAGACTCACCTCCTCGCCATCAACGAACCTCGCAAACACAGTTTCCCTCGTCCACGATCCTCCTCGCACGCATTCCGATCAATCGCGAATTCCTGCAAAGATGGCCGCCTTCGTCAAAGCGATCAACGCTAAGATCCGGTCGAACCCGACCGTGAGCTACTTCTGCTCGACACGTACGTGACAGCTTCTCTCTTGCGATGAACCAAGCCCCCCAGTTCCGGTTTGCGGACCCTCTCCCACCGACCAATCCGACGAAGACAATATCCTGGCCTTTGGAGGTGCACATGTTTCATTGGAAGAAGGAGGAAATGCGCAAAGCTGTCGCACGTAAGGAATTTGAATGGAGGGGAAATAACGTCAATTGCTTTCTGTGCTGTGGTCATTGTGCATCGGAAGGTGCCCTCTGACCTCATACGCTAGAGATGCCTCTTTGCTGCTCAGAAACAAGAATCTACCGCACACGACCTGCAATATTACTACGAATGTGTTCAGGGCCAAACTTACTGATATTGAACGGTAGATTTCTGGGGTCCCGTATCGAACTTCGGTATCCCGGTGGCGGCGGTCGTCGATGCACAGAAGTCACCTGAGCTGTGAGTAAAACATCTTTTACAGGATTTTGCGCACCAACCCGCCCACCTTACAGAACACGACAACAATGAACCTTGTTTCTCGGATCAAGCGGTCATTGCACAATACGTACCTACCGTTGTGCCCGCTTGTGATATTGTATAACAGAAACTGATACCCTTGTGTCAATTCTAGCATCTCGGGCCCTATGACCTTTGCGCTCTGCATCTACTCGGCGACGTTCATGCGGTACTCTCTCGCTGTATCGCCGAAAAACTACCTCCTCTTCATGTGCCACTTCATCAACGAGGGTTCCCAACTCACACAAGGTTACCGATACCTGAACTGGCACCACTGGGGTGGCAGAGAAAAGGCCCAGGGTGTTGTAGGCGCCCTTCAAGATAAGGCTGCCACCGCCAGCGAGAAGGTCAAGGACGCCGTTACGAAATAAGAGAGAAAATCACACACGGGACTCTAGGGATGCACCAAGGAAAGAAGTAGGAAAGAGTGAGAATTATAATGTGTTGGCGGAAAGGCGGGTAAGCCGGATAATCGTCATTGGGCCAAGTGGTGTTCCGGCTGGATATAGAAGACGAGAGAAACCGCGACTGTCGTGTGCAAGTTGTACCTAGGGCCGGACAAGGCTGTCTCCCCGCAGGATCACGCACACCGTACTTCTACCGTACTGCATATGCATAGGGTTCGTTGGCTTTTCTTTGCGAGATATAGACCAAGAAGACTTATCAAATCAAATTGACCGCGCCGGCGACTTGTGACCCCAATGTTTTAGAGAGATTTGAAATCTGACGTCTTGGCTCGAGGCGGGCTGGCCTTTGATATCAGTAGGATCGACCGTCCAGTCGACAGTTCTCTGCTTCTGCGTATGCGGGCGCGGATATACCCAATTGCCCAGCAAAAGTAATACCGCAGCGCAGATATAGTGTGTTGATCGTCAGCTCCTTAGCCGTCTGGGCGCATGTCCGCCGCGATGGCCAAGCCCTCACTAAGTGAGCAGCGACAGTAATGTCGTAGTTTGGTATATGTTGTGCAACGCCTAAACTGGCTGAGAAGATTGGAAGAAAGAAAAGAGAAAGAGACTTCAAATTTGGTGGTTGGTAGCTCACATCACTGTATATCCCATGCAGACTAATGAAGCTGACCAAGTTTTTTGGTCGACTTCAGTCAAGCTACTCGGGGAAGCTGTTCGAACTCACATAGTGTAGGCGTCGCATAGTGTAGGCGCTGGGTTTTTGCGTATCTGCCTCGGCTAGCATGATAGTAAGACCTGTATGCGGTATATTTGGACTCGAAGAAGCTCGCCTCCAGATAAACCAAACATCAAGAGAATCTGGTACACGCTTCTGCGCCTAGTAGTGCAGCCAGCTAGCCACGTTTCCTGGGGTTTCCCTTTGCGCAATATGGATTTGATGCAGGCATGTTCCTCTGCCCATTGGCAGGCCAAGATGAACGTGTACTCGACCAGGATGAAGCTTTATCCCGCAACCCAAGAAGGGAGCAAGCAGAAAGCGGTCGAACAAACTGGAGGTTGTGTTCCTTTGGCTGATCAGCTGCCGTCTCCCCTCAGACTCGGAAGGACCTGCCGAAGCGGGGGACACCAGCAAGGCGGCAACGAGACAAGTGAGATTCGACCGATAGAAGAGCAAGAGAAAGACCGAGATTGAGACACTCTGAATAGATATCAGGTTGTGAAACCCTTGGCGAGATCAGGTGACGTGTGGTTCTGCAGTTGCAAGATGCGGCAAGGCCAGGCAAACTACTACGCCAAGCTTATATGTCGCAACGGTATTACCCTTCAGATGTGTATGCCAGACCATTAATGCCATTTCTTCCGGGATATATATAACTACCTGTACCAGAGTAGAAGGAGCGAATCGCGTATGGTTGTATCAGAAATACCTAATCTCTGCCTCGGCCAAAGGGAGAAAATGATGCTACACAAGGGTCTTGGGAACGCTCGGCTAGCGGTGTCTGGGCATGATAGAGCTCGCGGCATTGCGACGCATTGCGGCGGCTTTTTCGTGCGATAGACGGGCTTGGACGGGGTACCAAGCCGGCTCGATGCATTAGATGCGTGCTTGGCTACAGGCACATTGAGTGTCTGAAAGGTACGAGTATGAGGGACGACTGCTGGCGGTCTGCTGCTGAGACGCGAGTGGTAGGCGTTTAATAGCGCAAGTCTTGGAAACACCTCGGTGATTGGGCGCAAGGAGCTATCCAGGCCGTCACCCTTATGTCCTCAGATGAACAGTCAGATAAGCATCCATGATCCCCCCGCGGTGGAACCGAAAGGCTGGTTGGCTAAGCAGCCGGGAGCGCCAGGCTGGTAGCCGTATGCAACGCCGTATCTTACGCTAGTTAGAGTAGTAAGTAGATCGCATGCCTATGCTAATGCATAGCTGCAGATTGTATTGCATCACGCGGGCGAGGTTTTTGGTGACGGGAGGGGGAGATCCGAGCTGGTGGGAAAAGGCACGGACCCAGCTGGACCTCCCCGGCTGCGATTCCGTCTCTGGAGGACAGACGAGAGTAACCTAGGTACTCATAGACAATGGAGCAATTGCCGTGGTGTTGACGAGAGCCAGAAGATCTCAGCAGTTGGTCGCCGAGTCGCGTCGCCTCGCTGGCACCCACCCATGGCAGTCTAGGCTGATGAACTTAAATCTCTCACTCGCATATGGGACTGTGCGTGCATGCACGTTGTTGCAGCAAGCACCTGGTTATCGGCAGGACTACCAGACGAGCCAGGTTTCCGTAATACGCGCACAACTTGCTCTGGTGTTGTGTTTCCTGAGGTGAGAGGCGAATGAAATCCCGCGCTGGACGTCAGATTTTACCAATTGCGCAGTTTCGTGGTGATTGGTAACGACGTGACGTCATGTGTAATATCTATCCATTTACGTGGGTTCATATTGGTTATATCGATCAGTTCCATGTCCAGTCAACGAGTTAGTTGCCTTGGGCGAGTGAGAAAACGAGAGAGACGAGGAACATCCCGTCATGACCGACCATGTTCATGAATTCGAGAATATGTTCCAGCAACCTTACCTTACAGAACTTAAGCTTAACAGTTTCACATCCGCAACTAATGAGAAGTTGGGTGAGTGGATAAGGCAGGCTGGCATCTGGTTAGCGTTTCTGCACCATTCAAACTCAACGCTTCTGATTGGATGTAACCCCGCTGATATGGGGGTGGTTTTCTTACCTAACCTTAGGAGGGTCCGGAGGGGAGCTATGGCTGTCTGTTACTCCTGCCGAGTCCTCTTGAGGAGGAGATTGGAATGTGGCCATATCCCTCTTCGTATTTCCTGTCCCAAATGTTGAATCGAACTGCAACGTCTTGACATAACAATTGCTTAGGGAGCAATTCCAGGTCCGTCGAACTGCTCCCTTCGACCTTTAGGTCATTCCTAGTGAACAATATATCATATGATACTAAGATGCTAGGCTCCAGATCTTGCACTTGCTAAATAAGACCATGTATGCGTCCCAACTCTCTGGACCACGCCTATCAAGCCTCCTTTCTTTATTTCCGAGTCTCGAACCTCAGGGAGGCGCTATGGCGTATGCCCCACCACGCGACTTCCAGCCAGCAGCTATTGACGCAGCCACCAAACAAGAGGTTGGACGAGCCGCATTTCCGGGGCTCTGTTCGAGAGTACGAGTACAGATTGAAGGTTTGTCCGTGCATCCAGAATTGAATCCAAGGTTGCTAGCAGGTACCTACCTATCTGATGGCAACTATTAGTCAAAAACACCTGCCGACTTGGGGATCCAATTTCGATTGTTTCGGATTCAAGATGGGTAGCCTTGTAGAAGTATGTAAATCATACAGTGATGAAGCGGTCCGCGTACGCAAGTGCGACTGAATTGTCTCTTTTACCCCGCCAACCCCGCCGTCGGCGGTCCCTGCTCGCCTGCTGAGTTGCGTACCTGGCACGATAGTGGTGGCATGTTATATATACCCTTGGGTGTTTCCCTGATGACAAACCCCACCCCGACCGCCACGGACATTAGATTTTGCACGTGCTGCTGGTGACAGGGCTTCGATGCAAACATCCGACCTAAATTGCGAGGTTCTGATTTGCTGCTACCAGAGCTGCGTGCAGTCCCCTGTTGCCCCTCGTCCATGTCGCAGCATGGGATGCATGGGGTCCTATCAAGCTAAGCACGGCTTTGGCAAACTTTCGTCAGCTACCTCCCTACCTTGCAGCTGTACTACTGTACGTACGCGACGACCTACATGAAGGTGTACATCGTGTAGGATGTAGCGTCTCAGGGTCTGTCTGGGAAGCTCACCGCAGCCGTCAGCTTAAGCTCGGATCGGACGAAATGTTTACGAGTGTGTGGTTGGTCGGCTCTGAAAGCCTCGGCCTAACGCAGTCTATCTTGGGCCGACTATTACCTAGGTAGGTATGTAAATTGAAAGAAACTGGAAATATTGAGAGGGTGAGATAAATCTCGCAACTCACTACCTCAATCGGGAGCATCCATCTCTGCCCTATGTACTTCTTGATGTGCTCGGCAAGAAAGAAAGTGCCGTCGGAGGTCGTGTAGACACAGTAGAAACTCACTTGTGTTCACGCCCAGCCTTGCTAAGTCCATAGTATGTCTTTGCCAAGGTGGATGGGAGGCACCACATGCTTATAATGAGACATAAATTTGCAAGGCCTGACAAGTGGAGGCCGGTGAATACAGACAGTACTGTAGGGCAGGTGTAGTTGACGGGCATACGGGGAGTGTTGCCTGCTGCCGTCGACAAAGATGGGGGTACATGGCATACGGTGCGGCGTTCAGCAGCTGGGCATGCCGTCGGTCGTCGTTGCCCCTCCTGTACCTATGGGCACTCACTGCCTCTTGCTGTTTGTGGTGGTGCTGCCACCGCTCGGCGCGCTAGTGGACATGGAAACACCAACTGTACCGAGTAATTTGTACTGTAGGTAGACAGACTAGCCCCTCCATATCTCGCCCTGCCTGTTTCTGTCTCTTGATCGATTTGCGTAATGCCGCTCCAGGCGATCATGTCCTCCGTGCCAGACACCATATAAGTTGCCCTGACTCCCCTCCATCTCTCCTCTTCTCCCCCCTCCGCTCGTGATAGTCGAGACCTCCCACACCTGGTATACAAGAATTGGTCGTAGACTACGCCTACATCGGAACCTAAAGCCCAGAGTCCCTGGTGTGCCGACAAGCTTTCGGCCATAAGGACTGCCTCGAGCACCCAAAGGCACTGATAGCCGGGGCTGGGATCAGCGAATCAAACAAACAACCCCGCCGAGAATAAATAGAGCAGCAACCCAGTCCGGTGTCCATTCTTTACGTCACCCCAACAGCCTGGCTTGCTGTTCCCAACTCCCCCAAGAACCTCGCCCATCCTCCCTATTACTCCTCCGTCACCAGATCATCCAAGCCAACATGGAAGATATCGAGGCTCTCAGGGCAGCACAGGCCGCCCAGGCTGCTGCTGCCAACGGCGCTGACGAGGATGTGTTCGAGGACGAGCCTGGCCCGAAGCCCGCCAAGACTGCCCACCACATCCGCGCCAACAGCTCTATCATGCACCTGAACAAAATCCTGGGTGAGTTACTCTGAATCGCATTCTTTTTGTGCATCCAAAGTCGCCCTGGACAATAATGCTAATTCGTATTACCTCTCCATATAGTTGCCAACCGAGGCGAAATTCGTAAGTGCCACTACATCCCGAGCAACCTCCGTCCCCGGGACTTGCTATTAACATGTTCACAGCTATTCGTGTAAGACCCCGCCAATGTGGGGACCAGATAAAACAAAAGAGTCTTGAGTATTGACAATTGGTCACAAAACAGATTTTCAGAACCGTAAGTATCGCCGATATCGTAGCTGTATTCTGCAACGTTCCAGCTGGACTAACTTGAGAAATAGGCGCACGAGCTGTCGCTGCACACAGTTGCTGTATTCAGGTAAGCTATCGACTGGCCCGAGCCGGATGCGGATGGGCTTGGCTGGCTCGCATCTTCATCCCGCTAACCCCCCACCAGTTATGAGGACCGTCTTAGCATGCACCGGCAGAGTATGCGACACCACAACCCTACCAGTAAATGATGGGTGCGTTGCTGACAGCGTTACAGAGGCCGACGAGGCGTATGTCATCGGAAAGCGAGGTCAATACACACCTGTTGGGGCTTATCTCGCTGGTGACGAAATCATCAAGATTGCCCTGGAGCATGGAGTTCAGATGATCCACCCAGGTATGTTTACATCGTACCCCTCCACCCCGCCTTGTCGCGTCGATATTGGGCCTGACACATCGTCTTCGCAGGATACGGCTTTTTGTCCGAGAATGCTCCCTTCGCACGAGCTGTCGAGAAAGCCGGCTTGATTGTAAGTGACCCCCGCCCGCCTAGGCCCGCCCTGCGCCCCGCTTCTTGCTTTATTCGGCTCGAGTTAACACATGGCCTGCACAGTTCGTCGGCCCCTCACCCGATGTCATTGACTCTCTTGGCGACAAGGTTTCAGCTCGAACGCTGGCCATTGCTGCCAACGTCCCTGTCGTCCCTGGAACCCCAGGCGCCGTGGCCACGTTTGAGGAAGTCAAGCAATTCACCGACGAATATGGTTTCCCCATCATCATCAAGGCCGCCTTTGGTGGTGGTGGTCGTGGTATGCGAGTAGTGCGCGAGCAGTCAGACCTCAAGGAATCGTTCGATCGAGCTACTTCCGAGGCAAAGACGGCCTTCGGAAACGGCACCGTTTTCGTTGAGCGCTTCCTCGACAAGCCCAAGCACATTGAGGTCCAACTGTTGGGTGACAATCATGGTAACATCGTCCATTTGTACGAGCGTGACTGCTCGGTACAACGGAGACACCAAAAGGTGGTCGAGATCGCGCCGGCCAAGGATCTTCCCGCTGAAACCCGAGATGCGATCCTTGCCGATGCTGTGAAGCTAGCAAAGTCCGTCAATTACCGAAATGCCGGTACTGCGGAGTTCCTTGTGGATCAGCAGAACCGATACTACTTCATTGAGATCAACCCTCGCATTCAAGTAGAGCACACCATTACCGAGGAAATCACCGGCATAGATATTGTCGCCGCTCAGATCCAGATCGCTGCCGGCGCCTCGCTGCAGCAGCTCGGTCTAACGCAGGACCGCATCTCTACCCGAGGCTTTGCCATCCAGTGTCGTATCACTACAGAGGACCCCGCCAAACAGTTCCAGCCTGACACTGGCAAGATCGAGGTGTACAGATCTGCTGGTGGTAATGGCGTCCGTCTCGATGGCGGTAACGGATTCGCGGGTGCTGTCATCACCCCCTACTACGATTCCATGCTTGTCAAGTGCACTTGCCAAGGTTCTACCTACGAAATTGCCCGTCGTAAGGTTCTTCGTGCCCTGATCGAGTTCCGTGTCCGTGGTGTCAAGACAAACATTCCTTTCCTCGCCTCTCTCCTCACTCACCCCACCTTCATTGACGGCAACTGCTGGACTACCTTCATCGATGACACACCACAGCTCTTCGATCTAGTCGGCAGCCAGAACCGTGCTCAGAAGTTGCTTGCATACCTCGGCGATGTCGCCGTGAATGGCAGCAGCATCAAGGGCCAGATTGGTGAGCCCAAATTCAAGGGCGAGTTCATCCTACCAGAGCTCCTCAACGAGGACGGCTCCAAGGTTGATGTCTCCCAACCGTCCACCAAGGGCTGGAGGCAGATCCTTCTCGACCAAGGCCCTAAGGGCTTTGCTAAGGCTGTCCGCGAGTACAAGGGTTGCTTGCTGATGGATACCACCTGGCGTGATGCTCATCAGTCACTGCTTGCTACCCGTGTGCGAACCGTGGATCTCCTCGGTATCGCCAAAGAGACAAGCCATGCCTTGAGCAACCTCTACAGTCTGGAATGCTGGGGAGGCGCCACCTTCGATGTCGCCTACCGTTTCCTATACGAGGATCCTTGGGACCGACTTCGCAAGATGCGCAAAGCCGTCCCCAACATTCCTTTCCAGATGCTTCTTCGTGGAGCCAACGGTGTTGCGTACGCATCGCTCCCAGACAATGCCATTGAGCACTTCGTTGAGCATGCCAAGAAGAATGGTGTCGACATTTTCAGAGTGTTCGACGCCCTGAACGACATCAACCAGCTCGAGGTTGGTATCAAGGCTGTCCAGAAGGCTGGTGGTGTTGCCGAGGGTACGGTGTGTATCTCTGGTGACATGCTCAACCCCAAGAAGAAGTACAACCTTGATTACTACCTGGATCTTGTTGACAAGTTGGTTGCCCTTGACATCGATGTCCTCGGTCTCAAGGATATGGCTGGTGTCCTGAAGCCCCATGCTGCTACCCTGCTTGTCGGATCCATTCGCAAGCGATACCCCGACCTGCCTATTCACGTCCATACCCATGACTCTGCTGGTACTGGTGTTGCTTCCATGGTTGCTTGTGCCAAGGCTGGTGCAGATGCTGTCGACGCTGCCACTGACAGCTTGTCCGGAATGACTTCGCAGCCCAGCATCAACGCCATTATGGCATCGCTAGAGGGCAGCGAGTGCGACCCTGGCCTGAACCCCTCGCACGTTCGTGCTCTGGATACCTACTGGTCCCAACTGCGCCTCCTTTACTCGCCCTTCGAGGCTCACCTTGCTGGTCCCGACCCTGAGGTCTACGAGCACGAAATCCCTGGAGGTCAACTCACCAACATGATGTTCCAAGCCTCTCAACTAGGCCTGGGCTCTCAGTGGGCTGAGACCAAGAAGGCCTACGAACATGCCAACGACCTGCTTGGTGACATCGTCAAGGTCACACCCACATCCAAGGTTGTTGGTGATTTGGCTCAGTTCATGGTGTCCAACAAGCTATCTCCCCAGGATGTCGTTGACCGTGCTGCTGAACTCGACTTCCCTGGATCAGTCCTCGAGTTCCTCGAGGGTATGATGGGTCAACCCTACGGCGGATTTCCTGAGCCACTACGTAGCAGGGCCCTACGCGACCGCCGGAAGTTCGACAAGCGACCCGGTCTGTACCTTGACCCTGTTGACTTCAAGAAGGTCCGGTCCGAGCTTAACCAGAAGTGGGGCCATGTGACCGACTGCGACGTTGCTTCGCACTTGATGTACCCCAAGGTGTTCGACGACTACAAGAAGTTCATTCAGAAGTTTGGTGACTTGTCTGTCCTGCCTACAAGATACTTCCTCTCCGCCCCTCAGATCGGCGAAGAATTCCACGTTGAGCTGGAGAAGGGCAAGGTCCTCATCCTGAAGCTCCTCGCTGTTGGTCCTCTGTCTGAGAACACCGGCCAACGTGAGGTCTTCTACGAGATGAACGGTGAAGTCCGTCAAGTCACCGTAGACGACAACAAGGCCAGCGTCGAGAACGTCAGTCGCCCCAAGGCTGACCCTGGTGACTCCAGCCAGGTCGGTGCACCCATGGCTGGTGTCCTTGTTGAGCTTCGTGTGCACGAAGGCTCTGAAGTCAAGAAGGGTGACCCTCTCGCTGTTCTCAGCGCCATGAAGATGGTAAGTTAATTCACCATGTTTTTATCATTAAACCTTTCATGACAAATTGCTAATACTCAATAATAGGAAATGGTCATTTCTGCGCCTCACAACGGCAAGGTCAACGGCCTCCAGGTCAAGGAGGGTGACTCCGTTGACGGCTCTGACCTTGTTTGCAAGATTACCAAGTCTTAAATTCCAAATAAGTCTGAAAGAAAAGGGAACGGTTTCCGGGCTTACAGAAACGGTGTCGGCGTTATGATATGGCCACTTCATATGGTTCTTTAGAATCAAATTCAGGTCGGTGATCACGTAAATGGGGACTACCAAGGGGGAATCCTACCGTATGCGTTGTATTCTTCCAGAGTATTTATTTGACTACACAAAACAATAAATTGAATGTTTTGGTTTATATATCGTATGCAACGACGCGTATGTGCCTACTGTAGTTTCACTCGTGTTCATCATTTTACCGAAACTCATCGAATTCTTAGGCATCGAAACACGATGTCTATAATACACCCCCTCCTGGGACATCTACAAAATTTCAGAGACAGTAAGTTATATATATCTCACGTGGGCGTGTTTTTTGCGTGATACGTAGCGTACCAGAACGAAATGTGCAATAGGGGAATAAATCACGACAAAGACGCAGTTTTGAAGTATAAATAAATCCATTCCTTGAGCACTTTTATCTAACATATTAGAGCAACTAGGTACAAGCTATTGTGCTGCGACGCGGCCCCTTTATTGTTTTACTACATGTGGAATTTGATATACGGGGCGCACCATGCCGGGAACCAAGACAATCGGCTGGGGCAGCGACTAGAAGCCGAAGCCAGTAGGCTGGGGCGCAAACCCGTTGGTTTGGCCATAAGGCGCCGGGGACATGCCGCCAGCACCACCCGGTCCAGCTGTGATCATGAGCCGGTTACCACCCAGGATGGGCGTCTCATCCTCGTGCTTCTCCTGCGCCGCCTCCTTTTGCTTTCGCGCCTCGTTGTCGGCCTTTAGTGATGCAAGGTCCAAGGTTTGCTGGCGCATGACGTTGATCAGGTAGGGCATGGTGAAGTCGTGTAGACCGTGACGCCATGAGATCTCGAGCACTAAATCTGGGCGAATGAGGTCGTAGCACGAATAAAGCATACCGACATAGCATTCCCGGCTGCCGATGTCGACGAACTGTTTTATCTTGGTTAGTCTGGAAGAAAGTGAACACAAGGTCAAGTTTGTACTTACATAGCGGAGGAGCTCCTCGACCACCTCAGTCTTGGCGGACAAGGCAGCCGTCTCAATGGCATCCTTGAACAGCTTATCTTGCTTGGACAAAGCAATGGACTTTTCCCATCTCTTGGTCTTGCGGTAGATGTTGGCAGCAATCTGTCTGAAGAAAACCAAATCATGCTTCTCAAGACGTCCTGCGAGTTCAACAGCATCGTAGTTGTCGTAGTTTTCTGCGGAGTCTCGCAGAGTTTTGTAGTCCTCCTCCTCGATCAGCAGATCGTTTATGGCATCGTTGACGGTGCGCTTGTTCTGGGGCTGAACATTCAGCAAGAACGGCTTAATCAGAGGCAGATTGTCTGATTTTTGGAACATCCGCACAACTCGGTTGACATCGATACGTGGCGTCAATACTTGCAGTAAGTCGGTCAGAAGAGATGGATGCTGCTCTAGATAGAAGTTAAGGGCACGGTAGTAAATCTCAAGGTTGGCGACTTTCACAACGATGTCCTTGAACTGTTGGTGCTCCCATGAGTTCTGCGCCCGTTCCATAACAGCCAATGCAGCATTGTCGAATTCATCATAATGATAGTAGCAGAAAACAAGCTCAGGCCATAGGTTGGCCTCCTCGCAGGCGCGAATCAGCTTAGGTAAGTTCATGCGACTCCAGAAGAGCTTGATGTGCTCCATTAGTCTTTCAGGGTGGTACTTGGAGAGCGCAATTCCCAACTCAGTGAACATGCCCATGTGGGCACGTTCCAGGCCTAAGCCCTGTTCGAGGAGGTCAATGAGCTCATCGAAGTAACCCTCGGATTCGTACTGTTTCACGAGAGCTGACAGTTGTTCAGCGTCTACTATGAGGTTGAGACCGCAGATCTTCGCAAGTCGGAATTCCTTCTTGGCAACGCATGCGCCGTGAACCTGGTTCCAGACCTTGATGTTGTTGGCTTTGCGGGCACATTCGACAGCAGCTTGGTAATCCTCCAGATGGACTAAAGTAGTAGCCAATTTCGACCAATTGGAGACACTGGTGTAGAAGATCTTCGCAGCTTGGTACAACTCTTCAGCGGCAGCCTTATCACCTGATTCTTCGACGTTGGCCACATTGGTTCCCCGAAGGAAGTCCTCCAATTCTGACAACTGATCAATCCTGGCGAAACAGAACGCAAGAGCGGTGTCGATCGGAGGTTCGCGCAGGGTCTTGCGAGCCATCCGTAGATATTTGATGAGCTCTTCATTCTTGCCAGCATGAGTCGCGACTTCAATGACCTCCTCATAATTGCGTGGATCTCCAGCCTTAATGTAAGACTCAATCGCGTCGCCTATTCGCAGGCCGTCGAGTTGCGCCTTCGCGACTTTGCTCCAAACTTCCGGTGTGTCGACATCCTCGGCATAACTGTTGGCACGATCTATGCTCACGATGTGGTCGACCAAAACCTCCACGGCAGATGTGTGGTTATTGACCTTCTTGTATATCTCCAGAGCCTCTTCAAAGAGACCAATGTCGATACACAGCTGCGCACATTCGTCTGGGTTGAAAGCATCCAAGCGATGAACGTAGTCCATAACACGTCCCTTGTCTGCCTTGGCAGCTGTGAGCATAAGCAGATTTTGCAAACTAGGGTTATCGGTAAAGGGCGACGGCTCAAGAATAATCTTCTCAAGCAGCTCAATTAATTCAATTGGCATGTCAGATGCCATGAAGGATGCAACGGCTTCAGAAACCTTTGCGGGGTCATTTGACTCAGGAACAGCAGTCGCGATGACTTGGTCAACAACGCTGCGGCGGTGGATATTGTTCTCACTCAGGACAAAAGTCCAGAGCTCACGGTCCGAGCGCTCCAGAAGGTAGCGGGCTTGAGCACGGTACATCGAGTTCTCGTTGGTGATGTTGACCAGTTCAAGGTCATTCTGTCCCTTCTGATATGCGATGAATGCAAGGTTGGGGTCACGCTTCTCGCAGTATTTGCCGACGCTGAGGGTGTCATACTGGTCGTTCTCTTTGAGGAACTTTTCAGGGTTGTTGTTAGAGTCGATGTAAATCTTGGCAAGGGCGTTGAAGATTGCTTGCTGTTGGTTTCCAGCTGCCAAGGTAGCTTCTAAGAACGGCAACAGCAGCTTCAGTCTGTTGCGAGTTTCAACCTCACGAACGAGGGCATCAATCGGTATCGAAGCTGCGTCGACGGACTTCAGCAGATCCTTGATCACTGATTCGTCGCAGTCAACGTCCAAAAGACCGCCAACAACTTCAGGGGTTCTGCCTGGGTTAACTCGCTGTACGTAGACTTCGATGGCCTGGAAGCGTTGGTTTTGATACAAGTATAGAACTAGATCGTGAACGAAGTTATGCTTGTCGCAGACAATGATGAGGGGTAGCATCTCAGTCAATTTCGCTTCCTTCAAGAAGTTCTTGACCTTCTCAGGGTTGTAGTGGTTACTGTCTCTGCAAATACGCTCAACCTCGTTGAATTGACCCATCTTGGTGGCTGCTTCAATGTACTTGAAATGTACGTCGGCGTCCTGGGACAGGTTGACAATACTGCCAAGATAATAGAATAGTCCCTCAAACGTCTTGTACTTCTCGAAAAGATCGATCAGTCTGGTTGGGCCAAGCGAATCTGAGTATTTAGTGGCGACCTGAACAACGGATTGCAGGTTTTGACGCATGTTGCTCTTCATCATCGCATCCAAACATTCCAACGACTGCTCAACGGAAAGGTTGCCAAAGTAGCCCACGAACCATTCAGGGTTGAAGTTCGCTGAGCCGGGAAGACCAACAACGACTCGCTTGATGTCCGCAGGAGACTCGTAGAGCTCCAGGGCTTTCGTGAGAAGACCATTCTGTTCGCACAGTTGTGCAATCCGAGCCTTGTCGAATTGGGTGAACATCTGATTGCTCAGAATTGCGTCAGCAACTGGAGGTGCATTAACCAAATTCATCTCCAGAAGTCGTGTTTGTAGATGCGCATGCTCAGGAAGGTTGTCTTTCAGTGCATCAAGAAGGAATGCTGTAGCTTGTTGGACCATGCCCTGAGACTGAAAAACATCGACCACACGGTCAAGGTCGACCAGAGAACCGCCTTCATTGCTGGCCAGAGAGCTTGCAAACTCAGCACCTTTCTCCGGGTTTGTTCGTACGATGTGTTGAAGGAGACTGATCCAATCGGGTTGATAGCCAGCTTGGGAGCAGTATGGCAGAATCTTGTCAAACTGACCCAGTTCGGCATATGAAGCCACAACCTTGTGGGTGACGTTGGCCTTGACATAGACTCCAAGTGCCAAGTTGATGTCGTGAGGTCGGATCAGATCGCCCAGTTCTTCAGAAAAGTCCAGCTTACCCTCCTTGGCCCATTTTTCGATCAATTGTTTACGACCTTGTGACAGTACAGGGGTAGCCAACTCCAATGTTTCTGTCTTGTTGAGAGGGGTCGGCTTGTCGAGGAGCATGCCGAAGTATTGAAGAATGTATGACATTTTACCAGGCTGGCCGGGCAGGTTCTTAAATTTGTTCAACGTCTCGGTAGTTCGTAGGAACCCGCGAGGAGAGTTCGCAGCGACCTTGGCAGCACCCTCATAGTCACCAGAGGCAAACAACTGGTCGAATTGGCGCGAATAGAGCTGGTCCGCACCCGGTAGTCCGGCCCGAGATGCCATCTTGATGGCAATCTCTGTGTTGGCTGGGTTTTGAAGAAGGTACTGGACCATATTGGTATCGTCCACGGAAACGAAGAGTACCTGACCCTTTCGATTGATACCAACAATACCAGTTGAGTCGTTGTCAGAACACGTTGTGAAAATGGTTTCGCTAGAGATGCGGTTCATGAAGATAGCAGCGCCGGTTTCGAGATCATACAGGTGGATAAAGCCGTACTTGGTGACCATGTAGATGACGCCGTACTTCTGCGAGACTTGAATGGCGACGGGGAAATCGTTGGTCGCCTCTGGAGGGAAGAAGATGTCGACGGCCTTCTTAGAGAAAACAGGATTTCCTTCCTTGTGGTCGATCTCGACGATGTGTAGTTTGGCACTCGTGGCGGTCCGGACAGCAAAGGTAAACAGGCTCGTGTCCTCGGCGGCGCCTTCTAATCTGACAGTTCCGAATGTGGCGGCATGACCTTCAATGGCCTGACTTATACCCCTGTCTTTCGAGTACAGCTGCAGGCTACCGACGACGCGTCCTTGTTGCTGGGAGATACCGACGACTGCCATCCACTTCCCCTCGCCGTTGACGCGGTAGTTGATGATTTGACAGTTCTGGTGGGTGGTTAGTGACACGTGAGTTTCGAACGGGAGGGGAGTGGGTGTTCAACACGTACGTTCAGGTTAGCGTTACGCTTGAACACCTCGACGGGGGCAGCTTGGGACTCGTTGTATATGTCCCAGTGGTAGACTGAGGTCTCCGTGACCAGACCGAGAGAGGACTCGCTGATCCACTTCCAGAAGACGACGTCCTCGTTCATGGTGGCGGATTTCAGCTTCTGCTTCTTCTCCAGATCAAAGATTTGCAGCGTCCTAGACTGTGCCCGGAGAGCGATGATCTGTTTGGTCCAGTGCATGATGGCACTGTCGGCCTTGATGGGGCGTCGGGTGACATTGTTGTTGTTCTTGAGGTCAACGATGACGACGTCGGGTTGGGTGGCTCCGGGCTTCTGGTCTCTTATGCAAATCGAGTGGTCGGATTCTAGGGTCTGTGTAGAGGGGTGTCAGTCAGTCCACGATCTAGTCGATGGGCGCCCGATGGGTTACGTACACAAGAGTTGAAACCTATGGAACTCTGCTCCACGCCGACAGTGCCGAGCGTCAGGATCTCCTGGAACTTGATGGGCAGCGGTTGCGCCATGGCTCAAGACCGCATGGGCGGGAATGGCGGGTATGGATTAGAAGTTGATGTAAATGAGGGCCAAAAAAGCTCCGTAGTGGTTGGGCCACCAAGGCTGCGCAAGCTGAAATGGATGCACACGTCACAGGGCTCTCCGTCGACGCAGGTGTAGTGCGAATCGGAAGATGCCGTAGGGCTGTAAAGGATCGTTTAGAAGTGTACAAGAAGAAGAGATTCCATGCAATTGACCTTGGGGAGCTGGGCGGGCAGCGAGAGCGGTAGAAATGGCAGATTATCGTCGAGGTTCGTCGGCAGTAGATGGATGGATAGGAGTGACGCGCCGGTGCTAACTCGTGGAGCTGGCAGACAGTCACAGTCGGGAGTGCGCGCACGGCTTTTGGTGGGAGTGTGTTGTTACAGTCGCGAGATGGAAGATGAAGAAGAAGGAAAGGAGAGTGGTGGTAAAATGCGCGAGATGCGGTGCGTGCGAGAGTGAGGGTGAGAGGGAAGAAAGACGGGTGATGGAGTGATGGAGTGATGGAGTGATGGAGAGTGATGCCTATGGTGATCCTTTTTTGCGCGGTGCAGCAATTACTATGGGTGCAGCCGTACTTGCTTGCTCTTGCTCCTGCTAATGCTAATGGATTACCTGTTCGCAAAGGAGCAGCAGCAGCGACCTCAGCACCTGGCAGCAGCTCGGCAGCTTGCCAGCTACCAACCCCGGGCTCCGACCCACAGGTACCTACCCCATAGCCCTGTCCTGCCCTGCGAAGCAAGTTGCAGGCAATACCTTAGGCAATGACGGATAGCGCCAGGTGCACAGACCATGAAAAGCCACCCACAAATCTCCCTAGGTAGCAGATGCCAGAGTCCTGTAGCTTCCCAATCGTACTGTACTTGGTCTTCCAAGTCGTATTGAGACGTCAGCTTGCGTACCTGCCTCACCCGCTAGACCTACAAAGGCTAGCATGGGCAGGCACCCAGTCCCTTCACGTGCGTGTTCTTTGCTGCTATTGCTTTGCTGTCCCCTTTTACGCGCTCTAGCTTCACCATGGCCGTAGATCAACCTACCACTGGCAAAGCCACATATCTGAGGCAGGTAAAGTCCTAGTTTAACACATAGTTTGCCAGCCAAGAGCGGTTGCCACCCATACATTCCTCATCTTTATTTCGGAGGTGGGAGGTGCATGCAATTCGGAAAGCAAATACCCTGATTTCTACATGCAGGTCGGGACTTATCATGCCGTTCCCTTCATGCCCTGTGTACGCTTATTTGCGCCGACTACCTACATGTAGGTAGGTAGCATCAAGTTCAGGGGAAACATCGCAGTCTGTACAAATGAGGTGGGTGGGTGTGCGGTCCACAACCTTGAGGGTATCTCTCAATTGCACACTTCGGCTGGCCAGCTGCGTCGATCCAAGGCAGGATTCTTGACGTGTTAGGTGTTTGGTCACTGGGTGATTGTTTGAACAGCTCAACAATGTGTTTTATTCGGGTGGTCACTTATAGGCGATAAGTCAAACAAGAGGGCAAACTCCGTGAACAGTTGCCCGTCCACTTCTCAAACGAGAACTTGAGCAGGAGAAAACCGGAAACGCTCTAGTAGTTCGATATGTCCTGCATTTTTTCGATTGATCTGGACCTTGAAAAAATGGACAAGTGCTAGAAAGATGGAGAAAGCAAGTTCGAATGTTTTCGTCTTGTCGTTTTATCCATGGGCACTTTTTCCCATTCTTGGTCTGATCGAATCGCACTGCTGGCTGCGGCTTAGAAGTACTTGGATGTTCGAATTCCCATATGCTATAGTATAATCTGCGTTAGCAATTTCACTTGGTCCTCTCATCCGTCTCATCGTGAAGACTCTATCCCATCGAGAAATAGCTGCCGGGTGAGGTCAGCCGTCGGGCGCTTCTCTAGGGGCTAGCTTGGAGCGGCGGTAGAGATCGTGGTGGTTTAGTCCGCGAGACTACCTGGTCTCAAAAGTTCCCCTTCCTATCAGTCGTAGAGCACCCAAACGAGCCGGATATCCCATTCTCGTGAACCATCTCCCACTACGCGTTGTAGTCACTTTTGTCGCCTGTCTCTACAGCACATGGTTTGGCTGCTACCTTGAGATCAGATATGAAGAAAGTAACTCGTTCCCCTGGTGGGATGCAGCTGTGCGACACCTAGTGCTTCCAAGTTCCAGATACCAGACTACACGAAGAGATCACTAGAGTCCCCATGGTCAGTCAAACTCCTCGTTTCTTTCCAAGAACTGATAGGACGAAGTAGAATAGGGCTTACGTTGCCATTTCCTCGGATCCGTGCTCTTGAATATGAAGCGTATGTCGGCAATATGTCTTTGCGCTGAGGCTATGAAATACCAGAGAAGGTATTAAGTCGCAACTCATGGCGGGCCTCCAAAAGGATGCAGTGCATCGGGATGTTGCTCTGCACCGAGAGTATTGAAATTGTAGGGTTTGAATGTTGCTATCTGCCAGGATCCGTTCGCCTACATCTCGTCTTTTATATTTGATCTTTCCTTGGCATTTTCAATGTTGAAAACAAGTTGTCAGTCTTCGCCGGCTCAAATTGGCGATGTAATTTGAAGCTTTTTTTTTTTTTTTTTTGGCTCGCCCAGGTTTTCTTACTGATCTATCTTCAATGTCTGAGACTGCTTCATACATCTGGCAAAGACCCCTGTTCATTAAACCCCCAATTAGGTCTAACCACTGAGGTGACCTTGGCTGTGATAGGCCTCCTGGCGTGCTTGGTATACCAGGCTCGCCAGGATATAGCAGGGTTAGCAGAGCTCCGACTTTCACTGAGAAACCCCCGCCCGCCCCGATCATCTTTGTCCCATGGTCCAGCAAGTACAACTATATCACTTCGGAAGTGCACCTTAGCCCCTCCTCGGGTTGTGCGGGAGGATCGGTTTATGATGTGTAATTGGACATCAGCCTGTCCGGGAGGGGTCCGGGATGCCGGGAAGCGCAGATGCCTCTTGTAGCTGTGATGACAGATCGTTCCGCTGGAACAAAGGCATGTCTAGGGACGCGCAAGTATCGATTCCGAGACATATCTCCTATTCTTTGTGCTCGGATGAGCGTACCAAATCCAGCTCCTCGGTCAAAAGCGTAGAGCCCGCCCTAGCAGACCCATTTCCCTCTCCCTTGTGACATGTTGGCAGCGCCTCGATACGACTCGCATATAACATAATTCAGCAGGGGTAAAGCAATCCTGGGTAAGCAGGGAGTGCAAGACGCTACCCCGTCCAACATAATCAATAACTTGAATTGCCCGAATCTTATAAATCTACGGGTCCCCATTTCGATTCGTGCTTATTTGGTCAACTTCTCGTCCATCTCACCACCATGTCTCAAAAACTCATTCCTACGCTTCACCATCTTAACCACTCGGCGGCGTTCCGCTGCTTATGGGCTTTGGAGGAGTTAAAGGAGGTGAAGGGCATCAAATACCATCTGAAGACCTACGGGCGACAGCGCGGGGGAGCACCTGAGGAGCTGAAAGCAATCTTTCCAATGGGAAAGTCTCCGATTCTGACACTCGAGACGACTGAGCCGGGCAAACCGCCGCCGACGATCCAGATCATTCCAGGAGTGCTCACCGAAGCTCAGTTGATCTTACGCTTTTTGAGCGAAGAGTACGGTGACGGGCTTTGGGAACCGACCACCGAGGAGGACAGAAACCGCGATATCTTCTTCCAGGGGTTCTCTATGATGACCTTCACGCCAAACGTTGACTTTATCGTCATTCTCGAGGCCCTCATATCGATTCTGCCATATGGAGTCTCCGCATTGTTCGGTCTCATCTTATCCCCTTTGGTAACGTTCGGCAGAGACAGAATTGTCCCCGTTCTCCAGGTCCTAGAAAACGCACTCAGTGATGAGAAGCCATACTTCGCCGGCAAGGAGTTTGGGCTGGCGGATTTCAATGTTTCCTTTGGTATGGACATGAGCTCGCAGCGAGGATACTTCGATCCGGCTCAGTTTCCAAAATTGCGGGATTGGCAAACGAAAGTCAAAGCAAGATCAGGTTTTATCAACGCTCTGGAGAAGTGTAATGGGTATAACCTGAAGACATTCGGAATTTGAAGTTCCATCGCATGACCATATCTCGCGCCATTATTGCAGGCTATATCTTGGCAGATAATTATTGTCGTCGGGCAGAAATTGTAGGACATCGAAAATAAGATTGTGTTGGGAAATGTGCCATTGTGCTTATGGGTTGACTCTGTCGATGCTAGATATAAGACTAAGCGATGTAAAATCCCTCATCGGTGCTGATGACTATGATTCAACTTCATCTTCATTTGTTACACTAGTGATACTGCTGCCCTAACTTTGCTCTCTTGCAATGGCACTTAAGAAACCTTCGAAAGTATCCGACTTGGGCTTTCGGATTTTAAGTGAAAATTCTCAAGTAGGCGAGAGCATGACGGCCCGACATAGGACTGTGTAGGTCCAATGCGTGCCTTTTGCCACATCTTGTAACAGGATGTCGAGGATTGGTTGCACGCAGTGGAAACTCAAGTCTCCTGTTCGAAATTGATCTTGAAGGCTGACTTTCATGAGATGAGGGAATTAGATTGGGACCCCAAAGAACTTATTCCCATCTCAGTGTATAGGAGTGAGTGACTTCTGCCTGACACATGCACGAATAATAAATTGTATTATATATATATATAAGGCAACTGGTATCCGATACCTGACAGCATTCATACAATTCACAATTCACAATCCACAAACGACAAAGGTAACGAACAGTAAAGATGGGAGAACACCTCGTTCTAAAGGGTCGTCTAGTTCTTTTTCTGTTCTCAACTTCGATCTTAGTTATTCACTAGCGCGGTGGTATTGTTGTATGCAAGACCCTCCAGATCGAAGCTTTACAACATGGTCATCACGGGCCCCATGCTCGTGACAAGACTCCAAATTGCAGACCCCCGCACCCTTGTGGTCTCAGCGTCACCTCTGTAACAGCACTAGCCTTACAGCAGCCCGAAATAGAAGCAGCACAGCTCTACATCTCAAGGACCTGCCTCCCTCCTCAAGTACTTAGATTTCATTTTGAGACCGTTAGTTATCATCTGGTTAACCTCACCACACCACCTTCGATCAGCTCCATCGTCTCCCAATAACCAACCCCCTCGTTCTTTATACAATCAGCCAGATGCCGTTTTCCAGTATTCCAGACGAGCTCAGTCACTACATCCTTGCTGCAGCTGTACGGCAGCGAGATCTTAAACGTGCGGTCCGCCTCCGATTGGTGAGCCGTGCATGGAATGTCGCGGTGGAATACGCTGTATTCGACTCCGGAATACTTGATAGGACCGGAACTCTCAGATCAGCCTGCTCTCGCGGTGGTGTGCTAGACTTCTGGCATCGATACCTCACGTACAGGGCCCTTTCTAAACCCAAACAGCGGTCGCGACGCCTTATGATGATTCGCCAAGTAGCTGAATGCATCGTAGACCTGCGCGGTGAAAGGATAGATGACGCACAGGCCGGTCATCACATGGTACAATGCGTGGACAAGATCTGTCACGCCGCCATCTTGTTTCACGCACAAGGGGACCTGCCGGAAAACTGCCTTGTGGCCGAGAAAAATCCCATGGGTAGATTTGACTGGAACTGCGACTGCTTCAAACAGGCACTCTTGGTTGCTGCTGCATGCACAAATGATCTTGACCTAGTTCTCCAACTGAAGTCGAAGTCGCCACACTCTCATATTACTACCGACACGGTTGATGCTCCACGAGAGCCTGATAGCGGTGTATTACTCCACGCTCCCAAATTTCCCTTTGACGAATTCTGGGTAGCAGCTTACATGGGGAACACGCAAGTTATATCGGCGCTCTTGGAATATGAAGCAAGATTGCCAATTGAGGACATGCTCCATCGTGAAAGTCGTGGAGCTGTCATCTCCGGCGCAGCTTGGGGCAATCAGATGGAAACCTTAGATCTCGTCCTGAGTCCTGGTTTTGACGACAGCAGTCCTGATTTCCAGCGATTCCGACGACACATTGTGACTGGACTCATGCTCACCACAAGTGTGGACATCTTCAAGCGCCTCTTCAAAATAGTAGGACTCGATCTGCAACATCGCCACAGACCTTATAGCCCTGATTATCGGCGGAGATGGCTCGTACGGAGGTTCCAGGGAGCAGCTCGAAACGGTGAAGTATCGCTGATGGAATACCTTGCTGAATTTGGTCTTTCTGTCAACGTCGAATATCCTGGCGAAGATTGTCTTATCAGCCTAGCGGCATCTAAAGGCCGCAAAGACGCTGTACGGTGGCTATTGGATAGGGGAGCTTCGATGGACGATTCACTGCAGGCGGCAGTCTCTCATGGGTCTTTTGGCATTACGAGGCTCCTCCTCGAACATGGAGCGATTCACGACGATGGCGTGGTACAAGAAGCCATCATCGAATCTGTCAGAACAGAGAATGAAGCGTTGTTTGGTCTTCTGATATCGTATGGTGCTAGACTCAGCATGGAAAGATTTGCGAAGGCAATGCAAATTGCTGAAACTGAACAGCTTGAATCGATGCAGAGACTGCTCGAAAATACTCAGACACAGCGACTGATCACGAAGGCGCTGATTGATCATTGAATAATACAGTCCACTACATAGAAATACTTGTTAGCTTGAATAATGAGAGGGCGGCCTAGAAAACCTGAGGAAGACGATAGTTCTCGTTCAAGGAAAAATATGTCTATATACTACTCTGGGTTGAGATAGGGTCTATTGATAAATTTGTGTTTCATGCATATGGAACATATTCGCAAATTAAGGTTTGAGACACAGGCAAATCAACGTTATGTCTCCCTCAAATGCTGATAAATTGGAGCGAAGAGGGTTTGCAACAATTGGTGCTTGAGTAGCTGCATCGCACGTTTGTGAGCCACGGCAGATGGAAACGAAAAGCTGTCGGTTTGTTGACATGTGGCCATGCAACAAACGACCCAATCAACCATCCACGTTCAAATCGATAAAAATAGTGCAAACATCTCACGGGGTGAGGGAAGCCAATCGCGAGTAAAGGGTCGGGTTGCTATGAAATCTCTTGTTGTTACATACCTGTAGCCGAGAGCTAGCCACTATGTACCTATATCGTAGTAATTATGGTAAGACGCTCCAGGGCCAGGCGGCAGGCGGCAGGCACTGTAACTCGGCTCATGATTCGGTATCAGCATGACAAAGTCGCAATAAGACGACAAGCATCATGGATAGTACTGCCGTCAGCCAGTGTGTATTGCATGCCGGTCATGCTAACACCATTTTTACACACCAAAGCACGCTATCATCCGTCCCGGCCGATCCTATCATGCCGGCATCAACAGTGATCGCCAGGACCGGTGACGGATAGGATTCGCGTTGACCCCGCATTCAACGTCGCCCTTGCTATAATAGTTATGTTGGGTAATGGATGTAACATTGTTTGCTACGAGTCTGCAGCCGAAAATAAACAAGCATTCGATAAATGGATCTCACCATCCCTGGCCTTTGTACTACAAAGGAAAATGGTGAGCTAAATGGGAATCTTTAGGGGGATGGCAAAGAAAGGCGTCTAGGCTGGACTAAACTAGGCACAAAATTGTCTCACAATCTATTTTCCCTGCTGACATGTCACTCAGTAATACTTCGAGTTAGATCAGTGGCATTATTGTAGACTATTAGAACAGGAAGTAGTGAATGTTTGCGTGCTTTCCGTATTTATCGGTCCTTAGATTAGGGGAATCTAATCATAGCCAAGGTGTTAATGGTCGATTTCCGAGAGGGGGCCACAGCCGAGGTGTAATCCGGATTCCGCGACTCAACACATGGTACTTTGCAAGTAGGTGATGTCAAGCTGTAATTCAATCTCAGTGCAGCAATTGTGTCAATTTTTGTATACTCTATGCCCCCCCTGAAAGATACACAAACATCGCCATGTAGGATTAGACCCCTATTCAGGTTGAACGTTTGCGCACCCGTAAGGTAGCGTCCATCTTTGGCAACTTCATCGCAAGGAGGTTCGTTGGCTGATGCCTTGCTTTGCTGTACTCGACATCGTAGTTCGTCAATATGTATGCGAGGACGAGTTTCATCTCGTGAACAGCCAGGAAGCGACCTGGACATGGGTTCTTGCTTGTCCCAAAGCCAAAGAAATGGTCATCCGGTGTGGCTGTAAGCTTCGTGTTCGTGTACGTCTTGCCAGCTGGGTCGCCTTCATGACCTTCGATGCTCACAAACCTGAAGATATTGAAGTGGTGTGCATCTTGATATGTAGTCTCATCACTGTGTATACTTTCCATTGGTGATGCTAGAATCACGCCTTGCGGGACAAGAATGCTGTTGTTTTCGTGCTTAATTGATATACCCTTGGGGTCGATCACCTGCACATGCGCTCACTGTCAGTTATACCCCTTGCAGACACTAGAAAAGAAGATCAACTGACCGTTCGAGCCATCGCAACAGAAGCAAAAGGCGCCACTCTCATCGACTCTCGCAGCGCTGAGTCCATGAGTCGGAGTCTTCGAACAGCTTCTGAAGTCCACCGTCCACCAGCGTCGCGTAGCGCCTTGTCGCATTCCTCTCGAAGAGCCTCGATGTACCCTAGCGACGGATCAGAGGTGATGAGGCACATGATGAGGTTGTTCAAAGTCAAGGTCATGCTATGCAGCGATACGTTGTTGGTTATGAGAAGCCGTTCGGCAATCAGTGGCGCAGATAGCTGTGTTGGGTCATTGCGGGATATGGCTTCATTGATGATCAACTGAAGCGCATCTTTCTGAAAACGCGGGTAAGTATTTCAGCAATATTCACGAATCTAGTACAATAGTGTTGAAGAGTTTGGTCATTCGAACTTACTGTTGGTGTCTTGTCACCGCTATCTCGAGGTACCTCCTGTGTCGTTCCCTTGATTCTAGCCTCGATGTATGGAGCACACAGCTTAGCGAATGCTTTCGCGTAGTATGAACACCACAGTCTGACTAAGTATCCGACCATTGGCCGCAGTAGCTTTGGTGTGATACTTATGAGAGTCGCACCGCCAAATAAAGCTACGGACTGGCTTTCTAGGAGCGCTATGTATCTCTCGTTGTTGCCTGCATGACGTAAGTCTTTCGCGTCTTCAAGTATGATGAACATGACGAACATAGAGGGGCGCCACATAGGGCGGAATTCGCGACTCTAGCGATTACATGAAAGCATGCTTGCCAGATCGGAACCTCTTTCCACTCCGAAGGTGCTCCCCACGTCGACTTGAATCCGTCTTCAAGCTCGATGATCATTGGGTCAGTGAGAACATTGAGGTCGCGTGTAAGCTGGCTTGGGATCAGATATCGATGATAAGGATCACGGATGATCCTTTGGTCATGAACCGTGTATTTGGCTTGAATCTGTTCCTGGAGAGTGCCGAAGACATCTAATCGGTCTTCTGGCAGCCGGCCCACCGACTTCATCTGTTCTGTCGGGAGGATAATCATTGTCCCACGATCCATGGTGGGCATGAGATATGGAGTATCGCGCTTAGTGAACTTGGTACTATGTCAGCTTATCTGCAGCAAAGATTCATCAGAGCGCGCTCACCTTGGAGTAACCCTCAGAAGCCCAATCCGCCATATTCCACAGCGACCGAATAGTTGCCCGTATACCATGAAACCATTCTTCGCGAAAGCCAACCTCTGGGAAAGCTCTGAACAAGGCATCGTGTTGCTTCTCTATTTCCGTTCTAGATGCGACGAAGAGGAAATAAACAAGCGGAATAGACAACACCAACAAGGCCACTTCCACCTGCGACATAGAAATGGCCATATTAAGCGTGGAAATCAATGAAGAGATTATTAAGAAAGTTCGAGGTTCCTTCGGCGCTTGTTGATATCGACTAGGAAGTGTGAATAAGAAGGAATCTTGCTCAATGAGACACGATATCGGTAAGTTTTCTCCGTACAACTTAGGACGTCATAACATATCTCACAGTGATTCTGCTTTGTGTACTAGATTATCTGTCAAAAGGATTTGTATTCCGTGTGTTGGGACCTAGCTTACGATACGTACCTTAAGACCCCGCTCATGTTTTGGGGGCCAGCAATTGCGAAAATTGGGAGGATGTGAGGTATGACAGGTCGGCCCAGCCTGTCGCATCATATCCTTGCAGTGTAGCTTCAGGGAGGTCTCTAGTGGCTGACGGCGCTGCATCTGAGCATTGTTAGCTGTTCGGTGCTCCGACTTCTTTATTTCCTATGATCCCGGTACTTCCAAGCTAGAAGGATCACTCGGAGGTTGCAAACTAAAGCACTCATACTTCTTTCACTCTCTTGCAGCAAGTAGGTACGTTGGTGGTCAAAATCAAAGAGCAAGCATGGTCGTCTAATCGCGATGTTTTTTAGAAGGCGACGAATTAGTACTGCAATATAAAATCATCAAAAATTACGCTGCCGACATCACTTGTTGAATTGCCATCAATAAGCCAACCCCGCAACCTTGACATCATTTCTGCTCTTGTCATAACCTCCCTCTTCAAGCTCAATATAGTTATGGGAATCTGGTGTGAACTGGGTATCGCGAGTTTGCAGATGCGATCGGCTTTGCGACTGCTCTGTAGCGACGCCTTTGTTTGTTGTGATTCGGGACCTCAACCTCGCGAACACACTAGAGTCGATATATCCCTTGATCCAAAGGGAACGAATTGCGGGAATGCACCCGAGTACGATACCGATCGCGCTATCGAGTAATCTAGATATCAAACCCACGCGATTAGTTACTTGGGACAGAAATAGTCAAAATTAATACGGGCGACGAAAGCGCGAGACTTACGTGAATGTAGAAACGATAGTGAGATCCTCGGTTGTTTTCTGAGACGAGGTCCGCCGGTAGTGAAGGGAAACGGATCCCGTCGCGATTGCTCTAGATTATAGATAAGTATAAGTCTCCCAAATTTGGTTCACTGTGAACAACTCGCGGTAGGAAGAAGCTACTTACACAAGCCCCAAGACGAACAAGAATGCTAGACCGATCTTCTTGCGGAGAGGCAGTTGCAGCCCGTACACTATGGGAATCGGGATCAAGAAAGCAGTGATGTCTATAGCAAGGTTGAAGACTGCATTCGCGACCGCTATACCATACGAGTGCCCAAATAGGCGATTGAAGTACGCCGCATCCAATGTTTTATGTTCAGGGTTATCGAGCGTCCCGACTAACGAAGTGGCAGTATAACCGACGAAACCGAGTGCGAGTGTAGTGTATGCTATTCTTCGAACCCAGACCTTTGGGCCGAATATCTTGGTGTAGAGCAGCAGCAGCGCAGCTTTCGCGGTGTAGTTGCTGTAGGCTGCTACAAAGTAAGTGGCCACTGCCACCTAATGAGGGCCATTCAAATTAGCATCTCAAGCCGATTCAAGTATAGAAGAGTCAAGAGTATAAGAATTTGCCACGTACTCTTGCTAGGTCAATCGGAGCTATTGTTGGGTCGTTGAGCCCTAGTTCCGGTCAATTGCTAGTCGCGTGTGGATGGAGGATCTCACAACTCACATTTTACCGTATAATAGTAGAGTCCAGACAAGGCGCCGAGGAAACCAAGCGCGACTAGAGAGACATCTGGGATATCATATCAGAGTCTACATCAAAAACTGAGAAGGTCGTCGACTGACAGTCGTCAACAAGTAAACGATGATGGTTGCTCCAGTTCGCCCCAAGGCGACAGGCAACAAATGTTCCGGTAACGACGGCTATTGTGATCTCAGCCGCCAAGAAACCTCCAAGGGTGATACCACTCGTAGTTGCAACACCGCTCATTATGAGTGTATGCCCGATGTTATGGTTTACTTGGGCGGCGGGGTAGGACTGCTGGTTTGAAGGATCTTAGGCTGGGGCTTCGAAGGGAAGACTTTAGCTAATCAGTTGCAACGGAATCATGGACACAGGAGCTTTCTTCGGTCAGATGTTATTTGCCAAGCTGTGTCTAGATATGATGGAAAGTTTGGCTTGAGGTCGTCGAGCCCAGCAGAGTCCTACTAGGGTTTGGTGCGTCGGGCATCCCGCAAACATGATGACAGACTGCATTCTTTTCTTCCGTAAATGATCGCCTAAGTACTGTCATCTTCTGAGAATGATAAGGTAACCTACTTGTTTGAAGCTGCATGGATTACAGCATCCTCCATGGCTACTCTAATCCCAAAGAATATGTTAGGTATTAATCATCATCCAGCCTTTGAAGATGTGCCGATGCGTTCAATTTGAAACTCTTTGGAACTCGAAATGCAACACACCAACAAAACAATAAGGTCCAAATACTTTCATTCGCCTGTGCCTCGCAGGTGCCTGCCAGGGTTGCATCAAGGCGATGACTTCCCCCCGGTATGGAACAAGCTCACTCAGCCACCGTAATGACCTGGCCGAGACATAAATCTGCAAGCTATTTGAGTCCTACATGCAAAGTCCGGGGTGGGAGGGCCAACTGGTCGTTCCGACATTCAGAGAAGCCAATCACACGGTTCCAACGGTCTGACGTAATCTGCGAAGTAGTATTCACATACCCCCCAATCTGTTCAAAGTTGACATAATGACCTTATCGTGGATTTGCGCAACCATGCTTACTATCTGAACCCTTGCACGCCTGGATGAATGGTAGAAAGTGGCTGCATCCGGAGAGGTCGACTTACGCAATCTTTCCTGTTGTTACTTCTAGAAGGATTGATGCACCGTGTTTAGATTATGTAGGGGTAGGCTGCCACGGCATATTGCATTAGGTATCATCGCATGATCAAATGCCCCATCAAGGATATTATAGTATGCAGTACGACCTCTACCCTTCCTATTGTATGATCTTTCATCTGTCGTAGATTATAGTCGCGTTCGACTTGGAACTGGTTCTATTCAATCATTATGCTATATGGCCCGATTGCTCCGTTTGCACGCTTTCATATGCTGCGTTATTTTTTCTTTGCAGAGAGGCGAATATCTGGATGTTGTTTCGAAAACTTGTAGCCAAATATGCTCGATTTGCGCCTTCCCCTCATCACATAGATTTCCAGATGATTCTCCAAGGTTGAGTTATTGTAGGTGCATGGTCTATGAATGGTAATGCTTTATTTAGATATGAAGGTTACATATCATCATCTATGTATTGTCGGAATAGAAAAATCGAGATCATAACGCCTAGAAAGGGAATAGCATTGTGTCGCAACAGTCTCAGTTGACTGTGAAGAGTTATAGTCACACTGATAAGGAAAGGCAGTGCATGCAAGCGACATAGGTAGGATAACAGACCGACCTACGGAAATGGCGCGGATTTCGCAATCGGTTCCCTTGATATGTTATTTGTCTATCTATACGCTTAATGTTTCGCTGCTCGCTACTTGTTTTCTTTCCTATGTTGGTCAGCCCCCAAATGTTGTTGGTAACATGATCTAAAATAGAAGTCGATCATCTACACAGAAGGTGCCATATCTGGATGCGACTTGGTTCGTTTCCAATCCCCTGGTACTTTCGTCGGAGTCTCCCCTCCGCTATGTGGTGGTATGGTGGTATCACCTACCTAGTTCGATGGAGGTGCAGTAATCCTCCGACGCACCCGCACTTTTGCTCCATGGAACGGTAGCTTCAACCACAGAACGTCGATCAGCTGGGGTCGCTTTTGTACGGTCCCGAGATCGTAATTGAGAAGCATATGCGCGACAAATATCTTCATCTCGTTCAATGCAAAGTAACGTCCCGGGCACCCATGCTTCCCAAAACCAAACCCGACGAATGCGTCATCGAGACTCAAGCTGGATTTCGGTTTCTGATTGAGGCTCGACTTGTCTCGTGAGTGATCGTTGTCGCTAAATGTGTCGAGTACATTGCGCACTGCCTCGGGATGCGCGAAGCGAAAGGCATCGAATTGGCGTGAGTTCTTGTAGATGTCTTCGTCAAAATGAATAGCTTCCATTGGAGTGGCAATGGTAGTTCCATATGGGATCTTCGCCCCAAAACCATCAAGTTGGATACCGTTAGGGTGAATGACCTTTGACATATGAGATTAGCTTCCTCCCGTCGCCGATCGGTGACAGGTAGCATAGTGTCAACCCACGCTGCATCTACGATTAAGTAGGAATATGATATTATGTACTCACAGTTCTCGGTAGCCCGACTGAGGTGATTGGGGTGAATCTGATTGATTCCCGGATCGCCGAGTCGACGAGTTTCAGCTTGTTGATTGCTTCGAATGTCCAAGAGCCTCCCGCTTCTTCAAAGACCCGAGCACATTCTTCCCTTAAAGCTTCTATATAGCACTTCGAAGGATCAGAGCTCACAAGATCTAGGATGAGATTGTGAACAGTAAAACTCGTAGTGTGTAAAGAAATGTCGTTGATAAGAAGCAAGCGCTTGCAAATAACCTCAGGAGATAGCTGATGGGAATCTCCGCATGCACGAGATTCTTCGATAATCCATTGGAGGCTATCGCTCTATTGACGCAAAAATGAGATAAGTTCTTTTTATGAATGGACAGTGGAGGTATTATTGCTGGCATTTAACTTACAGGCGGGATCCAAGAATAATCGGGATAGGACTTTAGCATCGTCGTCTTCTCTAGCCTCTCCCTCACAACGGGCAAACATTTCTTGAGAGCGCGTCGGAATAGAAATTCGCACAACAAGCCGGTGACGAATCCGACGACTGGCCTGAGCAACTCGGGAGTGGCGTTTATGGCGGCACCGCCGAGAAAGATGGCTAAAGCGTGGTCTCGGAGCCTCTGCAAAAAGTCTACATCGCGACCTATGTTAGAAAAGATCGATTGTTAGCAGCTTGAACGTGATGACTTGACTTTGAATGTGAAAAGCTCGTACAAAGGGGGATTCCGCAGAAAGCTCTATTGGAAGCACCAGCAACCAGTTTGAAACAGGAATCCCAAATTGAAAGCTCTCGCCATTTTGTTTCCGTACCCCACCACTCTTCGAATCCCCTTTCTAGCTCGTCGGCAATCGCAGGTGTTAGTTGCTTCAGATTCTTGGTCATCTGATGTCGAATGACACTTATGTGAAAGCGGACATCGGTGACTCTCTTATCCCAAATTGTCCAGTCGACTTGTAAAGTCTGGTCTTGGGCAGCCTGTACACCGAGGACGTTCTCTGGCAGTCCGTAGACACTCTTGAGCTGTCGAGGTGGGATGATAACGGCCGCCCCACGCTCGATGCTCGGCATTGTGAAAGGGACGCCTGCTTTTGAATACTTCTCGCGGCTGTGAGCATCAACTCTGTGGAAATGCCACTGAAGGAATGCGTTTAGGGATACTGACCTTGTTGTAGCCCTCGTCGGACCACTGTTTACTTTTATAAACTGATCGAAGTGTCGCAAGCGGCCAACCCCACCATCCCTTCCGATAACCCACGATAGGTTGTGAATGGAGCAAGTCATTATATCGACTGTAGAAGGGGCTCATCCAATGCCATGTGTATACACTGGCGATCACCAGGGCAAACGGTGCTGTCAGTATGCATAGGAGATACGCGGCCATGTTGAGGTTCGAGTCGAGACTATGTGCGACGACGTGATGAGAGTGTCGAGGTGTTCCTCAATCGACATCGATTTTCTCAGCTTTTGACTGAAATGTTAATAAATATAGACATTCAGTACAAGATCATCTCTCTAAGACGTCAGTGATCTTTAAGCCTCAGCCCCCATTAGGAGTCCTTGATCAACCTAGAATTAGATCCAAGCAATCATATGCAAAAGTTCCCATTTCTAACTGCATATGCAAGTTAGGCGCCTTACACTTGTCGTCTTGATAGGCACCAAGCTTACGCTCCTTCAAGATACCAAGTATGTCATGTAGCGCACTCTGGAAAGGGTCATCAACTAGCGCCCTAATTTAGTAAGCGGCACTGCAGGGACCTTTCATCTACCGACAGGGTGGCCCTCGGATCACCCGACGAGCTGGCTTATGGCGTCCGAAGTCCTGCCCAAACATGTGTCTGCCTTGATTGTGAGGGATTTCATGTTGCTTGCGCAATTTGAGTGTTAGCGAGTATAATGTTGGGTCATGCAGAGCACTGCCCTAGGGTGATATAGTCCAGGATGACCAACGCCTTTAGGTACATGGAGCCCCCATGAGAAATCTCATCTCATATTGGGGTCGATAGTTAGTGACGAGAAGGACAAGTTCACATGCTTACTGGGGTGTAAGATCCTGAATCCTCCAGAACTTTTGGTGCGATGAAGTGTTATTGTTATCATTGGCCATCGACGGCTTCGCAGGTCTATTCTTATTCCTACGCACCCAGAGTTTGAGACATTCGCCTCTCCAAACCAGGATAACCAAGCCCCCTTTCCAGTTATCGTATGCCGGTTGGCAGTATTCTGACCTCAAGGCAGAACACCATAGCATATAATAGGTCTTCGGCTTGGCAAGTATTTCATCAAGACGACATAGAACTGGTACAATCTGCTTTCCAAACTTTCATCAGCCTTGACTTTGTCTCGTAGATATCCTCTTTCTCACCTTTCTTATTTTTCTTGTTAAGTTGATTCCTATCATATGAAGTCGCTGAAGTGAAGATGGGGATATTGAACATCTGGAATCCAGCAACGAGTTGGGCCAACTTGCCTGTTGCGGCCTTCGGCGTCCTATGCGTGGCAGTCGTATTAGGAAGTTTAAGCAACAATTCGGTAGGTGATCAGTCTGTTTGACGTTGTTCCCCAAGAACAATCTCCAATTCTGACATCTGCGCTAGACAGTCAGAAAGAAGGCTCGCGCTTGGATGTATCTATTGAATGGGCCAAAGATCATCCAGGATGGGTTCAACAAGGTAAATCCATGAATCAGAGAATCGGATCGCATACTTCGAGCTGACTATGTGATTCCCTAGTCTTCCGGCAAGCCGTACGAAGTTCTGGCTCCCGACAGTCGGTATGTCTTCGTGTCATCTGCCCAGCATATCAAGGAGCTGGACTCGGCACCCGATACTGTGTTATCGCTCCAGGCCGCATCGAAACAGGTGATAAAACTGACTTCCTCGAGGGGAAACCCCTACTGATAATCAGGCTAGATGTTACAGCCCGTGTATACTATGCATGGCTTCAACTGGTTCGATCGACGAGGTACTGAGGGTGTCGGATTTGTGCGCGCACTTCGGACGCTCTTGACGAACAACCTCCCTCAGATCCTCCCCGACTTAGGCGATATCAACCGAGCCCGTTTTGCAGAGCTTCACTCTGAGTATTGTGCTGAGAAAGGTATGACGTATATCTCGGAATATTGCGACGTCAAACTGACAGTCGCGTACCAGGAACGAACCGGATGCCGGTCTATCCTTGTATAGTAAAACTCGTCGTCTTATCGAATGCAGTTTCGTTCTTCGGAAAGGACCTAGGTGAGAGTCGTCATGTCTATCATCTCGCAATTTGCTGACCCGGACAGCGAAAAATGAGCAATTCATGGTGTCAGCGCTTCACTACATCGAAGAAGTTTTGGTGTCCGCCGAGATTGTCAGGCTCGTCCCAAAGCCGCTGGTTCCGTAAGTACAAGAGAAAGAGGGTGTTAGAGAGCAACTATCACCAGACCACTTTGATCTAACCAGCATCCCCAGGGTTGTCGGTCGACTGATAGCGTACTATCTCAAGTCCCATGAGACGATCTTCGACACACTATTACCAGTAGCGGAGCAGAGATGCGCCGAGAAAGATCTTGCGAAGCTGGGTCAACCAGTGCCGAAGCATGTAAGTATTCCAGACCGTTCGCGTAAAAGATGTAGGCAGTGCTAATCAGCTCTCAAAGGCTGACTGCATACAATGGATCATGGAGACCGCGCCCCAAAAGAGTCCCTGGACTCCGAAGCGTATAGTCCACGAATTGATGGCAATCTGGTTCGGCTCAGTGCATGCTCTATCGACTGTAAGTGTCAATATCTTAGAAAAACCGATCAACGCCTTAGTCTCTGACCGCAACAAGACCATCACATTTGCAATACACGATCTCTGCCTGCACCCAGAGTACCTTGAACCTCTGCGGAAGGAGGTCGATAGCCATTATGGCGAGTTTGAGCAAAACGGCACCAAAGGCTTGCCGCTACTTGACAGCTTCATCAAGGAGTCCGCGCGACTGACTCCTGTTGAATCGAGTAAGTGTTCCTACCAGATGCAAAGCTTGGTGTCTGTCCACAGCTAATCGACACTTGCCACAGTGAGCACACGACGCTTCGCCACGCGACCGTTCTCGCTCTCGGATGGCACTAAGCTTGCCGTGGGTGATTGGGCCTGTACGCCAGTACGAGCCATGATGCAGAGCTCCGAACACTACCCCCAGCCCCTCGAGTTCAACGGCTTCAGGTTTGCCAGCCGCGATGATATAGCAGCAGCTTCGGGCGCTGTTTCTGATTTCAAGTCGATACAGCCGAAGCCATCCAAGCTTGTCGATGTGAATGAGTCATGGCATGTCTGGGGTACCGGTCGCATGGCGTGCCCTGGACGGTACTACGCCGTCGCGGTCATGAAGGTCATCATTGGTCAGATCATTATGAACTACGATTGCGAGCTGGTCAACCCGGAAGCACCGAGGTGGTTTACATGGCGGTCGAGCATGCTGCCCAAGAAGGATACGACGGTAGTCTTCACGCCAAGACATTAATTTGGCCATAACCGTGGTTAAGAGTGTTAGATTAGTACCTAATTAGTAGGTAGATAAGCAAGTAGAAATGGGCATACACTGTAGACAATGCTTCCCAACCCTTGTCTTTTACTGCAACACCTGCCATCGGCATTTGAACTTACATTGTAACATTTACGTGACGGTCCAATACTACCGGTAGAAGTGGAAGGCGTATGGGTGCCTGTCTGCCTTATATGTACGTAGGTAGCATGCAGAAGCACGACCGAGGCCGAATGTGGCTGAGATACTTTCAGCTTTCAGCTGAGGCCTCTTGTGCTAATACCAATTCGACCGTCTTATGGCTTGTCGAGAGACGTGATGTATTTGACTCATTTGTGGCCCTCGAAGTACTGAGATGGTCAAAATCAATTCTCCTAATCATCCCAGGTCTCCTTATCATCGGGTTATTGACCTATTAAGACGAAACGATGGATTGGGACGCCGCGACAGCGTCCGCAGTGGCGGCCCTCGTCGTCGCGATCATTGCGCTGTTCGTCGCTTTTGCGCAGGCCACGCAGCAGTATCTCATCACAGGCCAACTCATCAGACTATGCGACAGCGTCGTGTATGGTCCAATGCCAGGCCAGGGCCGTCGCGTGTGGCAGTTCTCACAGTTCCGCTTTCGCGTCATCTACTCAATACCTCAAATAAGTCTGGAAACTTACCTGTGGCCCAGCGGTAGCGCCCACATGAAGTCCCATGCGATTGGCGAGCATGCGCTGCCGCCTCTCGCAGATACGAACGAGAAAGACACGACCAGTCTAGATCGCTTCTCGTTGCCAGTTGCACTGTATGAAGGGGAACTTTCAAAAAAGCCCAATAAGAGAGGCTTCTTTAACTGGTTCCGTCGAAAGAACGAGCAGCAGTCTGAGTCAAATCACTCGAGCAGTTCATCCGAGCACACAAGGGCTATCATCCCGGCGAGAAAGCGCTTCAAGATATCAATTCCGATCCCTGCTGTACTGCGACGGCGCCGGCGTAGTGTGGGCTCGAGTGTCGAAAGCAGTAGCTATACGTCAAGTAGCTACACGTCAAATAGAATAACCAGAGATCCGAGTCGCATGTACCGACGCGGACAGAGTGACGAAGTCATCATAATTCCAAGAGACAGCACCGACTCGGGAAGCAGTTACTCGCCGCCTTTGGAATCCAGTCGCAAGACTTCCCACATAGGTGAAGCGTCCTGGGTTTCTTTCTGCCGCGCGATCGAGACTACATGCAGGCATTCGGTACGCATTGACTTTGTCGAGTACGATGCGGACCGCTGTCCGAGCGACTTGATATCTGTACCCATGCAGGTGTCTATGAGAGACATTGTCATCATGGCCTTGATGGCTGGGATGGAGATAACTAGCGCGTCATTTCACGACAAGTCCATCTCTATGCAGGGTGCGGCGGGAACTCTGACGAGCTCGAATCATGCCATTCTGGGCCCGATACTGCATTACACCCCGCGCAACGCCGAAAGTTCGCTACCAGTGGTGTTCGGAGACCGTCGACGTGATGTCAGTGGGAAGATCAACAAACTTTGGATGGTCAGGACTTGGGATACAACCTCCGTCGCCGGAAGCTTCTATAATTCCCTTCGACGACGAACAGTGCGAAGGCTTGACGAGCGCTGGATTAGAGACAGGGAAGGAGCGGAGAGCTATGACTTAGACGAGTATATCTCGGACCAGGGAAATTCTTCCCGTAGGAAGAAAAAGGCGAAAGCCAAAGCCCGTGTTGCAAGGCCAAGCGCGAACTCGAATATTGGCGACGAGGCAGTGGGGGAGAAAGCTCCTTTAAGACAGACAAGTGTGAATATGCACAACAGATATTGGACCCCGGAGCGGCGCATGCAGGATGGAGATTGGATGATTCTCCACCCAGTCGCCCTTCCAGAACCGATAAGTAATATGAAGTTAGGAAGAGAACCGAGTAGCGGTCACAACGTTCTTGACGAGAACGAAGGTTCTGGATCTTCTGCGCCTTTCATCGTCGAAGTTTCTGTCAAAAGCGGTTTGCAAGACGCGGGCACGCCTGAGATCTCGACAGCGGGACGAAGCGAAGGTGAAAATGACATAAGCTGCCCTCCTCCACCACCCAGACAAGCAACAGTAGAGGAAGTTCCTGACAAGGACAGAACAACTGTTCCCACAAGCTCCTCCCAAAAGGCCGACTCAAGGATTTCTCTGTTACTGGAGCAGGTTCTTGAAAACGAGCGCAACGATGAAAAACAGGAGAGCCCCGGCACACCACCACCTAGCGAGAGAGTCAAGCTAGCAAGGGAAAGGCAAAATGCTAGAGGGGAAAAACTACGGCAAATACAAGAAGACAAGGCTGCAGTCGACAATGTATTGAAGCGAGGGGCAATGGGTTCCCCATACGAAGAAGCCGCGGGCAGACTTGGGCAATCGAGGAAGAATGGTCCCTTACTCCTGACGAATTATGCACATTTCCCAGGAAAACAGATGCCTCCAGGGTCGGGGCCAACAGCAGAGGAAGAGGCGGCTCACGAGCGGGAAACGACACGCGAAAAGCAACGTCGGGAAAGAAACCAGGCTCGTGAGGACAGGAACCGTGCCCGAAACCGCGCTGTTGAACTCACCAAGATGGACATGTTCTGGCTCTGCCAAACGGACGTAATGTCTGGCGTGTGGGCAACTCCATGGGAGTTGCATCTCCCAATCGCATCAGCCCTCGACGGAGCCGTAACCGTCATCCTCGAAGCGCTCCTTGGATTCCTCGACGAGAATTCTTCTCTGTGCTATACAGACTCCAACTATCCAGCCAAGTTCTCCTACAAGCGAACCGCAGACTGGATGTTACAGGGGAACCTTACGTACCCGGCCTACGGACAGAACGCACGCGGCGGTGTCATCGCAACAGGCACATACAGAGGCGTATACATCCCTTGCTTCGAGAGTATGATCCCCAGGCTCGAGTTGCTGCATTCGTACTCTTGGCAAGTCGACGGTGATCTGCATGATCGGAGCGAACATGGCGAGGAACAGAACATTGAACTCATGCGCCTAGATGCCTGGCTATCGTACGTAGGGAGGCTGCCCGAGATTGCGGACGGGCCACACAGACTACTCCGCCAGGCGCCGGCTCTTGTCCACTTGTTAATAGAAAACTTCGAGATCGACTTCCAGAACATCGATCTTTCGGCCCGTGAGGGTGGACTACAGGACATCCAAGGCCTTGCGGAGAATGTGATGGATTCTCTGACCGATGAAGAACTCACACAGCCAGAACAGCTTTATATCCTTGTGGCGTTGCTCAGGGGCGTGAAGGCGGCCCATTGCGTTCTTGCCGGTTCGGATACTCGCGATGTGATGGATATTCTGTTGAAAGATGTACAGGCCCATCTAGTGTAGCCGAAATTCATATTGGCTACGATGAACAAATAGCTGATGCACTTGGAGAAGCCCATTCTATCTGCATTGATCATGATGTGATGTAAACAACGACGGGATGTTCATGCACTGCCACGATCGATCCCGCAGAAGTGACCAAGCTCTGACTGTTAATCCTGATCGTATGCGACCGATGCAAATGGGGGTTTTGACTGTCGAGTTGTATCTGATGTTTTCCATTCGAGCCTACCTAGGTAGACAGCAAGTAGTCGTGTTTGCTAAAAGCTCGCCATCCCACATCCCCTGGTCCCCTTTTCTTTCTATTCTGCGTCGATGTTGGTTCTCCCCAAAAATACATAGCTTTTCAAGGACGGTTCGATGTCCCGATGCTTGTTTACCAGAATGTCTGGGTACGAAGAATCGGCCGGCTCCGTCCAAAAAATGGTTCAGGTCGCACTGCAGGCGTTCAAGTGAGCAGTTGGGTGAGGACAAGGGTGAAGAAGTACCCAGCGGGTCATAGGGGCAAGACGCACTGTGCGCCTTTCTAGGATACTCAATTTGCACTGTACCTAGTGCTAGGTAGCCTTCAGGTCGGGTGCCATATGCAAGCTCCTGGCTGGCCTGCAGTGGTCCCGTCCGCGGTTAGGTCACCGTCCACAACGCGCCGTCGCCGGCCCGCATTCATCTATCTAAGCTTAACCTACCTCCTGCACCTGGCATCTGCATGCAGCACCTTACCTTACCTACCTGGTATTCGCCCAACATCGTCTCTACACCATCCCTCACAGTCCGCCCCAAGCTTCTCCCAGCAGATGAACGCAACTCCACAGCATGTGAGATCATCATATGTCCCTCACATCGCTGAAGACGTCGAATGAGGCTGAGCTATGAACAATGATCCCTCCCCGACCTTGCCGGCGGACCAACCCTCGCTTCCCACACACCACCGTGGAGCCGACAACTTCAACTTCGCCCGGGGCCATCGCCAGTCTGCCGCCCGCGCCGCATCTGCTGCTGGCCCTCCACGACGACAGGATGACGCTGCCGCCCCCAAGAGCCCGTCCATCTCACCGTCGGCCAAGGAAGGCCTCGCCATGAAGCTGCGCTTTCTGAGGTCGCTTACCCATAACCTCGACACCCTGGTCTACGCCGAGTTGAGTGTGTTGTATTATATGGAGTACGTCTCTCGATGTCGACTTGTCGCTATCGTACTCAACTCCCCCTTTTCCCCCCATGGCTGACCATGTGGTGCGCAGCTGCTCCTTCTTTCGATTGGCGATACGCTGGATGGCGCAACAGCTTTTCATCAGCCCCAAGGACGACGACAACAGGTTAATAGTGCCAAGTTACCACGTCTTCGCCGTCTTCGCCCCGAACCTATTTTGCATACTGCTGCATCTAATCTACTCGCCCGCCGAAGCCGGAGAAGCATCCCGCGGCTATCTCCACGGGGGCATCCTCGTCGACTTCATTGGACAGGCAGCCCCGTCGACGAGGTTTACCTTGATCCTCCTCGACTTGATAGTCTTGGCCATTCAGTGTCTTATGTTGACGGTGAATATCGAAAAGGAAAGGATCCGGAACGTAACCAATCCACCACGCGTTGTCGCGGGCGCAACAGGACTTGCCATTGCACGACCTCCCACCACCCAGGACCACGATGCGGAGGAACGCGGGGTTCTGCGCGATGGCCCTCAAATGGACGATTTGAACGAAACGGTGGATGTTGAGATGCGGTCCATGGGAAATCGCGACGGCGACGGCGGTAGCGATGGCGAGGGTGAGGAGGGAAGTCGACTGCTCGGACAGTCGGAGGCCCAGCGCACCCGTCAGTCTGGGGACCTCAGGGAAGTCTTGCGGTCTGGCAATGCCATCATCGGGAACTTTCACGTCCCTCAGGCGCTTCAAAGTGCTCTTCTCCTCAACACTGAAAGTAGTACACCGGAGAGCGCAGCCGCTTACGCTTTACAACATGTCGGTTATAACGCAACCCTAGTCGCGTTGGCGGCCCAGAGGCGAGCGAGGTTAACTGCCCCTCAGCCACGGCCACACATATAAGAGAATCGTTGTACAAAATTAAAGGATATCATTACGGTCAACTACGCGACCTTTCTGCTCACATTCCCTAGACCGGACCCCTTGACGGCTATGATGATGTCGTCCGTGTCGTCCTCGTCTACATCTCTTATACCCCAGCTACTTGCGCCGAACTTTTTCAGATCCCGTGCGATCTCTATGACTTCTTCGCTACCTATTATGTCCCTCCCAACCCGCAAGCGGCCGACGTCTTCGGACCCCATGGCCATGAGTGCTAGTATGGTGGGAGCAGCTGCTCTACTGACACAACCACCTTGACTTATCGAATCCAGGAGCTGATATGCACACCTCTTCCCTATATCCTCTGGGACAATACCTCCTTTCGATGGTACCACGGTATCCGCCGAAAGCAGCACACCGGTAGCATTTGATTCGGCGACTAAGCTGAGACCGAAACCGATGCCCAATCTCTTCTTGCCCCCTGCCTTGTCTGCCGGGTCTGCGACCAACGGCGCTTGGTCGTACTGTGAGGCGATGTGGATGTCGGCGCAAAACTTGTTCAAAACCTCCCGCGCAGAGTGTATCATACGTGCGTTGTTCGAGGCGGACACTCCAGTTGCGTAGGCGACACCTCGTATCCGTTTTATCCGCCCGGGATTTCTGTGAAGATGTAACGTCTTAGGTAGGCGTACTTGACTTGCGAACCGCAGCTCCACTATGCCGGCACCACCGTTTCCCCTCTGTCCAGTGCATGACCGTTGTAAGACGCGTAACTCGATCCGGACGGCGGGTATGCCGAAGAGGTCGTATAGAGGGAGGATCGCGGTACGGAATGAATCGATGGATAGGTCGCCCGTCTCGGTCGCTGCTGTGATGACACCCGGCCCGGAAAAGCGTACGTTCATGTGTGCTTTGGAGAATGGTGCGAGCAAGCACAAGGGCAAGAGGAAGTATGTGATGCCCCGCGTGCACGTCGCCGGGATGCTGTGCTCGATCATGTCACCGTTGTCGCCTGCGCCATAGCCGGCCACGGCACCGGTTATCAGCCCCGGTTGATATGTGATGGTGGTACCCGTGTAGGAGATCTGCATAGAACTGCCATTGGTGACGGCCTCGAGGAGGCGGAGGAAGGAGACTTCGTGAGGGTCGAGGCCGGGATTGGTGGGGGAGTTGGGCCGGATCTTGGAAATGTGCAGCGGTCGGCCGGTGAGGGTCGCGAGGACGAGGCGCTGGGTGAAGTTCTTGTGGCCGGTCAGCTTGACGAACTCAGGTCGTGAGGCCGACATTCTTTTCCGACCGCGGATGCGCGGGTTTTTTTTCTTCCCGGGCTGAGGCTGGGCGTAGGATATTTTACTGCGACGCGATGCGATTGATGCTCGGTCGTAAGACTCCCCAGTATGTAGGTGATTCCTACCTAGTTAGTTGGTCTAGATAAATTCTGCCGATAAAATTTTGGCGGTCAGCTAGGTACTTGCCTAGGTAGGTACCTACTTTCTAGGTTTAACCGATTGGGGTGCGCACGACAAATTAGGCTTAGCGCGCTCGTCGCTTTTGCTCAGGTTCGGCTCACCACTGAAGAGCTACATTTGTGTATAATTTACGCAGAGCGAAACGGTCCTCAAACTGTTACGTTTAAACTGCCAGATACAAGCGATCATGGATGTCATGCCGTTCGGTTGAGTTGGTTGATTGACGCGTCTGTTCCTGTGGCTTGTTGGTTTGTAACTACTTAAGTACTTAAGGTAAGAGGTCACGATGTGTGTAAACTGTAGTCCTTGTAGTAGTCTTCTATCCCGTCCGTAAGTGCAACGCATACCGCTACCGTCAGGCAAAACTGTGGATGGCATTCCTGGCCCCCTGGTCCCTTAGATTCCAAGTTGAAGGTGAGTGATCAGAAGCTGAGGATAACTACCCCTGCTCATCTAAGGATTACCACCTGGCACTGTTGACCATGTACCGGCAGCCACAAGAGTACTACTCATCGCCACACTTACGCCACACATCTAGATCATAAATGTTATGTATTATGCGTTACAAAAGGGAGCAGGGGATAGTACCGGCCTCATCCAGTCTTTGGCTTTTGCGAACGCCTTCAAGCGGGCGGGGATTTTAGACAGCACGAGCGCAAAGATCCTAACTAAGAAATCCCCACCGCTCAGGCTCGTTTCGCTAGGCAGCGGGAATGAGTGTTGGCACACATCCCAGAAATTCAGTTTCCCTTTCACAATGACATTTTGCAGAGGCCCGGCCTGCTCTAACATGGCGACCATGGTCTCCTCGTAAGCCTCTGGCCGTTTGCACAAGTGCACGCGTGTAATTGCGAGGAGGAATATCAACCAAATTGGCATCTTATATTCCTCAATATCAACGTCGGGTCTAAGCCGGACGGTCATGATGGTGGTTGGGTCCGCACCGTGTTTCAGTAGGGTGAGTAGGATGTTGTTCTCTGCGCAGGCAAGCAGCCTATCGGCCCACCGCCAGTCGATAATCTCGATATCGCTCTTGGATACAAGTCGCTTACCGTTGTCTAATATGCATTGGACTAAAAGATAACCCCAAGGACTGTCAGACTTGTCTATTGCTTGGGAGTCCGAGGAAACTTGCAGCGGGTCGTGGCCGCCTTTCAATAATTCATTGCGAATCCAATATTGGTCTTCCGCAGTCAAATTACATGACTGGCTGAGAACTAGATCAAGAGGAGATTGAAACTGGTCTGCATAATGGCCTGTGAGGAACTCGGGATCGGCGGTCAGCTTGCTGCCGACGTAGCCACCGACCCCGGCTTCCAACAACAATTGACGAAAGATATCCCTTGCGAAAGAGGGGTCTGTCATCTCGATCTGGCCTCGCGAAAGCATCCGCGTGATGCTGTGCTCCATGTTGTCCAGGAGCGCCGCCGTGAGTGCCATCGAACTTTCACCCTGAATCTCTGCGAGACGGGCGTACTGCAGGCCTTTCCTCAGTCTGGTAACGAAGCCATTGATCTGGCTTACGGGGTTGTCGCTCATCCCCAACTTCCCGCACGCAAACGTCGACCGTTTGATCCACGCGAGGAAGGCTTTCAATATCGATAGGCTTGAATTGTGGCTGTTACTGGTCTGGTCCCTGAGGAATTTGGACATCTTGTCGGTGCGGAGGAAATCGTAGACCGTTCGGTGGAGGAAGTCCATGCGATCGCCGTTACGTTCCAAAAGCCCTTTACAACGTCCGTTGATGCGTCGTGATACAGAGCCGAAGAGCTTGTTGAGCGCCATAAGGTCCGTAGTCATCAGATCCGCGGATTCCTTGAATGCGTAGTTCTCGTCGTCGTGCTCAAAATCGTGGAAATAGTAGATCTCAAGGGATAGCGGCTCCCGTGCCTCCAGCGCTAGCGACAACGTCGCAGCCATCCTCTCGTTATAGAAGGGGTCCACGGTCTGTAGGATGTGTTTGAAGAACTCTTCAAGATCCGAGGGGAAGCTGGACAGCCGTCTCTGTAGATCGGATAGGCTGTCGTCGTTGGTGAGGCCCTCCCGGAGTAAGCGGACCACCAACGTAACCCAGAGGAAGACCCCGTTGGACTTGGCGACGACTTGGTCGATGAGAGACTGCGACGAAACGCAGCTGGTCTCCTCTTGAAGCATGGTCCACCTGGTATGTTCCTGTAGACGAAACTTTGTATAGTTGCGAATGTCGTCATGGGTAAGCTCGTGCATTTAGAGCTTTGAGTCCGGCTTGTCCCCTAGTGCATCTTCAAACACATTCCAAGGCCTGCTTGAGACACACATCTTGATGAAGGGGCTCTGGGACAGTCGCTTGAGCGTCTGGCAGATGTCTAAGTGGTCGCCCTCGAACTCGTCCAGGCCGTCGATGAAGTAGCATGTCTTGCTTGGTAAGCTCTCGGTTTCTGCCCCAAAGCGCCTGAGCAGGGCCTCTAGCTCGGACTGAGTCCATCGAGACTGCTCCCAGGGTCTTTCCCAACGGTCCACCAGGAGTTTTGGGATTAACATCGGCTTCCTGACTAAGATGCCGAACACGAGGGAACGTAAAAGACCTTCGAGCGATCGCTGTATTGGCGTGCCGTGGATTGTGAAGTAGTGGCTGACTACGAGGAGTTCATGCTTTCCGGCCCACGCCGCAAGCCACTTCTTCGTCTCATCGCCGTCGGCGATCCATTTCATAAATGTCGATTTTCCTGACCCTGGTTTTCCAGAGACCCAGAAGAATGGGTCATCGGCCTTGAGCCAGCGTTGTAGCTTGCTGTATTTCACGTCACTCTCTTTTGGCTCCTGTAAGCTCCACTTGAAGGTCGTGATATGGGCGTCTGGTATCTTTTCATGCCGGGCCGGTCGGTCGCTGTAGTCGAGTGTGGCCAGTATCTGAGCTTCCTTTTCGAAGGCTCGGGTCTCGAGAGACAACTTGGAGAAACCGGCTCAAATGCTACTGACATAATCGGTGGTGGCGGGTTCATTCTGATCGTGTACTCTGACACGGTCTTTGAGATTTTTGATCTCGCGAATCATGGAGTCTAACCTTGAATCTGTCTGAACTTGCCAGATCCCTCGTCCAATGTCTCTAATGCGGTTGTCGAGGGCCTGTATGCTCTCGCTATTGTGGTCAGCACGGCAGCGATACGACCGGACCGAAACACATACTTTGACGCTGCGCATAGCAGAAGGGTCATTTGGCGCTGACGGTCGGCGATCCGCGACCGCAAGTCTTCAATCTCATTTTGTTTCCAGACCTCGGCTAAGGCGGCACGGAAGCTGTTCCAGTATCGCGGACCCTTTGTTGAGATGGCCCGGAGCTGGTTCATGATGTGTTAATTTCAGTGTTGACCTGTACTAAACGCCGCTATCTGACGCAACCATCTCTCCAGGTCGGCCGACAAGCGCTCCCCAACACCAACATCGACGGCCGAGTCCTGCCAGCTGCAAGTCACACACATCTTCTCATCCTTGACCGTCATGGCCGATACGGAAAAGGCAGCTGACGGCACCTCTGCACTCAGCACCAGCTCCGCCCGGCGTATCGCCCAGGCATCTTGACCCCCTTTTTTTGCTTCTGCTTCTTCTCCTTCATCCCCCCCGCCTCCCCGTTCTTCTCCGTCAAGCACACCAAGGTTCGTGACAAGCCAAGACAGGTAGCGAGGCTTGTGCGCCTCGCTCTCCTGCTGCGTGCGCCAGTCGCCGGCAAACTTCATGATGCCGATCAAGTCGTTCTTGGTGCCAGAATCCAGCCGCGCCTTGATCTCCCGCCTCACGCGCGCCGCCTCGGCGCAGACGAGATCCACGAGCTTGGGCGACAGGTCTAGGCTTTTGTCTTGGCCTTGGCCTTGCGAATCTGCAGGCCCGGGCCCGGGCTCTCGGGACCCTGGCGGCATGGCGGTGCGGATAGCCGCCGTCGTCTCGACGCTGAATTCATGCTCGAGCACCGACACATAGTTGCACAAGGACTCGCGCGGCACCACGTGCGGGTATTCCGGCGTGCGCGACGGTAGGAAGTGCCGCAGGTCGTAGGGTGTCCGGCAGGCGAAGGCGGCCTGGGTATCCGGGAGGGTGCGCGCGAGCGAGACGAGGCAGAGCGCGTGAAGGAGCCCCGTGACGGTGGTGCCTTGCTCGTGGCAGGCGCTTGCCACCATGGCGAGCGTGGTCCCGTCGACCTCGACGGTGCGGAACTGTGTCACGTAGGGGGACGTCCGCACCGGGGCCCAGGTCGCGTACGCCGGTCCCGTCCCCAGTAACGAGAGCGGCTTTATCTCCTTCCACACGCTCTTTACTAGGAACTTGGGTGACATGGAGAAAGGGGTCAGGACTTCCGGGGGTGGAGGGAGCCGATCGGCGGGATCGGGTAGCTCGAGGATGTAGCTGTCCGACCCGGCTCGTTGCTGGGCCGGCATGGTATTAGCTGTGGACGGCTTGTTTGACGCAGCAGCAGCCCGGTTGAGGCTGGCTAGAAGCTGCTGGTGGAATATCTTGCCGCTCATCCCATCGTGATGTGGGTGATTCCACACGTATAGCACGTCCAGAAATGCTAGTCCAGGCGCATGTAGTATCATGACCCTCCAGCCGGGCTCCGTCGCAAGGTTGGAATACCTGGCATCAAGTTCGGATTGCATCAGCTCAAGGTACTGTGGCTCGAGATGGGTGGGGTTGTGGTAAGGTATCCAGCTGACGTGCTTGCTGAGGTCCAGGTGAGGGAGGCGGACAAAGGCGGGATATCTCGAGTTCTCGCCCACGACACCGACCTGTAGGTGCGGCTGGGCGAGGACAACGCGCGCAAGTGCATCGTATACTCTGTTTTTCAAAACACCGAGGTTTCGTTCATCACCGGAATGGGGAGCCGGTACGGAATATCGGCAGGCGACTATGGTGCCTCGGTACTGGTCGAGAGTGTGCATTGCTAGCTGGTAGGATTCACTGCGCTATTATGTGAGATGACATTTCCCGGTAAGCTGTCAGGAAACAGACAAGACTCACTGAAAGCCCATGGTACGAATCATGGCGGCGGGTTGGTCATCGCCATTCGCACGACGAAGATAACTCAGCATGTTGTCTCAAGATGAAATGGAAATGAATTATCTGGAGATTAACGCGTGGGGTTTGGGTTCATACCCAAAGGACGCAAACGAGGGTGTTTACAACCAAGAATCGCCGGGTGTTTTGCCATTCAGTGGCTCCCATTAAGGCTCGGTCGGAGAAGATGTAGAAGAGTGATATGGATTGGGAGTTGAGTCTTTGTGAGTGAGAGCGCGCTGATGCATCCCGGTATTAGTGCCTACATGCAAGGGGTCACGGGTATAGTGGGTGTTGCGCAGCCCCTGGCCTTGTGTGGTGTGTACTAACAGCTGTAGATACTGTACAAAGAGTCAGCAAAGAGTTATAATAAGCATAAAAGGTTTTAAAGGGTAGAACTCTCTTAAAGTTATCTTTTTCTATTAATTGAATATTTATTTAAAATTTTATGTTTAAGTTAATATTAAATACCGCAGGTAATAAATCGCTAAAATATATAAAATATATATATAGTACTTAGGTTGTATCATGATGCATTCATGTCGATGTGAGATGTAACCTTGCGATGCCGGTGGCGCTACTATTAAAAGAATCCCTTTGGTGTTATATGTTACTCTGGAGTTACATTTGTTGGCATGCATGTTTCAGTGTCAATACAATGAGCTCCCAATCAAAATTACATGACGCCCCCATGCCCCTCGTTCTTCTGCTTCCTCCCTCCCGCCCAGTACGTCGTACTGCAGCACGTCTTTGATGTTGCCTTAGATCAGACTCGTGTTTCTCCCGCCTCTTCATTGCCTTGGCTAATCCTGCTGATGTTACCGTCCCTGGTGCCGCTGACCGAGACCAGGTCATGCGTGTCTAATTCGCTGATGGACCAAAGCCCGCGTCGTTTTCGCGACTTGGGGGAAAATCCTGACCGGTCGGCTTATCCAGGAGACTGGTCTCAATAGGACTTTGAACTCCTTTATCTACCCCAAAGCAACATCCGAGGCCTGGCTGCCAGGACCCACCCTGAAATTCGACGTTGGGACGCGAGGGTCGCTTGACACTTTGCGTTTCGTCGAGGACCACGACGCATATGCCGTGCTGGGCGCAACCGAGGTTGAAATCGAGGTCCAGGCATGGCCAATCGGTTTCCGCGATATCTTCGGTGCCCTCGGCCGCTTAGATGAAAGTGAGTTTGGTTCCGAGTGCGCTGGGATCGTCAAGAGGATGGGTTCACGGTGTACGGAGCTCCGACCCGGTGACCGCGTCTGCACATCGAAACTCGGCTCTATGAGAACGTACGTCCGTGCCGAGGAGGCCGATTTCGTCAAAATCCCGGAGTTTATCTCGCCCGAGGAGGCATACGGAGTAATTAATCCAAGCATAACTACTTGGTATTCCCTGATCGACGTAGGTAGGTTAAAAAGGGCGAGAGGGTCCTAATCTATAGCGCAGCTGGTGCGACGGGATAAGTCGCGATTTAAATTGCTCAGATGGTCGGAGCAGAAATATTTGCAATAGTGGGCTATGATCATAAAAAACAGTTACTAATTAATGCTTACAATATCCCCGCTTCTCATATTTTCTCCAGTAGAGATTTAAGTTTCGTCCAAAGCATTATACGTATCAGCGAAAGCCGAGGAATGGACGTCGTGCTAAACTCCCTTGCGGGCAAAGGCTTACTCGGATCATAGGAATACGTAGCCCCGTTCAGACGATTTATCGAAATTAGAAAGACAGATATAGTTGCAAATTCGGCATTACCGATGGCATGTTTTGTAAAAAACGTATCGTTTTCCGGAGTCGATCTCCGTCACATATCAATAGATCGATTTGACTTAGCGAGACGCATCTTTCGACAAACAATACGCCTGATGCAGGATAGGATCATCAATTATCCCAAGCCGTGCCATATCTATCCTGTGTTAGCGATAGAGGACGCTTTTCGGTATTTGCAAAGCGGTAAAAATACAGGGCGGATCGTTATTAGCGTCCAACACTCTGATAAAGTCCAGGTTGGTCCCGATATTGAAATTCAAAGCCACCTAGATGAATATCTCTGGCTAACTCCAGCGTGACAGAAACGTTTACTACGACACAGTCGCTGGAACCTTGATCCAAATTCCACGTACCTCATAGCTGGTAGATTAGGGGGAGTCGGGCGTGCTATCCTCAAATGGATGGCGGCGAAAGGCGCGCGGCAGATGATAGTACCGTCGAGGTCCGGTGCAGCTTCCGAAATGGCTATCGAGACCATCCGAGAACTCGTCGAGCAAGGCGTCAAGATAGTAACACCCAAGTGTGATATTTCTTGCCACGCTTCCGTTCAAGCAATGATAGACGAATATGGAGGAACCATGGGACCGGTTCGTGGATGTATCAACGCAGCTATGATGCTTCAGGACTCGATTTTTGACAATATGACACGAGAACAATGGGATGCCACGATTCGCTCAAAGGTCCAGTCATCGTGGAACCTGCACTTCCTGCTTCCTCGCAACCTCGATTTTTTCATACTGCTGTCCTCTGCGTCGGGGATTGTGGGAAATGCAGGCCAATCTAACTACGCAGCCGGATGCACCTTTCAGGACTCCCTAGCCCGATTCCGTGTTGACCAAGGCCAAAAAGCCGTTTCCATCGATCTTGGCCCTATACGTACGATCGGCTATCTCGCTGAAAACCAGGGCATGCCAAAGTCATTTCAGAAACATCTGGGCCTTCCCCAGATAGAAGAGGAAGAATTCTTGACCTTTTTGGAAATCTGTTGCGATCCCGACCTTCGACCGTACACAGATTCCACCTGCAGTCATGTCACTATGGGTATCAGCACACCTAGTGATCTTTCCTTGCAAGGCATCGAAGCGCCTCTTCAGCATTTGCAGAAATCCCTGTTTGCCTACTTCAACAAAACCAACGCTGCGTCAAACGGCGCTCTCCAGGCGAACCAGATGGAATCTACAAATCTGTTCAGGCAGGCGAACACAGCCGAAGAAGCAACTAAGGTGGTCGTTGAATCATTAGTAGGAAAGCTAGCACGCGCGCTATCTATCCAATCGGACGATGTGGACACAGACAAGCCCTTACATCGATACGGTGTCGAATATTTGTATCCCGAAACCCCGATCAGCAAGGCCCTATAAAAGTTTCCCACAAGCTGTCAAAGTCGCTTTCTGGGCTTTGCGTCTTTTTGAATTCTCGTAATCGCTGCTTCTCTTTTATTTCAGCAGTACCCATAGCCTGTACGAGCGCGATCTTATTGCCGTTAAGATGATGGGAGCCCGTTTTCCTTTCGTTTTGTCGAGCGACTCGACTGCGCAACTTCTCTTGATTTTCGGGGCAAAAGAAAGCTTGTGCCATAGCCAAAGTCGATACAGCATCGTCTCCAGCATTATCAGCCGAGCCGTTCCGAATACTGCCTTTGATATCTTTCCAGTGGTACCCAAAAGTTTGGAGCACGGAGACCCGCCCAGGTAAAACTTTGGCTGAAGTGATATCTTTTCCAATATCTCGGAGATCTATCCACGACGAGAAGTAGGGCATGGCCCTTGGGAAGTTTTTTGATAAGTAGTTCCATTCAGCGGCCATCTCAAATCCTACAAGAATAAGATCTGCGTCAGGATTTGAGTGACTGCAAGATTGGATAAATTCGATGATCGCGGATTCTAGGCTGTCTATGTTGATTTGTCGTTCGTGGCCGAAACGACTTGGACGACGGTTTGGAACGTGACCTCGAAAGCGGATCATAACCTCCTGTAACTCATCGCTCAGTTCTATGTTAAGGGTCAGGCACTGAAGCTGGTATCCATCGTAAAATTCGCCAATGTGTGGTCTGAGACTGCCGAGAGTAGAAGTGTTGAGCATCATAGCCGTAGACGTAGCTGGAAGATATGCAAGGCCAACTTGGTGAAGTATGCAATCGCTATCGTTTTCGACGGCTACATGCTCCGTATCCAATGCAATAAATGCCAAGTTACCACCAGCAACCCTCCTGTATAAGTCGTTTATAGTTGTAATTCTGTTGTTAAATAGGACCCGAGAACCCGGGTCACGTTGAAGCTGTTGGTAAGTAGCCATCGTAGGGGACGCCATAGTCAGCAAGCGATGTTGTTTTATCTAAGATAAAAGATGGAATAGTGAAAATGGAGCTATAGAACATGTCACGGGTATGCGCTCACTGCTTATACTTATATACCTCTTTCAGAAAGGATAAAGTTCAGAAAGATGTTCGTATTGGGACATGTTACTGTGTATAATCTAGTGTACACTGTGTCTTCCTTGTCAAGGCTCAACTCCACCTACAGCAGTCAAGGTGCACGTGTAGGTTGTACCTACCACACCTGTACATGCCCTTTCGAGGTGCTGTGGAAAAGTGTCAAGATCGCAATGGCCCAAACAGGTAGTTGTGGTTGTGCAGTGGCTCGTCATCTGCAACCCGACAACTTTAGTCCACGTCTCTCGTTTTGATCCCTTCCACAACCACGACCCTTTCTGTCTTCTTTGAGTTTGGAGCGCAATATATCGACCACCTTTCGACGAGATGTTTGAAATCGATTGGATGAGCCTAGCGCTCCCATTCGCGTACATCACCGTGCTCGGCGGATCCCTCTACACATTCTCGACCATCTACAGAAAACGGAAAATCGGTAGGTTTCGCCCCGGGCTACCCTCTGTCTATTCACATGCACAAACCCTGAGCGACACCAGTGGCACCGACGATGCGATGGGATTTGAGAGCTGACATGACATGACACACTGCAGCGGAAAGCGCCAACCTAGAGCCATGGTTCCCCGCGCATCTGCAACGAAACATCTACCTGACGCTCCTGCACATGGAGCCCGAGGCGGGCCAGGAGAAGGCGCCCAAGATCCCCGATAGCGTTGTCCGAGCCGCGCTCCTGCGCCGAGCAGTAGAGGACATCCGCCGCATTATCCAAATCCGCACGTCGAAGCAGGCCCTTAACACGTTACTGCAGAGAGGTAGTGTCGGCGAGGACTTGAACCAGAGATTCCTGGCGGCTGAGAAGGAGATTGAGGAAGAGTTGCGCGACGTTGTCAGCGAGGTATGTTCCCTCCTCTCAAAAGGATATCCTTCCTGTTGCTCTCCAGTCACATGTCAGAAACAGCTACTGACTTTGTCTTTCGCGATAATAGGCCAATGCCCTCTCTCCAGGTTGGGGACAGTCGATCTTCCAATCCGCCAACGAGATAGCCGCCAACACGATCCTGCGCACGCGCCTAGAGGAGATCGAGGGCCGACTACCTGCGGACAAGCAATGGTGGGAGAAGCGGAGAGAGACGATCAAGGACGAGTTCATGAAGGAGCTGGACGAGGAATCGGCCAAGGGCGTTACTGACGACGAGGCCATCAGCGTCACCTCCGCCCCGGGCAGTGCCAAGAAGAAGAAGGGCAAGAAATAGAGACGCTGATACCTTGACTAATTCATGGTGTCTGGGGGTGCTGCTTGATATGTGGGCAGTTTGCGGACTTTGTATAATACGGTACTCTTACTTCTACTCACATCACTACTACTACTGGCGAGGAGCTAGTCTGTCAGGGTTGGGATTATGGGAGGTTGAACATACCATACCACGCTTGCGTCTGGCGTTCAGGCGCAGGTTTCTTGAGGCGATCCGGACATAGAAAATGCATTGTGTTTACATGTTTAGACAAGGTTGCAATTCTGACCCAAGGTTGCTCATAGGTTTCATCTATTGGCCGTGCTCCTGCGTACGGTATGAACTGACTGCTTTGAATTGGAAAGTGAAACCGAATATACCCTACCATCGCCACGAGGGATGAGGGCCGAAGCCACTTCGTACTACTAGCACGTGTAATTACCAGTACACGTTTCACGTTTCACGAACAGTCCATAATATCACCATAGAAGGCATCTGATAACTAACGGTAGAGTATATCATCATCCTAGCATATTGAATGATGTCGTCACTTACGGTCTCAGAGACATTCACATAGGAGCTGTGTCTAGCCACATGGCTGCCACCTAGCCTCATTACCTTCCAGGCGCATAAGATCGGCCGCCCACATAGACTCACTTATCCACTTGAGGTTAGGCAGGTATCCCGTAAGCTCAGTTAGCGGGCCTCGCGGGCTAAGGTCACCTAATCTAGTGGCCTTGCTACGGTGACGTTTACTTAGTATTGTTTCCTTGTTGGGACAGGTACGACTTGCCAAGCCAATTCCCATCTTCAAACTCGGTACTTTTCTGAGCTCATTGTTGCTTCGACTCGACAAACAGAGCGTTTGTTCCCATACCACCATACCAAACCGTAACAACAAATCACGAAATTAACAGGCCCAATGCGAACACCGACTATCTAGAAATTGTATGCAACCAGAACAAACCTCACACCGGAAATCGCGATACACACACGAACCATGGCCGACTCGGCGCCCCCATCACGTCTGCCGTTCCCCACGGACCCGGGAGAGTTTCGCAACGACGACCGCATCTCCTTCTCGCGCGAAGACAACACCTACATCGGCGTGCTAGGCGACGGGTCCGAGTTCGAATGGGACAGACAACTTAAGCGGTGGATTCCCATCTCGATCGACCAGGACCTGCTCGCGCAGCAACAGTCTGCGTACGGCGGCGCATCCGCATCCTCCACCGACGACCACAACAGCAACACCAGCGACCGGAAACGGAAAAGCGACAACCCGCGCGGAGCGAGCAACAACAAGAGACAGAAGGCGAAGGCGCCTGCGGCCCCACGGCAGAACACAGCCGTGTACGTCACGGGCCTGCCGCTGGACGCGACGGTGGACGAGGTGCACGAGGTGTTTTCGCGCAAGTGCGGCGTCGTGGCCGAGGAGATCGACAGCGGTAGGCCGCGCATCAAGCTCTACACGGACGACAAGGGCAACCTGCAGGGCGACGGCCTGGTCGTCTTCTTCAAGCCGCAGAGCGTCGAGATGGCCATCATGCTGCTCGATGATACCGATTTCAGGTATACGTCTTCGGGCCTTTCGAGCGGGCGCATGCGCGTGCAGGCTGCGGAGGCGAAGTATAAGAAGACGAATTACGATCTGGAGGGCGGGGAGGGGGGTGGTGGTGGTGGTGGTGGTGGTGGAGAGAAGGGGACCGAGGGCGGTGGTCATAATAATGGTAATGGTGGTGGTGGTGGTGGTAATGGTAATGGAAACGGGAACAGCGAGCGCAGCAACGCCATAACAGGCGCCGGCAAGCCGCGCGACAAGGCGCGGGACCAGGACAAGCAGAAGGTCATCAAGCGCACGCAGAAGCTGGACGCGAAGCTCGCCGACTGGGACGACGACGAGGCCGACAGCCCCTTTGCGGCGCAGCTCGGGACGAATCTCCCCAAGGGCCGCCTCGTGGTGCTGCGCCACATGTTCACGCTGCGCGAGCTCGACGAGGACCCCGCCGCCCTGCTGGACATCAAAGAAGACATCCGCGACGAGTGCGCGAAGCTGGGCGCCGTCACTAATGTCGTGCTGTACGATCTTGAGGAAGACGGCGTCGCCAGCGTCAAGTTTAAGACACCGGAGGCTGCGGCGGCGTGCGTGGACCTCATGGACGGGCGCGCGTTCGATGGCCGTACTGTTAGGGCCATGGTGGCCACGGGGAAGGAGAAGTATCGCCGCTCGGATAGGGATGCGCTTGTTGATGATAATGATGGTTGAGATGAGTGGTGGTGGGTTATGGAGAGAAGGTGGTGATTTAATCCATTAATTAAGATACCCTATGGCTCGCTCTACATTCCCTGGTATCGCAGCTTCGGTCTCGCCTGAACTGGGGATACTGGAGGCATACAGGGCCGTGGTCCAGGGCCACTCGTGAAATCGAAAGGTCATCAGGGACTAGGTAGTCGAGACTGGCATGACCTTCACCCTTCGCACTACTGGTGAGGTAACATCTGAGATGCCAGGCGCTGAGCCCGACGACCAACACGGCATAGTCATTTGAAGCCATATACGGTGGTAGCCAAGTCATTTTGTTACTATCGAAAGAGAGAGACAGATTAGTAGTAGGTGCGCTTTGCGGATTCGTGCCCAGTCGGTCCAACAAGCCTGCAGTGCTGGGAAACACCACGATTAAGCCAGGGGTTGCCATGTCCTTGCTCTTCAAGTGACCAGAGCATATCGTGGGGTGGGGTATGTATCTATCCAGATACTTGGAATGGGCAGCAGTAATCCAGGTAGGACACAGCATAGCCAAAACCCCTTCTAGTTACGAAGTGGTTACAAGCAAGGACAAAGTACTCACTTGGGAGCCCTTTCATATGTTAGTTGTGATCGCAACCGTAGAAAAATGCACGTAATTGCCGCTGCCGCTCCACGTGAGACATGCCGATTACAACAGTCTGAAGTTGTTAACAATCGAGGATATGGTATTTCTTGCTCATATGCACAGTGATAATCAAACACCACCATTGAAGACTCTGGCGCAAAAATTCTCATCCAGAATGCGAACCTGCCATCGCCATCACCTATCTCCAATCGCCATCCCCATTTCTCTTTTCCGATCATGTCATGAGTCCAAGTGAGAATCCTCGAAGATCTCAGGATATCCTTCTCCCGTATGAGGTTTCGAAAAAAAAAACATAATTACAAATAGGTATGTTACGCCGGGCGCCGCCTGTTCTTGAGTCGTCCTCCGACCAGCCCAGCCCAGCCCAGCCCAGCCAACGCCTGAAAATTCGTCATCTGAACTTTAACTGTCATGTACGTAATGCCGTATATACCCTCTGCTCGTTGGATGGCTGAGATATACAATCACAAGTTGTGAAGGAGAGGGGGAAAAATTCGAAATGAGCCAGCCCTATGCTACCACCTATGCAAGTTCGAAAATGCAGCCGCAGCCGAGTCATGATGTCAAAACGCATAGTCGTCCGCCGTTAACGCGCTGTCCCGCTCAAATGCAGAAGCAAAGCTAAAAAACCAGAGCTTTATCATTTAAGCAGCGGGGTCCGACTCGGGGATCTTGGTCTCAGGTACTATCTCCTCGACGGGTAACTGGACATCCTTGACGGGGTGGAGCAGCATAGGCGGGAGACACATTCTTCCCTCACCACCGCGCATCTCCTCGATGCTTGTGTCGTTCTTGCTCTGGTCCACGACAAGTTCCCATTCCTCGCCGCCAACATTTTCGACCGACAGGCCGAGCCAGCGGCGGTACAGGTCGGGCGAGAATGCGTTGCGGTAGAACCAAGTCAGACCTTCGAGGTTGTGCTCGCGGTCGCCGAAGACGGAAGATCGTGACCCACCGGTGGCGCCGTTCTTGCCATTGTTCAGCGTCTGCGCGAGCACCTCGGTTGGCCACTCGCGGTCGATGTACACCGGGTGCGGGACGTACACGGCCTTGAAGCCGTGCTGCAGCGCCACCGTGCCGGGCCACATCTCGGGGAACGCGTGGTGCTTCAGGAAGGCGGTCTCTTTGTGCATGGTTAGCAGCAGAGTGCGCGACAAGCGTGAGGCGGTGATGATTTGTGCGCGACGCGGGGGCTTGCCGATCCCGTCGGCCTCGTTATAACCGGTGATGTCGTCGGACAGGCCCCACGTGGTACGTTCGGGGTCGAACATGGGGTTCAGGGTGATGAAATCAGCTTCGTCGCCTACGCCCCATACGTACTTGTCCTTCTCATAAGAGGTAGGCGGTACGGGGTCGTTGTCCGGTTCAAGCCAGTCCTTCGGGTCTTTGGCGCGCTCTGGGCCCCAGATGGGCTTATCGCCGATGTTCGAGTCCTTCTCATGGCCCGGTACGCCGTCCCAGATATTGTCGGCGCCCTTAACGCCGATCTCCGTCTGCACTCGGGACATCTGCTTGAAGTCTTCCCATGATCCGTGCACAGAGGGTACGTAGAATCTGGAGTTGCGTTCCCACAACCCCTTGCGCGGTTGCTCCTTGGCCCATTTCTCCATCTTCGAGAACAGGTCATAGTAATGACCGGTATAGCGGATGTCCATCTCCCATTGCCAGTAGTAATCGTACTCTGGATGCATGTAGGCGAAATACTGCATGGCCATCTGCAGACCACGGTAAACACCGTGAACGGGTAGGTCCGGGCCGCGGGCCCAGAGGTCAAAGATACCCTGGTAAAGAGCCAGCATCTGGGTTTCTGTCCACAAGGTAACGAGGCCACGGAACTCCGCGGGAATTGCTTCGTCGATTCGGCGCTTGTAGACGTTCGAATCGGCCCAGATCGGGTGGGCCGCATCGTTCTTAACCTGTACGAGCAGGTGAACGTCATAACGGCCTCCTGTAGCTAACACGAGTTCAGTGATCAGGGAGCGCATGTTCATGACATCCTCTTCCCTCCACAAGAACTCGTCCCAGCAGCGCACGACAACGGCTGTCCTTGGCAAGACATTGCCCTTGGCTCCCTTGGGTTTTTCTTCCATGACTGGAACGGCTGGGGTGCTGGCCTCGGTATCTCCAACATCTGGTACCGGGGTCTCGTCCAAGGGATCTTCGGGGGTAACCTTTTCATCCGGGATGGTGTGCCCCTTGGGGATCTCGCTCTCAGGTACAATGTCCCGGTTAGCAAGGACCTTGGGAGAAATGATGTCGTCGACAAAGAATCCATGTGGGGTGGGCTGTCTGTCTGGAAGAGGCTTGTAACGCTCAGCATTGGCTTTATAACACCGTTGCTGAGCCTCGGCCCAGTTCATGGATCTCCAATCGACCCGCGGTACGGTTTGCCAGGTGGACTCGGATCCTTCCCTGTCGCCATGCTCTCCAGTGCCAAACCCACCAGTTCTCGTTGAGTATCCAAGACCGTAGGCACCATATCTGCCATAACGCTCGAAGCATATATCTTCAGGGAAGCCAAAAATGTCATGAGCACCCAAAACAGGTTCTGGGAAGCCACTTGTCCGTCCCTCGTAGTAGCGAATAGGAGGCACCCGAACCTTGTGATCGCTGTCCAGAAAGCAGGCCTTGATGGGTTCAGGCTTGGTCTGGAAAACGCTCTTGGGGTGTGCGTCGAATTCTTTGCTTGGGCCGATGCCTCGTGCGAGAGCTTCACCAGACTTGGGAGTCGTGGCAACCTTGGGAAGCTTATCCAGGGCCACTTCATCCTCGGCACGTGGGTATTCAGGCTTGTTCTCGCTCACGGAGACGAGGGTCCTTATACCTCCATAGTACCTAGTGAGCTTTGGATAGGCCTCCCAAATATGGGGTGGACTGGGCTTTTTCGTCGTCGTGCCATCGGCATGAGCTCTGTTCTCGTTGTGGCTCGCGCGGGCCAATGTCAAAATTAACAGGATTATGAAGGACACAAGGCCGAAGCAAAGATATCGGATCACTTTGTTAGGTAAGCGATAGAAGTATGGCCTTCCTGGTCCCCGTGATATGGGCAGGCGCGGTTTCGACAGAATGGGAACGGCAAGCGAGGTGGAAGTGGATGTGTGACGGGAGTTGCCTGTGCCCGGTGACGACGTGGTGGAGTACTCGTCGTAGTCGGAGTCATCGTAGGAGTCGTTGTCGAGGCGCTCTCTACTCGGGGTGCGATTGCGAGGCTTCTCGTTGTATATGGGGAGGGTCGAGTTGTTGCCATGCCGAGAGCGGCCCCCCGAGTTCCATGGCAGACGGCCAGCCATGTTCAGGCGCCGCCGCGAGCTGCTGCTGAACGACATGATTAGGATTATACGCACAAGATGGGTGGTTTTGGCATGGCTGGGACACAAAGAGAAGGAGGTGAACACACCGGTTTCGAATGCAACGAGCCCGACGGCCTCAATGCAGTGCCCTCTCAACAGAGTTGCCAACGACGGTAATAATGACGGCGGCGTTGCGACAAGAATAGCAGCGAGCGGTTCGAGGCGACAGTACTGTACAGTATGCGCTCCGCACTGGCAGATAAAGAATGACGGATGCAGATGCACGATGGCAGAATCATATGCGCATGAACCCTAAATGCGGGAGAAGGCAGAGGAGAAGCTTAAAGCAGAGCTTAACGTGGTATCTCTCGAGACCGAACGACAGGTACGAGATGCAAGGTCCAAGGTCCAAGGATAAGGCAAGTTGGCCGGGGATAACAAGATTCAAAGATGGCAGACAAGGGGGTTGCCAGAATGCCCGATTAGGAGCCGGCAGAACAAGGAAAATCAACAGCGAAAAGCGAAATTGCTCCACTGCTACCTCATCATCTTGCCAGTCTCGCCAGTGAGTGTGGTTACTGCCTGGGCAGTGGAGGTTCAGTGGTCACTGCTGCCGCCATCAATCAACAACCAGCCTGGGCGCAGCCACTCAGAGCCTGCCAGGCCCACCCGCCCCCATTGCCACGAGCAACCGGCACCCGGCGAGACATCTGACTGGTCTGCATCGGGCGGGCATGGGTACCTGCGCCAAGCCGCTAAACCCATCAGATCCACGTGCATGCGTCTCACCAAGATTTGACGTCGTCATCAGATACATCGGTACTTACCGCAAACATGCTCCCTACCTCGCCGACGCCTACATGTACCTCATGCCTCATTGATGCGTGATGTTTCACCGTCCTGAATCAGCGTGTGAGATACTCCAACATTGGACGACGTTCGCGGACCTTTGACATTCTGCATTCTGCATTTCAATTAGCATGTTTCCAGTAAAGTCAGATTGATGCTCATGCCATCAATACTAGATGTTAGTAAGTACACTGTACAATACTCATCATGTCTGCGTAGCACCGGGTTCGTATGGGACATCACGATCTCTGCTCTTACGAATACATTCCTCCTATTAACACCGCATCGGTCGTCGGATACCAATTTGGTGTAATCCATGATGTCTTGCTTGCCTCGGATTCGGATTTTGCATTGCGACCTTGTGAGCTGAGCTGAGCCCGTACGAGCTGAGTCATCTGTCGTACCAATGAGCCTCCACGGTTGCCGTACATGACATGGGCGCGATGCTGTGCACGCAGCGACTCACCGATTGACAATTGATTGGCCCGGATGAAGCTGCGAGACAGATGCCTCAACCCCTATTTTGGTGCCTTCCACAAGCCAATCACCATGTTCACACAGCCTCAGCGTCGCAAATAGAGGACCTGCTAAGTTGGTTCGGCTTTTATTGGGGCTATGAGAACGAAAGTTAATCCCGGCTGTGCCCGGCTCTACCATTTTCTATATTTACCTTCGTTCATGAATTCATTCGTCATTCATAGCCATTCGCTTTCAGCAGTGTCCTATTCGGCTTTCAGTCCCTTTATCGCCACGACGAGGTAACGTCGTCATATCGATATTCTCGCCGCTGCGCCTAGTCTAATGATCACAAGTAGTTTTACATTCCTACACTTCCGTCCTTGAACCCTCGCGCCGGTTTTTTTAAGCCATCGTAGTTAGCCCTCCCTCAGGCGAGATCACATAGCCTATCATATCCATACGACTGACATCAAATGCTTTCTCATATAGTGTTCCAAAGTGCCTCGGCTGTGTTCACGGCAATAGAGGTTGAGTCGTGTGACATGGTCGGTAAATTGAGAAATTGTCAAAATGAAGCAACTATTGACATACGAGGAACCTGGAAGTGTCCGAAGATATCTCCTCAACTCTATCCTAGAAAAGGGCCAACGCATTAGGCGGACTGGCAATGCTCCCCGAGACGTTCAGAGGCACACTTGTCAAAACAAACGAATAGCGACCAAGAGCCTTGCATTTCTCGGACAGTGCTTCCAGATCCCACAGCTCGCCAATGTGCATGCCAAAAAATGACAGAAGATACTGATGGAGTGCTGTGTGACCTCGACCATTAGTGCTCATGTTTCCATTTGAGTGGGTGATGAAAACTTACGCATATCAGTTATATTGCCAGGGGTGCCGTCCTCTTTCAAGGGAGGCATTGTTTCTAGAGCGATTGCATCGCTCGCCACCGCCGAAAAGCGCTTGTTCCAAAACCAACGGGCCGTCTTTTCGCTGCCTTCCAAGCCGACATAGGTCCCCGTACTTAACAGATCGCCTTGAAAGTCGGCAGAAGCGGCGTCCAACTCGGCAGTGAACCCCGTTCGAATGATCAAGATATCACCTTGTTTGAACTCTGTGCCTTGGAACCTCGCTACATCCTCGAGCTCCTCAATCGAGATGCGCTTGTCCGAGAAGCATCCGTACTTGGCGCCCTTAGCTTCCGAGTATGCGAGATAGTCAAGCAAGACGCCGCGGCCCACGAGACCACCTCGGCCGTGCCATTGCTCTAGCGTGGGAAGCTCAGAGTTGTTAAGTTCTCTCGAAGGCCGCTCAAAATCCTCCTTCGTCGATACATTGCCGTTGTAGCCGCAGCCCGTCTCCTGGTGCTTGAAGTGGACGAGCGAGTCCCACTGGGAAGAAGCCTGCGTGTTGAACTCGAGCTCATCATCGAAGCCCCTCACGCCACCCAGCTGCTCTTCGCCTCGGATCACTTTGTGCACGACTGCTTTCCGTGCGAATCCGGGTTTCGATATGGCGTCCAAGGGCCAGTTCATCGACACCGAGGTCCCTTCGGTTAGCTCTTTGTACGCTTCTCTGACAGTGGATGGGTCGAGGAAGTTGAGACATCCAAGAGTGTCTTTCTTCCCGCCCCGGTCGAAGATGCCCCATGCACATCCATGTGGCATGCCTTCCACTGGAGGCAGGTCATCGTAGTCTGGGACGGTGAGGTGAGGCATTGCTGAGTACAGACTCTTGGGCAAGAGGTTTTCGAGGTGAGGATTTTGGAACAGTCTACAGGTGGCACCTGCTACACATATATATATCAATCACCAAGCAGAGACTGATTTGTATTGATGTCTATATTTGCTGCCATAAGGTTTGCGGGGTAATCTAGCATTGTCGCACTCCGTGTGCTGTGGTGAAACCTGCGATACGGAGAAGGCGGGCTTGGAGAGTCGGGATAACACGGCACTTCCAATCGTTCAGGATCGTCGACTATACTGTAAGCAAAATGGTATATCCCCCGCATGTGATACAGACCACGAGCAGGTAGTGGTGATACTACCGTAGCATTCCAATGGAGAAAGTGTCGCACGATATTGGCGTATCGAGTCAGTTGTGGCCTCATAATGGACTACAAAGTGCCAAGTTCGGGTTTCCGACATCGCGAATCCGTTTCTGCCGTATTAGAAGAAGCTTCAAAACTAGTATTACAATGCGCCTGAAGATGGCCGACACCCGATCACGTACAAACTCCTTTCCGTTAACACTCAATCACACGTCTGGGTACTGATCGACAAGCTCATCCTTCCCATCCAATAATGCCTCCGCATTCATCTTCACACTCATTCTGATCACTTCTGTTTTCGCCTCTTCTTCACCCTCCCCATGGTCCGAGATATCACTGTTGTACTTCTTGGGCCCAGCAGTTAGATGGATCTGGAACAGCGACGGTTGAGTCGTGAGACAGTTGTGGTAGCCCCGATTCGGATCCCCTGTTCCCTCGCAAAACCATCTTAACATGATATCAAACGCGGTGTTGACACGCTTTAGGCCAAGTTCATGCAGAAGCTTCCGCGCTGATCGCTGAGTGACGGCGTAGCCCAATGAGCAAATGCCGTCTTGGACGTCTGCGAAGATAGCATCGTTAATCAGTAAATTTGCGAGATTAAAGGCGTAGTGTAACTCATATGCACTAGTCATAGGGCGTTCGCATCATCTCACTTACGATGTGTGACTCTTGTATGATTGGGATACTGCTCCTTCAAATCGTTCGTGTCAGACACAGTCCAGAGATGTTGGAGTTGTGGTGTGGTCTGATACAGAAACGTTTACAGTCAGTATACAAATCGTACTGTCATGCTGCGACCAGAATCTTTCTCTTTTCAGATACCAAGAACATAAATCGCGAGATACTCACATCATCTGACATCACAACTCTGCCCTTCGGTATGAGTTTACTATCGGCGAATGGAAAATGCATGCCGCAATGCCCGAGCCAAAGCACATCCCATTCGTCTCCGTAGGGTGAGCCAAGAGGCGCCTGAGTCGCCTGAAGGCTGTCGAATACCAAATCGGGAGGCGATGATGATGTATCGGAGGGGGTTGGATAAGTACTATCAGCGTATGCAAAACGGCCCGTGTTAATCAGCGGTTGCGTCAGTCCATGCGACGACAATGCAAATTCATGCAACTGGTGCCGTAACCTCACGTCCCAGTCTACATCATCTTCCAGTATCAACGCCGATGTTAAGTTACGTCGCACGATCCTAAAGTCTTAAATCAGCAACGTACTTAGCGTATGAATGATTTGAAGATTCTCACTCTTGTATGGCATTCAAATGACCCCTCCAGGCACCCACAGCTGGACTCGAAGAGCGAAGGTGAGCTGGCGTATCGGGTAGAGCGTTATCAGGAATGTCAGAGCCATCCACCCCGTCGATGAACTCAAACTCGATGTTGCTTAGTGCAGCAGCAAGAGTCATGCCATCACGGCGGTCACTTCGTGATGGCAAATTTACGACGAAGATCTTCTCAAACTAGACAGAATCTTAGTGAGTGGCAAGAAACAAATAATTAACATGGGTATGTGAGCCCTTGAAATTAAAAGGACACGAACGTACGCCTAGTGTGTTGTTGTATATGTCTTGGCTTATACCGTGTGTGCGAATGCCACCATTGGTCTTCATGCGTACCCAGACTGATGAGTAAGCCCACCATAGGAAGAGTAGTGAAATAAGAGTGCCAACAACTAGAAAGCTTAAGTTGGGGGGCCGTCGCAGCATCAAGGCAACGTGAACGCAACAATGCGCTCGAAAGAAACAAGGGAAAATAAGTCTGAGAGAAGAAATGATAATTGTTCTCCGATTTCAATTGGCGATTCGGTTGTAGGCTATCTTTCTCGAACAAAGAGTAAGATTTAATCGGGTAGACGTGTGTATATGCAGCAGGAATCTGTTGGTAAGGAGGGTTGTTCCTCATGTCGCGAGACTCGATGTAATTAAAGGACAGCATATGACAATTAGCACGAAGTTATTGTCTTTTTTCCAGATATTTGAGGTGAGGGTGGGCTCTAAGCTTTAGCAAGGAAAACCTCATTGAATCGCTACCATGTCTATGGCTTATTGTTAGGTCTGCAAGAAGCCATGAAACCAACAATTTGATCCTTCAAGTCCTCGTCGCGTCATGCTATTGGCTCGTTTAGGTTACTGTTTGCTTCGTTGCATCAGCCTTCATGCGACACATTTGAACTTGGCATATCTTTAATGGCATATGCAGTCCAGCCACTTGTTGCTCTTCGAATAGAATATCTCCAGTGCCTTCATCAACGAACTTACATACTGCTTTTTCATCAGTAATTACATACTTTGAGATTCCCAATCAAGAATAAGTGAAAAGAGCTGACGAGGAATATATCCTACCCTCATAATAGGGTTGCCAATGTGCAGCATTGCATCGTTTTCGAAGGTGGCCCTTGCTTGGGCAGCCTCAATACTTTTTCTGCCAATCGTTGCTGAACAAAAGGTAGGGCGGTTTTTCAGCCCACCAGATGCGATCAAAGGAACCCACGACTACTCAGATAACCCTGTCTACATTCTGGGAGAAACTCAAACGATTAAGTACACTACAACGTATCCCGATTATGCGATCACTCTATGGCAACAAAAGCTTCACCAAGATGCCGCCACTGACGGCCCAACCATCTTCAGTGCGTGTCGATCGTGTTGTTGTCGCTCGTTGTTTCCCATATGCTGACAAGTACACTCTCACGCAGGCACTAAAAATGGTGCTGTCACTCAGTTCGACTGGCAGGCGCAAGTTTACCAATTCGACCTGTCTGTCTCGAATATGTTCTTCTTATGGCTTACTCCAAACTCGAAAGCCAGCGACAGAAGTGACCTCCCTACGGTGACTTCACACTATTTCAACATTTCCGATGAACCCAGACTCTCGAGTCTTTCGTCTAGTGCGACATCCTCGACAATTACAACTTCATCCACCCAGCTATCGACCGTTTCGCTACCACCAGCAGGAACAACCACTGCCGTTGATGCTACGCCTGTGTTACCCACTCCAGACGCCGATACAGGCGAGCTCAGCACAGGTGCCAAAGCGGGTGTTGGAGTTGGTGCTGGCCTTGGAGGTTTCGTAGTCATCGTCCTTTCGGTTATCCTGTTCCGGCGGTGCATGACGAGGCGTGATTATCAGGCTCCCGGCCAACCACAAACCTCTGAAAGCTTTGCTCATGGAAGCGCGCAAATGGATCAAGATGCACGACCTGAGGGTTGGAAGGCACAATTGGAACCAATGGAGCTGGGGGGTCAGCCAGTCAGTGGCCGAGGTGGACATTATGCGGAGTTGTCGGCAAACGGTGATTCATGACTTGAATACTTTCAGCATCCATGCTTAATATTTTGCGAGGGGCTTGTAGGAATCCAGTCCTAAATCTCAACTACCTGTAAATACGTGTAAATTAGTTCTGTTACAAACCACCAATACGCCGGTGATAATTAGACATTTAACTAAGTGTTCTTTTGGCAGAATGATGAAAAAAGCGTGGCATTGATCATTACTTGTGAATGCCTCCCATCGTCTACGATTCCGACGTAACCCCTGAAAGTTGTCCTTCTCATGTTAACGCATGATACAGGATATAAATTGTTAGAATAAAGGGTTCAAGCGTAGCTTCATTGCTTGGCACGTAAAAGCTTTACCATTTGTTCGTTAGAGGTTGCGAATATTTAGTTAAAACTCACATTGAATTTTGACTTCACTGAATTTGATGGTAACCTCCTCAAGAATGAATTGATCAATTGCGATGGGATTGTTAGACCCGAAGAAAGCTTAGTCTAGTTCCTCTACTGTCTAGTCAGTGTCGGGACGACTTTGAGCTTCTAATGTTGCTGATTTTCTGAGGTCATGCGTTACTTGTACTAAAAAGCTGCGATAAATACGATGTTATTGGCAAGATTAAATACTGATGTAAGGCGAAACATCGCTCACCTCTTGTAATTGGCTTCTCCTCGTTTGACCCTCTCACATAGCTCAAGAAGCATGTTACCAGCCCATACAAAGTCTACCATGTCCAGATAAACCTGCGCGCTTAGTCTTGCCCACAGCCTACCCGCATGAACGATCAAAGCAACGAAGGTCTTGTATTCCTCAACCATGGTTCTCATCATCCAACTTTGTGTGCTGATAGACGCGGTCTTGACGTCAACAGGCAGGGCGACATTAATCATTGCGCACCTCGACAGTGTTTGTGACGCATTATCCAACATCTCAGTCCCCAAGATGCTGGCAACTGCCTTGCCACCTTTCCGAGCCAGGTCCCGATTATACTGCATGATATTCTCCTCATTCCCGAAAACTCGCTTGCGCCACTTAATTGCCTCTTTCACGCAGACAAATGGTGCTGACTCGACAGTGCCAACGAACTCGAAGTTGTTGACGAAGACGGACTTGCTCGACGGTGGGAGAGGATTGAACCTGGTCCCCGTTTTGGGGACATATCCGTGAGACGTCGGGATAGTAGATGCCATCATGTCTTGGTGACGTAGTGGCACGTAGACGACAGCGCAGCCCCTGGGGGTAAATAGCCACTTGTGACAATTGGAAACGAAAAAGTCCGGATCAAGCTTCTCAATATCAATTCTGACCATGCCCACGCCTTGCGCGCCATCTACAAGGCTCAAAATGCCAGCAGACCGACATTCTTTCGTTATTGCTTCAAACGGAAAGCAGACGCCCGGCAGACTCGTCACGACGTCGAAGAGACAGACCCTTGGGCGTTTGCCGACGCTCTGAGCGCTGTTTAGTGCAACGCGGAAGGCTTGCACAATGTCTTCGTCTTCGCATGGGTATGTGACATTGATGCCTCTTGATGAGACCTTGCCAGGGTTGCTGTCGACGATGTAGTCGATGGCTTTGGCGCAGGAACCGTAGACAGTGCTGAAATATAAGATTTCATCTTTGCAGTCGTCATTCCACGTAAGATTGCGAAGAACTGTGTTGACCCCAGTAGTGGCGTTGGGCACGAAGACAACTGTGTCTGTAGGTGCATTGATGAACTTTGCCATAGCGTCTCTGCACTCGTCAAGGATGATGGGATATTCATATCGTATGTAGCTGTCGGGCTTCGCCTCACAGAGATCTTGATGGTGCTTCATAAGATTTCTAATATCGCGTGGCGAAGCACCAAACGACCCTAGCAATGTCAACTCTGAATTCCAGATACACTCATCATCTGTCTTACCGTGGTTGAGATTTCGGTACTCAGGATGAAAGTCAAAGTACCGAAGCGACTCTTTGCCAAATGGTGGTGGGCGGTTCTCGTCAGCCATTATTCCCGTCTGGCTCATACCGGAGAGTAATACCGCGTCAAATCCGAAAACGGGCAATGAAATGCGAAGGACACAAATACTGGTTCTCTTTTTCCTCTTTCAGATGAAGGCTTCTAGCGGAAGATAAATAGTTTCGCGTGCACGTACAAGTTTACTCGTTGCGCCGTGTAGATTGAAGGGCGTGCAGCTGCCGAGCGTTCAAGGGCACCCGATATCGGATCGTCAGTTGACCGACTTCCCGTTCAATTCGTATCATTGTGTGAACGGGAGGCCATGCGATGCCGAGCTGCGATAATTGCACGCAGTATACCGCCGAGCTGTCTTTACGATGGGGTTGATTTACATGAGTGCCAAGAAGAGTTGGTTCATTCAGCATTGAATTCAGCGGGGTCTGGTGCACTCCTAGGTAGACGTAATCAATGGCTGTCTGACTTGTTCGGTTGGTGTCAACAGCAATAGAACATGTGTACCTTCACCAAATGAATAGTTCATCATCTTACATACAAATCAGATGTTTGGATTGCTCAAACGCTTATTGCTCTTCGCAAATTTGATTAATTTTGAACACTGATACGGTTGCTTCAAAATGAAAGAGTCTGACAGCCCCTCTGCACCCACCTACCCCTGCCCACATGCACAGTCCGTGCTATTCATTGTCATCATGCCCAGTCTCTCTTCATGGAGACGCTCATGTTTAGGCTACTACCTCGTAGCTTAGTAAGTCTGAATAACATAATGTCGATATTGCTGATCGTATTGATGATTATGGTGGAACTGATGTACTATAACGGTCCAATCCATAGCCTGCTCACTGCCAGTATTCCCATGATATAGAAATCGGCGGTACTATTGTAGCAGATGATCTCATTTTAGCATCTCAATTCATCTCTATCGCGCGCAATTGGAAGACGGAATACAGAATAAGGCTGGGATATTTCTGAAAGCTTTCTCCTGCCACCATGGGGTTCGTTTTAGACAAGTCGCTGGCCGGAGGCTGTATTGTTCATGTCCAGCTCGATACTACGGTAGGGTGGCATGAAATGAATGTCTGTCAGCCTAATCAAGTAACGGAGAGAAGAGTCCTAATTGGTCCAACATATCAAACCTCCAGGTTGCCTTACTCATCTCACTTCGCCACCTCGGCCAAGATCGCTCCTCGTCGGCGAAGCCATCGGCGTGAGCGCTTCCTTGTCTTCTATTCGTTAAGCCCACCATCCAGATTGGGTTCCCAAGAGGCAGAAATACCGTCCTATGAACGCATCAGATGTGCAAAATCAAATCAAATTGTACCTCAAGGTTGAAGTGGAAGTGCTGCGGTGACAAGTGCATATCGACGTTGCAGTGTTGAGGATTTATTGAAAAAGCAGCCACCGCCAGGAATCCTTGAATGGGCCACCACCATGTTACCGTTGCCGTGACGTACTAGATGGCGCATAGAGTTTGCTCGGATGATCAGTTTTGAAAAGGAGCAGCCTAAAAATAATTGATCTTATTTCGATCTAGCCGACCGTTGCATTGGGGGTTACAACTCGAAAACAAGTTCAAGGTAACGTCTTCAGCTCGCCCACGGTCGAGGCGGAGCCCAAGAGAGGGAACAGTCGTGCAAAAATAAGATGACACGATCTACCCATCACTGATTATGTGATTTTCGGGCTTCGCCTCGCTGACTAACGTACGCATGCGTGTGTATTCAAGTGTGAACAGTTGACCGGAAATATACCCAACTCGCCCTGTTCCAACAGACAATTATGAATTCCCTTAATCCCTGCTCCCAAAATCTGACCAGACGGGGAGATGCGGTAAGGCTAGAGTGGGGGAAAATTCAGGATCGAAACAAGCTAACGTCATGAAGCAACGATCGGTCTTCTCATTTGATAATAAATTTCCACTAGTCGTAGACTAGGATAACTCGAAAAGGGAGCTGCCAAGTCCGGGTAAGAGGTGATATCGAGTTGTTGACACAGGCTTGACTGATTTGCAACACGGCGAGCACGGGAAGAGGCCTAATTGAAGCTCATTACATTTTCTTGTCGAGATATCTCGATATTACTTTAAGCTTTTCTGATCGCTTGTTCTCGAATGCAAAGCTGCGCGCTAACTTGTTGTCCTGCCCATCAAACTTCGATCTGTAGGTTGGTAGCTTTCGTCTAATTAGAGTACCCAGCGGCAATCCTTCCGAGATGGCGCCAGCTCGAAGTCTGAGAAATCTTCCAGATGCGGTATAGCTTGACATCTACGTAACTAAGCATAATCCTTCAAGATCTAAGCTGGACATGGAAGGACGAAAGACCAGGACAGATCAATGTAACCCCTACTAATTTGACCGAGGTGGCATCTGGTAATCCTCCAAAGCACCACCATGCTGCACGTTGTGAGCAAAGCAGGCATGTGATGAGCATGACGATCTTGACGAGCATGAAGGCAGAATTATAAAAGGGAGGGTAGCCCCATGAGCTTCCAAGAGGGGTACCAACCATCGGCATTGCTCAGATCAACGACCCAGTTGAAGCATCACCCTCAGGATCACAATGCGCTCCTCGCCGCTTGCTCCCCTTTTCCTGGCGGGCGCCGCCTATGCGTGGCTGCCCCAGGATCGCGACCTGGCCGCCTTCAACATGACGGCACGCTTCGATAAACTCGGCAAGCGGTTCGAACCCTCCCTTCCAGACGGCGTGAACAAGATCCGTGGTGTCAACTTCGGAAGTAAGCTAGCCATCACCACTTGCTCATACAGAGACATCAAAAGCTGATAAAACCTGCAGCGTGGCTGATCTCAGAGCCGTTCTTCATGGACAACGAGTGGAACAATGTCATGGGTTGTAACGGAGCAGCAAGCGAGTTTGACTGCATCTTGAGTAACTACGGCAACGACCGCGCTGCCGGTGACGCTGCATTCGAGCAACACTGGGAGACGTGGATTACGCCTGAGGATGTGCAATCTGTTTACGGTAAGGTTTCGCAGTAATTCTTACCCATGCAGCTGGGTTCGAAGGGTTATTTTCCCCTTCGGCGACAGAAGACGTTTGAAATTCATCATCTCGTAGCAAATTGCTTTCTAGGAGTCAGGAACTAACTTCAAGTGTCACAGACAATGGACTGAACACGATACGTATCCCAATCGGATACTGGTCTCATAAGGAGCTCGTTAATGATAGCGAGCATTTCCCCGACGGTGACAAGATGCTTCCATACTTGGATGCCGTCGTCAAGAAGGCTTCCGAGCTGGGCATCTACGTCATCATCGACTTGCATGGTGCACCGGGTGGCCAACAGCAAGATGTCTTCACAGGCCAGAACCCAACTCGCGCAGGGTTCTTCAACGACGATGACTACAGCCGTGCTGAGCAGTGGTTATCGTGGATGACAGATCGCATCCACAATACCGCAGGGTATGAGAGTGTTGGTATGATTGAGGTGCTCAACGAACCAGTCTCCGATCACGATGCCGACGGACGGTACCCGGCTGACGGCCAGGTCCCAAGCATGATCGAGAAGTTCTACCCGGCAGCGCTCAAAGCAGTGCGCGATGCTGAGAATGGCGTGTCAGATGACAAGAAGTTGCATGTGCAGTTTATGTCGGCAAAATGGGGCTCCGGCGACCCGCGTAGCAACTCTGATGTAGCGGGCGACAGCCGCACCGGCTTCGACGATCACAACTACATCGGATTCGCGGTCCAGAACAACGGAGACCAGTACAGCTTGATGCACAGTGCGTGCACAGACAACCGTGTTGTCGACGGTCAAGACTTTGAGATCACGGGCGAGTGGAGCATGACTTCAGGTGTCGATCAATCAAACGAGGATTTTTTCAAGGCGTTCTTCACCGCGCAACAGCAACTATATGAGAAGCCTGGAATGGATGGTTGGGTCTATTGGCTTTGGAAGACCGAGCTGAACGATCCGAGATGGGATTATCAGGTCGCTACTGAGCGGAAACTTGTTCCTACCACTGCCTCCGGTCTCGAGCAAAACGTATACCAGGATGTCTGCTCTGGCTTTACGTAGATGGAGGCGGCTCAGACGGAAGATGATGAAGTCGCTTACGTTCTGCCTACTAGTTTAAGTACCTTGCATAAATTTATATCATCAATGGATTCCTACGTGGCGTATTACGGTATTGAAGCTCTGCACATGTGGCTGCGCCGTTCTACCTAAGCAGCTAGTAAGAAAAAAACAGCGACAACCCTACGTGAAGTGTGTTATCTCGTCAAGTCTTGACAACTATACATGGGATTGTTCCATCACACCCTAATTGTTTCCCGAGAATGTGCCTCAAGATGAAGTTCGATAGGTTGTAAAACAAGTTGAAGGCATATTTTTCTAATAAAATTCGGAAGCTGCACTATGTCTTTGTTAGGACTTAGGGTTAGAAGTTGGAGGAAAGCTATATAAAGGCGTAAGCTATACAAGATTAAGTACTATAATTACCCCGTTTCATATTATCTACTGTTTTTTATTACCTCATTATACAAAACCTTTCTAAAGCAGTTCAGTAGTTATACAATAGTTATTTTATTACTTAGCGAAACATCTGTCAGTCACTATAGGGATGTTATTCATAGTGATCCGTCCAACCCTGAATCTCGGGCTGCTGCTCACCAGCTCTCTTCGCAGTCTGCCCTATGTCCGACATGAACTTTGACTTTTCGACTGGCCACAATTGTACAGAAACACCTCGATCATACCATCTCTCCACTTCACCTAGTAGCGCCTCCCACATGTTAAACTGGGAAACACGACCCAATCGATACGCGAGTGTTGTTTTCCACCAATTCTTCGCCGAATCGGTGCCGACTTTACTCAGGTGATGTTTTCGGGTAGCAATTACAATCGTTTTGAATCCTTCGCTATCCCAACGTCGGGAGCAGAGGACTGCAATCATTGCGCGCAGCTCAGCCCGATTAATGGACAGAGACACATGATGGCGATAGACAGACCCGTTGGTTCCGACCGGCCCGAACGGCCCTTCGCTCTCTAACCGACCAGAGGTTAAAGCTTGGCTAGCTATAGCCGGTTGTCCGCGAAAGTATTCACCATAGGCAAAGGCCCAGCCAGCTCTTTCATTCCCTCGCGTTCCCCCGTGCCAGCTTCTAGTGCCTACAAGAACACATTGGGGATCAGAACTGTGGACATATCTGTGAAGTTGAGTTATTATTGCTGGTTGAACCGTGTTGCAAATTACGTCTTACCTTATGGCGCCTGTTTGGATCCTTTTCGCGGGGAATAGATCCATTGGATGAAACCCGAGCGGAGACACAGGAGGCGTGAATCGGGTAAGAAATGCACGTCCAGTGGCCGGGATTAGGGGGTTATTAACGTTGGAGGCGACGGCGGAAGATGAACCCGGGACGGGGCTAGATACGGGACCAGGGGCCGAGCGGTCGTCGACATCAGAGGGATCGTCAACATCAGAGGGATCGTCAACCATGGGGTGGTCGTTATCATTGGAGTGGCCGTTATCATTGGAGTGGTCATCAAAGGCCCTTTGGCCTTCATAGTGGAAACGACCGTCAAAACTGAATTCAGAGTAGTAATCAAAGTTGATGTCAACAGGTAGCTCATCAGATTGGGAAGACGTGGTACCCGAGAGGGAGTGCTGATTGATCGGGTTCTCTTCTGACATGATAGTGGTCTTGAATGGAGGAGTGATTAATTACTTCGTCCGAAATGAATAAATGCGAAAACTGTGAAGGAAGAAAAAACTGTGAAGGGAAAACGAGAACCAGCACACCAGTCTCTACCATCGTGCCTTCTGCGAGCTGCCAATTGACAGTCAGTTGCAAGGCAATGGCGAACAACGTGAACACGGGATATCGGCGAATTAGGCAGTCCCGAACTTGGAAGTTTCAACTGATATATGTAGGCCTTTTATGTTGTTGAGTCTCGTCAAGGATCAGGTACTACCTGAATACGGGAAGTGACGCCTGGGAGCATTCGCTTCCCAGCGTTTGCTACGGTATAGATGATCGATACCGTGCCGAACCTCTAGTAGTGCGTATGCTTCCTTCAATGTAATGCCACAGGCCATTGCCCTATTGATACGACTCGATATCATCTCATTGTCACTTCCCGGCAACCACAGGCTATAACGCCAGTGCCAATTTAGAATCTGTGTATTGAGAGTAATATACTTGTGCGTGATTTGATAATGAAGCTTAAATGTATTAAATTTCCGTTGCTCTCAGTAGTGCGAAATTCGATTTGAACTTCCCCGACGGACACAGGTCCCACCAAGGACAATTCAAAATGATATACTACCGATTTTGACGATCGAGAAACAGTAGTCCTATACATACCTGTTGCACTGACTTCCTTAAAGAGGCCCAAGGCGATGCAGGATTGGATGTCCTGAAGAAAGAGAGGGCTAGCATGATGGAAGTTGAGTGAGGTGCGGCATTCACTCCTGGGCGATCAGACACATTCTTCCAAGCTGGGTAGAACTTTGATAGAACTACTATTTCCGTTGCCATTGAAGGTTAAATAGCTACAAGGGACGTATACACAATAATTCAACCTATGCATGCGGCGTAAGTGCATTTCCCCCATCGTATGAAATGACGACAGGCGAAGAAAGATGTAATCTTATTATCAAAGGGGCTGTTTTGGGTAATAATTGGAATAGGTAGGAAGAGGTACGTGAGACATAACGCCAAGGCCGATGTCATGCTATCCTGATCTAGGTATCTTCCTAGGTAGGTCCCTACTTAAGTACTTAACGCGCCTCAACCTCACTCAGGCCATGTCGACATGGAGCGCATCAAGTTAAGTAACACACACACACATACACACACACACACCCGCTTTTGTAGCAATAAAATACAGCATGTCGCCTCCCCTATTCACGGTAGAGACGGGAGTTACCAAACAAGAGAGCGCAGCAGTCAACTTGTTGCCATGCCGGGTGCATCACGATGGAGATGTGAACCCATCCGGCGCATTCTGGAACCCTAGCAAATCTGAAGGTGAGCCGTTCGCTTTGCCCAATGCCAGATGGGATTCTCTGACCAAGCCGCCTGGGTTAGACACCTCACACACGGCCTATTTTAGAGGCAGAAAGCTGCAGGGCAAAGCTGTCAAACTGCCAGATGGATACTATGGCGCAGTCCTCGAGAAGACCGACGCAAAACCCGAGGCCAGACCAGAAACAACCGATGAGGATATCGAGGTGATGGAGGACCCGGAAGATCAACTTGACGTGGGCGCGATGAAGGGCAAGGCTGCGTTCGACGAGCTGATGATATGGGGCCATGAGTCTACGAGCGATTCGACGGCCGACCCTTACGTGAGAGGGATGGAGGAATGGATCGCTTTTGCAGAAGAGGTTTGGCCGGGAACACGCCTACGAGCCCGCGACTTTTACGCTGACATTTCCCAGATACACTCTGCCGATACAGAGTCGAAGTCGACTACATAAAGCAATGACCCGGAATGTTTCGCATAATGTCTTCGGCTAGGTTTAATGGGATGTCTGGAGCCAAGGCGTCAAGTATGTATGCAGTATTGAATTTGGCATGTCTTATCTTCTTTTCTACTCAAACCGTTCAGTTGTTTCAAACGTTGGTAATCCGCTTACCTCCCATCGTTTTCCCAAGTCGTGTGTCCTGATCAAAAGGAGGGGTGAGTTCCCGGCACCTGTCGTATATACAGTGCGCATGACAGTAATTATATATATACTATACTGTATTTCTCGACCCATTCACATGCTGTAAAGTTGCCCCTCTATCCACTACCTACAGCACCCGTCCTTTCTGCCCATCGCAAATTTGTATCAATCAATCAGCATCGCATCACCGAAAGCCATCAGAACAACTGCGTCGCCGTCCGAGTTCCATCATGAGTCCCGGTATCCTCAATGGAGAGCCCACTGTCGGGCCCGACGGGCCACGCCAGAAGAGCAAGGCGACGGTCGATACGCTGGGTGTGGGCTGCATCGCCATGGTCGAGAAGGGCGGCCAAGCCCGTCGCGCCGAAATCCTGAGCATCAAAGACACCAAGAGCGGCCGCCAATTCTACTGCAACTTCGACAACTTCAACAAGCGTCTCGACGAATGGGTCCCCGCCAAGCGCATAGACTTCGACCACGATGTCGAGTGGCCCAACCCCGACAAGGACAAGCAGAAGGACGGCAAGAGCAAGAGCGCCACCGTGTCCAAGAAGAAGGCCCCCAGCAAGGCCCAGAAACGGCCGAGCAAGAGAGGCGACTCTGTCGCGTCCGAGGCCGTCACCCCGCGCCCCTGGCCCGAGGTGCCCGATACGCAGCCGCCTTCCAAAGCACCCTCGACACCGAGAGACCTCGAGCAGAAGTCGACGGGCACGCCTGCTGTTGGTGGCGATGAGATGGACATCGACGAAGACGAGCAGGCCCCCGCCGTCAAGAAGGAAGCCGAATTTAGTAGAGAGGCCGAGATCGAGAAGCTGCGGACAGGCGGCTCAATGACGCAGAACCCGACAGAACTTGCCCGAATCCGCAACATCTCGAAAGTGCAGTTTGGCCAACATGATTTGTTCCCGTGGTACTTTTCCCCGTACCCGGAGGCTTTCACACAGGAGGACGTCATATTCATCTGTGAGTTCTGTCTGAGTTATTACGGCGACAAGAAGTCTTTCACGAGGCATCGCCAAAAGTGCACCCTGCAGCACCCGCCGGGAAACGAGATCTACCGTGATGACTACGTATCATTCTTTGAGATCGACGGCCGTCGGCAGCGCACGTGGTGTCGCAACCTGTGTCTAATCTCCAAGATGTTCCTTGATCATAAGACACTATACTACGACGTAGACCCCTTTTTATTCTACGTGATGACGCAAAAGAGCGAGAAAGGCCACCATCTCGTCGGGTACTTCTCCAAGGAAAAGGAGAGCGCGGATGGATACAACGTCGCTTGTATCTTGACCCTTCCTCAGTACCAGAGAAAGGGCTTCGGCCGCTTGCTCATCCAGTTCTCCTACGAGCTCTCCAAGGTCGAGGGCAAGTTGGGATCTCCCGAGAAGCCCCTGTCGGATCTGGGACTGCTCAGCTACCGGCAGTACTGGTCGGAGAATATCGTAGACCTCCTTGTCGAGATGAACGAGCGCGACGAGAAGTCGAGTATCGAGAGCATATCGACCGCCCTCGCGATGACGACGCAGGACGTCGAGCATACGCTGCAGGCGCTGAAGATGCAGGTGTACCACAAGGGAGAGCACAAACTCGTGCTGCCTGAGGCTATGATCCAGCAGCGCGAGAAGGCCAAGTCCAAGAAGAAGCGGTATCTCTTGTCAGAGAATCTACAGTGGAAGCCACCGGTCTTTACCGCCTCGACGAGAACTTGGGGTTGGTAGCCGGTCATTGGGGTTTCACGCTGTATCCGGGCGCTGGCGGTGTCTTCATGTCGCTGCCATTGTAGCATAGTATGAGCGAGCGAATGCATTGCAATGCTTTTATTAGATACCCAAAAATACCAAACCAATAATTAAGTCGTTCGACAATTCATGACTGCCGTATCATCATTTTCGTACACCACTAACAATTTATAATCATCGGACCCCCCTCGTCCTCGAGGTCGTAGATGCAACCTTCACTTCGCCTGATCCACAACCTCCAACATGCCGGAACCCGTCCTTCCCCATTTCTCAGGTCCTTCATCCAGCATCTTCCCCAACACCCGCCCCAACCTCTCCACGCCATCGACCAGGGCCTCCTCGTCCTCCCACGCAAAGCACAACCGGATCGCGTTCTCGAAACGCATGAAGGCGTCGCCGTGCACCGCGAACAGCTCCCCGTTGCCGATCATCAGGTCCTCGTCGGCCTTGCAGCGCGCCGCGACGGTCTGGGCCGTGGGCCACGGCCTTTTCGTCATAGCCGTGCCTGCTATGATTGTACTCGAGTCCGGGACCGTCAGCTCGCCGGGCTTCTTGCCGGGCATCGTCAGCCACACGAAATACCCTCCGTAGATCTCCTCGTGGCCCGCGATGCTGCCCTTGAGTAGCTGCACGCCTAGTGGCACGAGTTCTCTGCGGATCGCGCGCATGAGTAAGGCGTGGCGGCGGGCGTAGGAGGGGAGGAGGGTTTTGCGGATGTGGGTGTCGAGTTGGCATGTTCCTACTTCTTCTTCTTCTTCGTTGTTGTCTCCGTCTTCCATTTTCACATCTGTTTCTTCTTCGTCTTTCCCTACGTCCTCCCAGTCGTCTCCGATCGAGTCCTTTCTTCCTACCCTAGACTTATTCCCTTCTCCGCCCCTATCGGCCTTGCCACTCTTGTGCGGAAGCAAGAGCTGGCACACGATCGTAGCAGCCAGCTGGCTTGCGGCCCCGCCGGAGCGCGTCGACCCCGTCTGCGACAACCCGAGCGCGAAGTCGGACGTGCTATACGTCCAGCCCGTGCGCGTGCCTGGAGCTACCAGCTTGCTGAACGAACCATTGGACACGACGTGGCCGAAATGTTTTCCAGGCGGGTCATGCTTGGACCGGCCGAGGGCGAGGTCGATGTCCACGATGCGTGGCAGGAGGGCTTTGTGGAAATCATGTCCTGTCGCTGTCACTCCCGGTGTTTTCCTTTCCGATGTTGATTTAGAAGGCGGTGCTTCGACTTGCCACTGCAGCATATCGTAAACATCATCGCAAATAACCAAGGCATCATAGCGCCTCGCCAGCCCGAGCAACGCCTTCCGCCTCTCCAGCGTCATTGTGCGTCCGCTCGGGTTCGCAAACGCCGGCACGCAGTAGACGACGTGTCGATAGATCTTGCGGTGCGGCGCCGGGTTCTTGTATCTCCTGTCCGACGACCCTCCTTCTCTTTCCGCCACTAGAGGACTTGGCCATTGACCTGGTTGTTGTTGCTGTTGCGAGCTTGACTGTACCCTGTTGTTCAGCGCCGCCCACTCGAAGCGCACCATGCCCATCTGCAGCGCCTCGAGGTCCACGCCCTCCTCGTCCTCAGGCACGGCGTGCATCCGCGACCCGAAGCCGGCGTCGGCGAAGATGGGACACGCGAGGAAGTAGCACGGCGCGACGATCCAGATCGCGAGGGTGCGCGACGGGTCTGTGAAGGATTGCAGGATGCAGGCGAGGCTTTGCGAGGCACCGCCGGTGATGGTTATACGCTCGATCTCGTTGGCTTCCTCAACTTCCCCTTTTGCTTCCTGTTCTGGGCTTTTCATACACGCCTCCAAACTCGAAGCCTGTTCTGGCAATTCATCATCTCCCTCGTCATCCCCAATCCTCATCGGGGCCTTAGGCTTGACATCCCCGTAAAACGTCCCCAGCCACCCCGCCAGCGCCTCCCGAAGCGGCAGATAGCCGTGATCCGGCGCGTACTCGAGGCCCGGCGCCCAGATCTCCGGGTCCGTGAGCGCCGTCTGGGACGCTGCGCGGAGGGCCTCGGCTGGCAAGAGCTCGGTTGCGGGCCAGCCGCGGAGGAGATTGATGCTTTTCTTTTCCTTCTTCTTCTTTTCCTTGGTACCGGAGCTAGAAGCGGAAGCGGAAGCAGCAGCAGAAGTAGAGCGACTCATCTTGGTTGTGGGAGAAGGTGTGATGTTATCATGTGAGCGTTTATGCATTTTGCGGCTTTCGGCCCTCTCTCTTGACGTAGACATTGAGTGTCCGGTGACCATGTTACCTCTCCAAAGTTGGGGGGTAGGTTAGGTCCACAGGTCCTAGTACCTACGGTGCTGGACCGAAGATCGGTGTGAGCCGGGCCGGTCCGAGACGAACTGCAAATGGGGCCGGGATGTAAGTAATCTGGGAAGTGGCAAGAAAGTGAGTGATGGAATTTGATTTTGCAAAGTGAAGCTTGGAGATTGGAATGATTTGCTTTCTCTAGCGTCCACGTAGGTAATATGAAAATTCGTAACTTTGATATACTAGGAGGTGTTAACGACAAAACTGATCATCGACCTTGTCCCGTAAGTAACAGCACTCATGATGCGGTAAGTCGGCTCATTTTATGTGGAGACACGGAAGTCTAGATCGAGTCCTTGCTCGCATTACTAACATGCACGCATGTTGAAGAACCCAAGAATGGCGGTCAGGACATACGGCAGCATTTGTGTAATAATCTATTGCTTTGTGTTCAATTGGAATGTTAAGGTATCGTCATTCTGGCTTCATGGGTATAATGCAACGCTGACAGTGGGTGGTACCTAGTGCTCTAGCCAGCTTAACATCGCTACGTCATCATTCATCTCATCTCTCACATTGCTACGCTCATGCTTCATCTTTACCCTATAGACTGGAAATGTCGTACGGTGTCGGGTTAGTAAATATCAAATGCGGCTTCCGCTTCGCGAGATCTAGAATGGTCGATGCAAAGACTCCGTTGGCCCCTGTGAATCAAGTCAGTTATATATCCGAGCAGTCTTTCGGCTTTCGCGGCTTACATGCGAACCAACTCCCTATTTTTCTTGTTAGCGCAGTTGCCAAAATCTTACAGATCCGGATTACTGACTTGTGTAGGAACTCAGAATGTTCACATCAACGCTTTCGTGAATAAGTCCGAGCTTGCTGGAGCGCAAAACAAAATCAATGCATTCCTTAATCTCTTCATCATCGTTGGATGTCCGGGCTTGAACAAGCAGACTCATGGGCCATGCATTGTTGAGACCGATGTGAGGACCTATTCTCTTAGTTTACGATACGCCCTTTGGTCCATATGCGATGAACCTACCTCCTATACCATGGAAATCCCTGCCTTTGAGATAATACGGGTTGGACGATTTGGAGAGTAACATCCGTCTGGTGTTCTGGTATGTCTCGTCGTTCATGTCCACAAAGCCCATGAGAGGCAGGGCCAGAAGGGACGGGTAATTGGCATCATCCATAAGTATGGATGATCCATAGCCGTCCACTTCATAAGCGAAGACTTTCCCAAATTGGCGGTGTTCAACAACGCCATGCTCCCAGATACCCTTCGTGATGGTCTCGCTCCACTGTTGTACAGTTTCTGCCAGGTCATTCTTACCGACATCCTTCAGTATCTTAGCCGTTCGCCTCAACTCAGTTGCCATCTGGGCATTAGCAGGGATGAAGAAGCCTAGAATGGTGGCATCGTCGCTCGGTCTAAATGCAGAACGCACCAGACCAGTGCCGCTGTTGAGCGGATTGCCAATACCCATGAGGTTCAATGTCTCTGTGCCTGTATTCGTGTTGCGGCTGAAGGTGTACTGATTCCTGCGGAAGCGGCCTGTCTCCGGGTCGAAGGTTCCCTTTGATTGCTCCTCTAGTACCTGCAATACCGTCTGCAAAGCTGTATACCATCTGGGAGTAAGGAATTCCTTGGAGCCGCTGTGTTCGCTGAAGTCGTTGCCCAGAGCCAGGAAGTGGGCAAGGGAGTCCAGCTCGTATTTGCATTCGAAGACAAAATTGGGTTCATATGCCGGGTGTACAACATCGTCTTGGCCATTGCTCGTAGTGGGCAGGTTGCTGATGGGTGGAGGTTGGAAGGCATTGCAATAGGGGGACTCGATGACGAATTCGGCTTGTGTGGCGACAGCTCCGAGAATCAACTGATAAATGGCGGGGTCTTTCTTGGCAAGAGCCTGGTAAGGCAGTAGTTGGTTCGTCGAGTCTCGGAGCCATTCAGCGATAATGTCGCCTGCGAAAGCGCATCAGCCAGAGTCTAGAGACTACGACAATAATCATCTAATAGGGGCTAGCAAAGGTATAATACCGGTGATGATGAACGAGTGGGGGCCCTCCCACTCTCCATCGGCGCCAAAATCCTTGAGTCGTTTCGCATCGGCTGATCCATCTGTATGAAATTTCACCGTCGTATCTGTCGTGGACTATACGAGTAGAGGTAGTAGTTTAGTCAGTTGATGGCGCGGGCTTGGATAGTCTGAGACGGAGTATGGCCCAAACTGACTGGAAAAGTATTCTCGAACAGTCGCGCAAGGTCAGGGTCTTTCATACGCGCAAGAACATCCTCGATGACTTTCTCTATGGCGTCGGAATGGAACGTGCGACATTTGGGGTGTGGTCTTTGGTATGGCAACTCGAGGGGACCTTCGCTCAAAGGGCGGCTGTCACACACCAAAGTCAGCGGGGCTCAATGGGAATCCGACACAAGCAGGAGAGAGACAAGACTCACTGGGCGTATGAGGCATAGTGTGCATAGTCGGGACAGGCCTCCTGGTAGTTGATGCCATCGTTGTTGAGTGCTACCTGCTCTTGTCCATAGCGGGCTGGTTCTGCTGCAAGGGCGTATAGCGGAAACGAAGTCGATGCGGCTAGCAAAACCAGCGCGCGATTCAATGCTGTGCCCATCTTGGTATGTGATGGGCAGCCAGTATCTCTGGTATTGCACTGGGAGAAAGAGATGTGTTGCAGTGCAGGTGAAACGTGTCGTCGGCGTGGAGAGCTTCAGACCAGCTGCAGCTAGGAAGTTGTAGGTAGGTACCTACGATAGCCACTCGCTCATTGCATTGGGTACGCGTTGTGCGTTGTGACCAGCAAGGAAACCGAAAAGCAGAAGAGGAAGAAAGAACTGAAGATGTCGAACCCCTCTAATCAGAAAATATCATATCACATTTGACTTTTGGGACATGTTGACAATCAATAGAGGTCAGGTCAGAGAGGTACCTACTTACCTAAAGCAACCAGAGACAGCGGGGCATTCGCTGACCTACCGTAGCATCCTCGGCGGACTCCAGCGTGGGTTGGACCCTCGGACCCTGAAGAATGACGTCGCGAGCTGGACCGGACCGCGGCCAGAAACGCGGTTGGAATGTGCTTAGCGCATCAATATCTATAACTCCCCGCCAAAACCATACCAACCTAGGTACCTCCCTACACCGTGGACCTATCCTCAGTTATTCGCGGCAGAAACCATCACAGGCTTACTTACACCTGCATCTTTATAAAACCGCCAACGACTCACCACAATGGCTGGTACAGGGCAAATATCACCTCATCCTGCACACCGATGAAAGCCACGTATCCCTAAAGCTGCACGCCAACATCGCGATCATGATATCGCTTTCAATCCGTCGTCTCGCGGGGTCGCGTGCCTGGAACCCCCCTCCTCTAGCACGCACCATGGCCTCGGCGCAACGACGGCTTACCGAGACCATTCCCTCGACCCGGATCAAAGTGCTACGGACCGTAGATGCCGTGCGGACATGGCGGAAACCACAAGTCCTCGACCACCGCATCGTCAGCCTCGTGCCCACCATGGGCGCCCTCCACGAAGGGCACCTGTCCCTGATCCGCGCCGCCGCCCGCGAGTCGCACCACGTCGTCGTCAGCATATACGTTAACCCGGCCCAGTTCGGCATCAAAGAGGACCTTGCCTCGTACCCGGTAACATGGGACACCGACTGCAAGATCCTCGCCGGGCTGGATCGGGAGCTGGCCGACGACGGGGCCAACCTCGGTCGCATCAGCGCTGTCTTTGCGCCCACCACCCACGAAATGTACCCTTCCAGCTTCCCCGGGCAGGAAGTCGACTCAAAAGGCAGCTTTGTGGTCATGACCCCGGTCAGCGAGCTGCTCGAGGGGCGCACGCGCCCGACCTTCTTCCGCGGCGTCGCGACCGTCTGCATGAAGCTCTTCAACATTGTACAGCCCGAGAAGGTGTACTTTGGCCAGAAGGACGTGCAGCAGACCGTCGTGATCCGCAACATGGTTAAGGACTTCATGCTTCCGATCGATGTTGTCATCGGCCAGACGAGCAGAGAGCCGGACGGTCTTGCGCTCAGCTCACGCAACGTATACCTTGGCGTGCGGCGCCGCAAAGTCGCCACGGTGCTGAACCGTGCTCTCCGAGCTGCTGAGGAGACTTACTTGAAAGGCACGCTCGACAGGGAAACTGTTCTCAAAGCCGCCAATGCTGTGGTTGATGCCGTATCGCATGAACAGCTAGCTCTAGCTCCGGAACAGCGGGTCAAGTACGAAGTCGACTACATATCTCTAGCCGACCCCTCTACGATGGAGGAGGTGATGGACATCGATCCCAACGTCGGTGGCATATTAAGCGGCGCCATCAAGATGCTGCCCGTGGAGTCGCCGCAACCAGGCGAGGACTTGGGACACAGTGATGGCCCTGCTGTTCGATTGATCGACAACATAGTCCTCAAGCCATCTACGTCCTAGACGGCCATCTCAAGAATATAGATGTACATACACATATCACCCGCATCTTGTATATAGTCTTCGCCCGAGGGCGCATCGCACAAATTACAGCCGAACAAAGGTCCGAGGGAGGGCCAAAGTCAAGATGCAGTAGCATTGCGTCCATATCAACACAATAGGATGTTCACGCCGCCACTTCGCCAGCTGCTGGCTTATAAGCTGCAAGCTGTAGTCCCCAGGCAGTTTGGTATGTGAGTAACAGAGAACAACACATTGGCTGCTACGAGCATCGGCAATGAGCACGTGTCATGGTGCCTCGTGGGCGTTCAAACGTGCCTCGTCCGCACGCATTCGGACTGTGTTTCGATGTAAGCTCTCCTGACATGATGGCAAATGATGTCAGAAATTCATGATGCATCTCCAGAACATACCTCATTATTATCCAAGCCCAAGTACGCCTGACCCAGGCAGACGGCAATATCTCACACTCACAGTAAGCTGAGGTTTCCATAGGTATGATAAGGTACAGGCCCAGGATGGCTGTGCTTCGATGCAAGTTCTCCTGACATGTCCATGACAGCACTTCGCCATAACCATGACCTGTGCACAATCCGACTGCTGCATTTGGATTCAATGTAAATTGCCAACGTGAACATCACCACCTTCAGTATGCGATGAAATTGGAGGCTCAATCGAAGGATTGCATGAAGTCGTGACAAATCGCAAGCTCCGATTTGTCAATTGAGCATGAGTGTTCCCAAGGCGGCCCGGCACCTGTCTTTTTAGGGTCGCAATACTACAGTCTCACTCAGATAGGGAGCTCTAACCTTGCCGGTGTATGGCGCTGTTCCGTGCCTGGGCCGGACCCGTGTTACAAATTATTATTAGAACAAACTGGGCTGGGCACCTGCAACCCCGCACCACCACCACCGCGACGCCCGAGCTTGCGAACAACAAGCGCTGTCAGCCAGTCCCGCACTTACTTGCTCTTACTCACCTTAGTGGTGTCACCGTCACGACGGCTTCCCCCATCCAAGCATCGGGGATAGCTCAAAAGAGCTACCCCGCAACCATTCGATAAAACGACCGCAGCACCGCTGTATCTATTTACTTATGCCTTCTTCCTTCGACGCTGACAACCCAAATCGCTGTCTGACTCGCAACAAAGGTTGTCTGTCTCAGCTCTTACTTATAGATTCCATTCATATCCTACCGACGGCCCTCGCATTGGTTGTGACATCCCTTCAACATATGTATACCCAATAATTATATTCACTAGAGAACAACACCCAAGCTTAGGATCTCCGCCGTTTCTTTCGCGACTTATTATTATCAGAGTTCCCCTGTCGATCGTTTGGCCTTGCACCGTTCGGCCTCTGCACCCTGCGAGTTTCGCCCTCTGTGGTACCGAAGATCACGGGGTTATTTTCTCCCGAATTTCATCCAAAAGCCTTTTTGCTTTTTTTTCAGACCGATAGCCGTTCCAATGCCGAGCCCAGTCCCTACCGCCGTCTCCGCGCCGGGCAAGGTGCTTTTGGCCGGTGGCTATCTGGTGCTCGACTCGGACTACGCCGGGCTCGTTTTCGGGCTGAGTGCTCGCATTAGCATCGTCGCGCGGGAGATCAGGACAAGCCCCGGCGTCCAATTGAGCGAAATCGTTGTCGATAGCCCTCAATTCCAAAACGCCCAATGGCGCTACGGCTATCACCTTGCCCCTGAAGATGGCGGTATCAAGGTGACGCAGCTGCACAGGTCAGTCAATTGTTTATCTTCTTGCTTAAAACCGCAAATCTCCCGTCTCGTCTTTTTGCAACAAGTTTGTTGGGCAGTTATCGTCATGTGTAGCACGCGCGGGGCATTTGCTCCGGCTCGCCGATTATCAGCAACGTCGGAAGACTGGGTGGTGGTATTGTGTTAGCAAAAGTCGGGACTACATACTCACGTAAAAATATAGCGGCGCAAACACCGACAACAACCCTTTTGTCGAGGTCACACTGAGCTATGCGCTCAGCTACATCGCGAACACAGCGTCTCGTCGGGCATCGCAGTCTTTCAGTCCGGCTCAATTCACCATCTTGGCCGACAATGACTACTACTCACAACCTCATTCCATGACTGGCAATGAGAAGAACCCCACTCGTTTCGCCAAGTTCCCGACGACACTGAAGGGCGCCAACAAGACCGGTCTCGGTTCATCTGCCGCCCTTGTTACGTCCCTGACAGCCTCTCTGCTGACCCACTATCTGCCTGAATCCGACTTCGACATTGCGACTGACGCAGGCAAGCTCAAGTTGCACAACCTCGCCCAAGCTGCCCACTGTGCAGCGCAGGGAAAGGTTGGCTCAGGTTTCGATGTGGCTGCTGCCGTATACGGTAGCTGCCGGTACCAGCGATTCTCCCCGGACATCCTGAAGAGCATACCGGAAGCTGGCGCGCCCGGCTTCGCCCCCGCATTGGCCAAGTTAATCGACGAGACGAAGTGGGACACGGAAATAGTAAAGGATGGCGTCAGTGTCCCCCCAGGCACTGCTCTTCGGATGTGCGACGTCGATTGCGGCAGTCAAACTGTCAGCATGGTGAAGAAGGTCCTGCAGTGGCGCGAGTCAAACCCCGCAGAGTCCAAGAAGTTGTGGGATGATCTGCAAGAACGGAACGTCAAACTAGGCACTATCCTGAGCGAGAACAGACTCGACGAGGTCAAGGGCGCGGTTGCGGACATCCGAGAGCTCATTCGTGCCATGGGCTCGCAAAGTGGCGTGCCTATCGAACCTGAGAGCCAGACGAGTCTTTTGGATGCATTGACGGATGTTGAGGGAGTCTACAATGGTGTTGTCCCTGGAGCGGGCGGATTCGATGCCGTTGTCTTGGTGATGAAGGATGATGAGGCTACCGAGAAACGTGTAAAGGACTTTGTGGCGAACTGGAGTAAGGAAAAGGGCGGACAAGTCAGGCTTTTGGGTGTCAAGGGAGAGATGGAAGGCGTCAGGAAAGAGAGCATTAAGGAGTATGACGGTTGGGTTTCGTAGATAGCAGGATACGCTCAATATATTCTATCAGTCTGCCAACTGAGCCTTCTCACATCACACTGTCTCGGCCCTTTTGGGTTTAAGCTTTCTGTATATAGAATGAAAATCTCCTTTGTAATAAGCGGTTCGTTGACAACTTCTGATGCATCAATCATTCTACATTTGACTAATCTGTGATTGTTACACGTGAGAGTTGGTCTTTCTGGGATGATGTTAGATACGAGGCACAGTGCAATACTATGTGGACAGATTTCTCCCTTATACGTCCGTATCTTTATTCGAAGATAACAGCTTTACGATTGCATACGTGATACGGAACTTTGTCTGCTTGCTGTTTCTAGATACGGTTCACTGTCAAGGAATCCCTGCCATTTGAAATGTATGCTTAAGGTCTTTTCACTCTCTCATTGCGTATAGCAGAGCATGTGTCAACCTTATTGATCGAACTGCTCTACCTAGCGATCGACAGGCCACCTCAAGAATACCCCCTCTCGTGTTAAATGACGTTGGAGCACTGCCCTTATAAGATTCCAAGTACCGTGCAGCACCTCCATGGCAACGTAAATTCATTCGACCAAATCCAGTTCCTCTCATTCATGATGCCAACATCGATTGTCCTGGTGAGCACAAAAACATAACAGTATGTCAGCCCCTTATTGACTGGACAACGACCATTAAAATAACATCTACAAAACCTAGAACGAGCACAATAGTGAACTCTGTCGACAGCCGTGCCCAATAGAGCCCCAAATCCTCAGAAGGAGACCTTGTGCTTCAACAATGCAAGTGGGCATTTCGATACTTATTGAACCCCTTTTGGGGGTGATCTCCAGATGGCGTGAGAAAATAAAAGATATCTCCCTGATAAAGACATTCAAAACGAAGAAGCGCAAGGAGAAAGAGGCCAAACTACGAGCCTCAATACGCCGCCGTTTCAGCACCAACGAAGAAGTGCTCATCTACCTATACCAAGATCTCACACGTCTCAAAGAGGTCGCGTCCCCAGACATCGCCTTCTCCGTATGTAGGAGCAATACGCGTAGCACGGTTCACGTTGGCATCGGGGTTGCGCAGGAGTGGATGGAGAGGCTGGTGCTGGACAGTCATGGCTCGTTGCTGATGGACATCCACGAGATTGGTAGAATGGGGCCCGATTCTACCCCCTTCAGAAGCGAGGAGGAACTCTATTACTTCGTCAGGGGGGTCGTCCGCGCTAGAGCGGAAGGTATGGACGACTTGGCTGTCAAGTTCCAACACGGCTGGTGCTTCCAGGACAAGCTGATCACAGAATGGAATGAATCGGATTCCAGGGAATTTAACTCAAGGGAAAAGATCGAGAAGTGGCTATGGCATGCGAAATATATCAAGTACGAATAAATTGGATTCGAGGCTGGCTGGATGACGTCTTGACGGCCGTGACTGACAAGGCACCGACACGGCTACAGAGGAAACTGGGCAGCACACAAGACGAGGCATTGTGATGCAGAGTGGCGGGCGGTATGCGTATTCTCGAGGGGCTTTGAAATGTATTTCGTCTTGTCATTGCTTCCATTTCAAACTTGTTGATGCTTTTAAATTGGTATTGATGATGTTCATCCTTGCGCAGCTGGAAACTCGGTGCTGCCAGATTGAAGCTCCACGGACCTGATACTCCCCGACACCGCCTGTATTTCAGATCTTCGACTTAATGACTGTCGCTCCCGTCAACGTCATCCGAAAGGCGCTCCTCCTCTCCCTCAAGTGCAACATCCTTGCTCTCCTGTTTCTTCGATTTCAAAAACACCGATGTGATTCCACCCGCAGCAAGCGTACTTCCCACGCCTTGAACAACAGCAGACACCGCGGCGACCCCATAGCCACCTGCGGCGGCGCTCTGCAGTGTAGCGAAGACCGAAGGCGCCACGACACTGCCAATGCCGCTTTGAATCCCAGCCGCAGCGGATCCTGAATCAATGCGCAAATCAGCTTTTGGATAACATAATCATCACTCATCACCATCATCACAGCAACCTCTGCCGCAATAGTTGTGGGTAGTGTAATGAACCATCACGTACCGGCAGCTACTCCACCAGCTCCGAACCCAGCAGCCCCCAGCACCGGGATCGCCGCCGCCATCGGCGCAGCAATCAACGCGGCCCCGGCGCCCACAGCAGTCGCCTTTCCGGGATTAGCAGCCGCCCACTCCGCCGCTTGCTTGCCTTTGGCAGCTGCCTCGGCTGGGAGACGGCGAGCGGCCGAGACAACGGAGACCGACAGTGACGAGGCTTGTGTTACTGCTGACGCCACCGCTTCCGATTGTCGGGCTGCGGCGGCGGATGTTGCGAGCGGTTGGTAGAGAGCTTTGCTTGCCATGATTGAATGCGATACGGTGTTTCGCAGTTGTTTGGGGAGATTTTAGTGTGGACAAGTAAGAGCAGTTCAGATAATATGTTGTCTCGTTGGTCGCTTGATATCGAGATTGCCATGTCATGAGGTGTGGTGTTGGGAAAAGAGGTCTTGGCAGGACCAGGGAGGTGAGCCTCAACTCTGGGCCGCGAACCACTTGGCCTAAGCAATGCTACGTTATATAACCAATGAGGAGACGTGCTACCACGGTGGTTTTCTTGAGAGTCTGCATGTAAGACATTGATGAACCAATTACATCACATCAGTTTGCAAGTGTAAAATACGATTTTTCTAAGTCGTGGGTGGCAGCATTGGAATATGGCAGTCTACAGTGATTACTTCTGTGCTGGGGGCCTGGAGTTTTAGAACAAATTTCGGGGTTCATATCAGCTCTCATCTCCTTAAACTTGATAGAGAACTGCCAAGGTCTTCTGAGACGCGTTTTCAATCCAAATAACCTCACATACATGTAGGTGGATACATTGAGGTAAAAAAGGGGTGATTACGTAAGACTGAGTTCCAAATCAAAACGATTACCAACAATCACTTCTTAGGTGTGGGTAACATCTTATTATGTTCTGTCCTGTTTGGCTCGCATTCTTGTTTGCATACAACACCTCTGTACTTCATGGCAAGGAGGTATTGCGTTGCCATGTGAACAGCTAAGTGAGCTGAATGGTAAGTAAATAGGGGTTATTTAGTTGTAGCATGGACTCGTTATAAAGCTATCAACTAACTCGCCCCAAATCTACATATTATTGATAACGCCACGAGAACATCAACTAAGTCGTCTATAGGCCCTACCAGGAGACCACAAGCTTGATTCTCAGTGCAAATTCAATCAGCATTACTAAGCCAGTGCCACGAAGACCTCAACAAGACCTACAAGAATATAAGGTGATTAGACTCCGATATAACAATGACTCAACGATGTAGAGTAGCAAACATTAACCAAATATGGTATTTTCGACCTGTATTTCTGGACTTCCACGCAACTTGGCAAATTTGCAATAGTCCCATTGTCATGTTTGGGGCCCACGTTCAGAGTCTCAAGCGTTTCCGGCTACCTAGAATGAAGAATCGTTTTGTTTGGCCTCCTCTGTATGCCAGTTCTTTATAATTTGCAACGGCCCTGAAGCTTTTCAAATATTGGGCGCCGCTGATCCCTTCACAAGGAGCGCTTTGTTATGTAATTCTCTCTTCACACCTTTCCACTGTCGACGGGATTGCACAAACAAATCCCAGTATCTCTGCGTCCATTTTAAACCTACTAATTACCGGCTACTGTTAGGGTGTTGTGTTGCAATCTCGAATTCAATGAACATAGTAGGCCTAAAAATGAGTAATACCTTAAACATACAACAACATAATCAGCTCTGCCGCTTGGATTACACCAATGAAGCACATGCGCAAGATAGCTTTCTCCCTAGAGTAATAGTGAATAGCTCAAACACCACCACACCACCCAATACTTAAAGCCTCCTAGCTGGTGGTTACCTCAACTACCGTGGACTAGTAGTCTGAGAGCATGGTACTGACAAGCAAGTATCTCGACTCTAGAGCAGTGGGTTCGAATCCCACTGCGAGCCAGGTTTGAGGGGAACGGGGGAGCACCAATGCCTATTTACTATAACGTTCCTCGATACATTAGGGACCCATCCACTTTGAAACATCGGTAAAGCGGATACACATTGGTAATTCTGAGGAATCGCGACCTGCGAGATCATACTTCTGCTTTTCCTCGTTGAGAAGAGACGATTGATGAGGTGAAGCTAGCCGACAACCATTTTTGGCCTTACTCCGCAGCCTCCCCAGCTGCATCAATTGCGTGCTGGTTTTGCGCCTCGTTTGCATTGTGCACCTTGATGCACCGCAGAACGGTTACTCTGTGTTTTGAAACTTTTCCGCAATGAGGCCATGGACAAGAGTATGGGGAACGAGCGGATTCAAGATGCGTACTGAAATGCCGATGAAGCGCTCCTTCATTCTCGGTAACAGTATCGCAGCCAGGGAAGTAACATATCGTGCCGATGTGTTCATCCAGTTTATGCCTGTTTACTAACCACCTTTCTCGGAAGGGTGGGTGGTTGCAGATGTCACACTGGTACTCAGGATGCTGATTCGAGTTGTTCTGGGACTGGTTGTTTACGGGCCCTGTCGACATCGTGACTAGAACGTGAGGTCGAATGGTGAACTGGGCTTGTTCAGTGTGTGCAGAATGATACAGATAGAAAAGCATGAAGTGGACAGCCGATGGGAAAGACAAACTGGAAGTACTGAAGTATCTAAGAACCAATAATTCGACGAGTGGATGTTACGATTGGATACTGCTCACTGTAATCGACTTGAATGACCGGCAGTTGTTGTAAAATGCTGAAATGTTGTCTTGCCAGCAAGCATGGTTGTTGTTTCACTCGAATGCGATTTTACATATGAATGCCATGAGGTCGCAGATATTACAGGTGCCCGCCCTTGACAACCATGGTAGGTCCAGAGGGAGCACTTGCGATATTTCCAAAATCTTGCACAGAACAGGGATTCCCAGCTTCCTTTACACTTTGGCTGGCCGTGGTTTCTACTACGTGGCATCGGGTATGTAAACTGGAGTAGGTACTTAAGGAGCCACCACCTTCCTTCTTCGCCTACCTAGGTACACACCAGAATAGGCTACTCTACCCAGCCTTCAATTTCCTCGTGCAGTAGGTATTCTATGAAGTGAGGAGTGATAAAACCAGACAAGCATCCCTCTTGCTTTCCAACCCGGCCAACGCATCAAGGGCTCGTCGACAATTCCGCCGGTCCAGTGGGCAACTCAACGATGGGATCATCTGGCTTCTCTCTGATTATCCCCGCACTGTCTGCTTCCTGCCTTCTAACCGTCCGTGCCGGCTCCTCATGGCCTTCTACAGCTGCGCTTTTACTTGGCTCCTGCGGCCTAGCCTCTTCCAGTTTTCTGAGCTGATGTTTGAAATGAACGTAGAGCCATATCAAACCCGCCACGATCCTGATGACGACGCCGATGGATACACCAATTCCCGCCCATCCATTCCGTTCAGAGTCCTATTGTTTGTTCCGCTACAGACGAGGTTGTGGATGATGTGGTCATTGTGGTCTTGGACCAACTTTGAATAGTCAAAGTCAATTTCCCAAGCCTCAACAATAATTGTCCCACTGATCACTTCAAGGGCAGGAACTATGTTTGGTCCAATTGAGCTAGATAAATATTGATATCAGCCTAGCCAGTTTTATGGCAAAGCATTGGGCTTTGGCTTACGTATTGAATGTTCCCACGAAGATTTATATCGTCTGCTCCATCATCTGAGTAATCCAGGACGCCCCTTTAAGAATATTTGAAAGTTGGATAAATCCATTGGCACCGATGATCCCGTAGCCCGATCCGATTACCTTAGCTGAGAAATTTGGGCTTGACCTAGGAGGCACAGGCCTTTAGGGTACTCTGGTATATAAAAGCCTTTAACAATCACTACCAATAGCCGCACTGGATTAGCCAAGCGGATCGGGTATCTCTTACCTATGGTAAAACCTGGGTAAACCACATTCGTAGGTGGCGGGGGTTCGATTCCCTCGGCGGCCAAATTTTTCTTTTTTGCTTTTTCTTTTTTATTTATCAGCAAACATAGCAAGTAATATGCATTAGTACTAAATAAACACTTGCTTTGCCTCGATTCTATTTCTACTGCTTTTTCTAAGCATATATATATATATATGTTTTTATTAATGCAGTGCTACGCTAGCTAGGCTACCGTTTATTACACTTGAGTTATAGGAACGGCCAAGATTAGGTAGGTTGATATTATTACTTCTAATTGAGTCCATCCCCGATGAACGGACAGGACAGGACAGTAGGGGGTTATGTAGGGTATGGATCGCAGTCGTAGAAATAGGGAGAACTTGATGAAATCGATAGTTCGGAATTCGTTTCTAGCGCCTTTAAATGCAAACAACTATCGGTCACTATTGTCCACGCAGTCCCTAATTCAATGAAGCCAAAAGATTTTGAATTTTGACCACTAGACTGACTAACATCGAACAAGGATATACCTTAGCAAGGCGTTAAACACGTAGGTGGGACCCATACGCGTATAGAGTTCGTAGCCCCTCTGATGTCCATACTCATCAAAATCCACGTATTAGGAAAATCCAGCATCTCTAGTCCTGGGCCATCACGGACAGATAGATTCTCTACACTTGGCCCTCCAATAAATTTGAGGGCGCCGGTTGCATTTCTGATGTTGAGTTGGTCCTCATTTTTGGCTCCAAGGATCTTACTCGTCTCGTAACAAGTAGGCTACGAGAAGTATCTATGGTCATCAGATATATGGCTAACACCAAGGAACATTAATTACAAAATAGTCACCATGCCGGGATAACATGATTTGGGGCAGATCATGCCGATCCAATTACACAGCTTTATATGAACTCCCAGATCAACGATATTCATGCCCACATTACTAATCAATGAAGTACAGTCGAGTGAAGCGAGGGGTTGCATTATCGGAGGTCCCAGAGAAAATTATACTAGCGGACCATGTCGCGATTCGGCGACGCTGGACATCTATTGCAAGACGTAGAAGATGGCCAAGCCTACGTAGTCATGGTTAGCGAGGCAGGCCAGGTCTCACAGTCCATACAGCAGTCTTCTGGCCTATGTCTAGGTCTGTATCTAGGTTCGGAGCTTAGCCACATAAATCACACACACCAGAGCCACGCTTCGCGGGCTGTAGCGCATAAATGCAGGGCGGAAGAATGGGGGAAAGGGGGCGACGGGCTCTTTTTAATAAACGAGGGCTTCCTCGGCCCAGGGCTTAAGAGGCTTTTCAATGTAATTATTGAATATAACTATTTAATACCGTTATGATACATTGGTTCTTATATTTACTATTTCAGAAGTAAATGAGTAGACCGATGTTTACTTTACTACCTAGGTAGAAACAAGAGTTCGCTTTTTGGTCCAAAGCCGAGTGTCCAGCCAGGATCTTTTTCGCATCTGCGCTGGCTGTTAAACCTGCCCCTTGGCATTGATATAATAATTGCAACTACGATTAAGGTTGGAGCTCAAGCTGTTCTTGCTTGTTTCGCGATAGTCAACGTATCTGCTGGGCTATGGACTGCCCATTCTATGCGTAGCGTTGGCCTCAAGTCCGGTTTTCTCTGACTTCACTAAGTTGGTTGTGTGTTTTCTTAACTAAATACCATGCTTCATCTCTTTTTTTTTCAACTAAACTATGACATAATGACTATTTCTACTCCGAGGAGGATTTGCTAGGGCCAGCAACCTCAGAGATAAGACTCAATTTGGAGTATCACCTTACAGAAGAGCATCCTTTAACTTTACTAGGCCGGTAAACTCTCACATCACGAATTGGCATCCAAGCCTTATTCTAACAACGTGCCCTCCCGTGGTGTAAAGTTCAAGAATGGGCCGTCATGGCTAGAGTTGAAACCATCATGGGTACAAAACTCGCGTGGTCTTCCCCTGGCCGTTGCCTCGCCAATTGTACCCAAGGGGTCGGACGTGGGTTCAAAGTCAAAGTACCAAAGCGTCTTGGCGAGCATGGTAGAAATCTCTAGATACGCAAATGGCTTGCCCACACAATTGCGCGGGCCAATGGAGAAGCTGGCAAAGGTCTCTAGCATGGGGAGTCGGGCATTGTCTTTTGCACCGGCTGGATTTTCTTCTGCTTCAAGCCAGCGCTCAGGCTTGAAGGTGAATGAGTCTGGGAAGACTTCCTCGTTATGACTCAAAGCGTACACGTTGACACCGAAGTACGTGCCTCGGGGGATGAAATGCCCGTCGATGAACAGAGGCTCGCTGTCTTCTTCGACCTGCTTGCGCCATAGATTCGCCGAGATGGGAGGCGACATGCGTAAAGACTCGTCGATACATGCCCGTAGGTAGTGGCATGCCGCCAGCTGTGGCCCGGGGGTGATATCCTCACCCTTCGCAAATGTCGAACGGATCTCACGGGCCAGTCGTGTGTAGCAAGCCGGGTATCGGGACAGGTAGAAAAACAAGGCTGTCATTGCCGTTGCGACCGTATCTCCGCCGGCAGCTAGGAAGACTAGTCCCTCTTTCCAGACGGCGCTATCGCGAGTCTTGGTGGCGTTGTTTGGAAGCCCTTCGGCGACGAAGGAGAAGAAATCCGGGACTGCGTGGGTGTCGAGTGCGAGGCGAGTGGTGACCATCTTCTCGAGTAGACGCGAAAATCGTTCACGGGTCTCCCATAGTAGATAATCAAAGACCCGATTTCCGTGAACTTTTTGGAATGGCGGGAAATGTAGTGAGATATTGCTCACAAAGAAACCGACGGTCAAAGCCTTCGCAAAAAAGCGGTTTCCCTCGCTTGTCTGTGTATTTAAGTCGTAGCCTAGCGCAAGTTCGCCAACGACATCGACTGCGAGGTTGCTCATTTGTTTTGTCATGTTGACGGGCTGTCCGCTCGAGGAAGCTTCAAAGAATTGTCGGAGACAGATATTGATGTGTGGTAACAAAGCCGGTGTGAAGGATCGCATTGCACGTTCCGAGAAAGCCTGCGCTACAATCTTGCGTTTGGCACGATGAGACTGTCGGTCGAGGGTATTGAAAACACTATATACTCCGTTCCTCGTGAATAGTTCGTAAACATTGGCCTTGGTGATGCGGGTATCGTCCTGGTAGATGGCTTACTGACATGTTAGCTTCTTCGCAAAGAAGATTTCAAGCTCTTGTACCTCTGAAAGCGGTGCCGCTGTTGAAGAGGATCCTGTTTGGCGCAAGTCGTACAACCGGTCCTAGCATTAGGCATTAGAATGATTTCGGTTGAGCCGTATAGCAGTGGGACGCTCATACCGTCTTTCTTATGTGTTTCGTATGCAATCAAATGCAGCCTTCTACGGGCTGCCATGAAACCAGCATAGCCATTTGTTAGCTTGGCTAAGAACGGTCCCGGATATTTGCTGAAAGGATGCAGCAGTAGCCGGTACGTGATGAGTGACGGAACCTAATTATGTTACTCGAGACTTCTCTAGCAGTGTTGGCCGCTTGGAAGATATAGAGAGTTCTTACAAGCAAAGCGAGAATGTATAGAAGCACAGTACCCAACATGTCGCAGGAGTACGTTGTAGCTAGCGGTAATTGATGAAATACTGCAAATAAGATAAGAGGCTAAGGCTCAGAGGTGGGAAACAGGCCGAATCCAAGAGAAAACGTTTTAGTACTGAAAAGTGTTGAGGCCTCTAACAGCAGTGCTAATGGTGCAGAAAGATGAAATCAGACTGAGTTTGAGAGGGAACCGGGACAGGAATTAATAGTTGGGTAACGTGACGTCTGCAGCCTGGGCCCGGGGTGAATAAAGTGCAAGTTTGGGATAATGGAATTCTTACAGTGGCTGGTGCTTAAGAACTGCTTGGGAGCACAAACACACTGAGGGCGAGGGGTCGATTACAGGGGTCGATAGGCAGGCCGCAGCATGGGCATGCCGCATTCCCCCCTCTAAGGTAGCTTCAGGTGTCGCTTGTTCCCCTAACCAATCTCACCACACCATTCCGGCGTATGCACCTGTCCTTTATGATACGTACCTAGGTACCTTAAGGTTCCCGGGGGGGGGGGTTGAGATCGTGTTAGCGAGTATAAAGGGCGCGGTCATAGATAGTGCCTGTAAGCATGTCAGAGTTTGGACATGCGAACTGTAGTTGGACTTGATTGCTATAAGGCTTTCCTACTCTGCATATGCCCAAAGCGAAGTATCACGTCAATTTGAAGACCATATCAAAGTCCGGAAACCTACCTAAGTATATCGAAGCCGACGACAAGCCAAATTTCGTAGGCAATGGTACGTGCAGTACTACACGTACCCAGGCATACTGCCCAGGCACTTAGGTATGTAGGGCGCAAAGCCTTTGTCAAGTAATCTAGGTACCTTAGGGCGCCAGAGGGCCTGCGTTACAACTAGTATGTAGATTGACTGCCAGTAAAATCACTTTTATTTAATAGTCGCATTTACATGTAGGCGTACTTAATATGATACATAATTAGAGTATGATGTTAGGTACCTACTTACCTAGTTAGCTAGCAGCTAACGGTATTAAAAACATGTTACTTTTTAAGAATATTTCAAAATTATCTCGGCTTCTTGTTTTCTCCACGGACCACTTACTTGTCAGCCCGCTAGGGTTATTTACCACCCACATCTGCCCAAATGAATTGGGATATAGAGCAGCTGATTCTGCCGAATCTAGGATGTCTAGGGTATTAATAGCAAAAGCATCACACGTTTATTATACAGTCAAACGACTGGGGTTTTGCAGCGCTGCGCTCTTGCGTGCGACAGTATTTAGGGACCTTTGAAGTCCAGCATCGAGCAGTATGAATCCTTGGTCAAGTTTGCGGCTGACGCGATGGTTATCCCACCCAAGTTATCTTGACAAGTCCAACATAGCGCGAGACCAAACTATCAGTAACCTCTCACGAGCCTAGAATAGTTAAGAAACTTTCTCTTAAAAAACACTCCGTAAAGGACAACCAATCTTGAAGTGTGAGTGTTCTAGGGGCTGAAGGGAAAACAGATGGCCTAATGAATTTCGATCAAATGTCTCAGCACTATCAAGCTTCAATCTCGTTATGCATGAGCGTTCTCAGTACTGTCTTTCCATTGCATATCCTTATCTAAGCACTTTCCACTAACATCTGTCCACGCACGCTTGATCGCCTGGACCTTGTCAGGGTCACGCGGGGTGATCTGTGCCGAAAAGGGGCGAGGTGTGACAAAGATACCGCCCTGGAGGTCATCCTTATCCGCGACAGGAACTTCGCGACCGGTGACGCTGTCAACTGCGGGTCGGAAATCGAAGGCCCAGAGCAGCCTTGCCATGGCTAGAAAGAGTGATCGCTCGGCGACGTGGATTCCCTGACAGAGACGTCGGCCGGCTCCGAAAGCAAAGTGGCCCCGCTGCAAAAAGTCGTGGTTAGTCGCGGCCTGTCCAGTTTCCTGCGTATCATGTACCCATCGGACCGGATCAAAGATGTGAGGGTCTGGATAGTGCGCAGCATCGTTGTGTATGGCCCTTCGTAATTCATACGTTCTCGTCAGACATTTCTATTGCTTCCATCACTGAAGGGGATGGAATGAAGATACCTAGCGTTGCAAATGACGGTCGCACCCTCAGGCAACCTGTATCCCATGTACTCGTCGTTAGCGGTCAGGGCGTGCGGAATACCAAGTGGACTAGCAGTCATCCAGCGTAAGGTCTCTTTCACACAACTTCTTGTATAGACGAGAGCGGACCAATCATTCAGTTCGGGCATTCGGTTGCCACAGACACGATCAAGCTCATTTTGACTGGCACTCGCAACTTTTGGGAAAAGAATCATTGCTTTGACGAATCCTGTCAAGGATTCGGTTGTCGAGCCCATATTGCCCTGAAGAAGCGACCCGCAAGTGTAGGCAGCCTGAAAATCCGAGACGCCCTCCTTCTCCTGGATTTCCACGAGGTAGCGAGCGAAACAGGGCTGAAATAAACAAGTACTGTGTCAGTGTGTCTCATGCACTGAAGCATTTTCGCTCTCAAAGGCATTCTTTCAATCACACGATCCCAACTTGAACATACCGGAGCGCTACCTTGACATGTTTTGGTCTTCATAGCCAAGTATAAATCCATGAACTCCCTCCGCTCACGATCATACAAATGTCGTGCATTTCGTTTTGCAGGGATGAGGGCATCGGGTAAGCACCTCAGCACTGGAAACATGTCCAAGAACATTGCCGACTGTGTCGTAGTTCAGCAAAATGGGCTCGCTATCAGACCCCATATCCCTTAGTGCAAAAGCTATCAGAGCGACAACTTACCAATGAGAACGAGATCTCAGAGAATTTGTCAAATGACTGTAAAAAATAAGTTCTCAGTAATAAAGTGACCAAGTTAGCTGGGCTCGACGTACATCAAATAGACTACGGGAAGTTGGGTCATCCTCTCTGACCGTACGGAAACCGAAAACCGACATTGTTGCCAGCGAGGCCGTGTAGCGTTTCAAATGGTCTCTAAAAAGCATGGGTTGGTCTAGAAAGCCGGCGAGCATCGCCTTAATCTCGAGGTCCTGGTAGGGTATGTAGACACGCGATGCTTTCTCGCTTAAGTGAACGTGGGCGATTCTGCGATTGAGTCGGAATATCTTGCCATCCTTCTGAAATACCACGGTTGGTCATTAAAGCGCTTTCTTACTTCCGACTTGAAATAATTACACACTCAAGAAGACAGATTGTATCTTACCATAAGAAATGAACGCATGCCGCCACTAATGATATCTTGGGCCAGATATGCATCCGGTCGCGATGAGTAGATGGCCCCTCGCTTGTCTAAGAGGTCCCGGACCACTTCGCCCTGGCTGAGAACAATCCAGGTTTGCGTGCCCAAAATGAGTGAGAAGATAGATCCATACTTTCGTGCCCAGATCTCGAACTGCTGCCCCATTAACTCGGGCCTAGCCGGCATCTGGTGAAGATTCCCGATGATGGGGAGTGTAGGAGGGCCCGGTGGGTAATCATGGGGTCGTCGACCGACAAGGGTCTTAGGAACAAAGTAGCGACAGGTGAGGTACATAATGAGGAAAAGTATGAGAATAATAGGACTATAGGACGCCATTACCGTATCTAGGTTACGAGCCAGTCGCACTGTCACTTTTAGTAATTGAAAATCGTGATGGAGCTGTAGTTACTGCGATCCAGTTGGGAAATTAGTGTTCGAAGACATGTGCGAGGCCAAGCTCTAATATACAAAAGTGCTCTCACTCCGATTTCGGTCTGCTTATGCGTTTCGGGCTCCCATTAATTCCCATAGGCGTCCTTACTTGAGTTCAATGTGGACACAGCGGGTAGCTATTTCTGTTTACCGCCATTGTAGCCTGGATCATAACGTTCTCGGCAGAAATTGACAATCTATAATATTATTCAATGCACTATTCTTAGCCCCCCTATACTGCTTTTAGTTTTATTGGCATGTCCCCAAATAATTACAATGCTAAGTGTACTGAGCGAAGCTTAGCTTTCTTCGCTGTACCCATCGCACATGGCTTTCGTTATTGTAATTGCAAGAAGAGAAAGTCTGCTTTGATTATAGGGTAACAAGCTAACCTTGGTAATTCTATATATACCCTCTAGGTCTATAAAGAGTTTTCAGTACCGATACGCCGTGGAACTGACAACACCTTCGCCGCAATATTGGAACAAGGCTCTTATCATCATGGGTAGCTAGTTGGCAGAGGGTTACTGAACCCAAACATGTTTTTTGGATCCCATTTCTTCTTCAGAGCCACTAACTTTGGTAGCTTGGCGCTTCCATACCTCTGCTCGAGTGTTTCGTCACCATGAGAGTAACTCACATACACAGCCAGACCAGGAAACCCTGAAGTTGCGGCAAGATCATTCCGCAGTTCCAAGCCAAGTTGGAGCGCTGATTCATCAGGGTCAATCATAATGATAAGCCTAAGGGGTTCAATTTGTTAATTAGAAGGCCAACGCGGGATATATATTTATGGAACAAGACGACTTACACAGCAGCAACTGTCTCACGCCACGGGTATGCCGTTGAAGAATCAGGTATCGCGAGAGTAGCTTTGTTGGGAAACATTTCAAGAGTCAAGATAGAACCACGTCCATTTACATTGTCGGCGTAGAATTGTCCCATCTTTTCTACAACATGCTGGTATGTTGATGCCGTCATAACCCTCATGTTAACCCCATAAAGGCTTGCAGTGCGATTACCGACACAATTTGACGAGTCTGATCCAAAGAAGACAGTATCTAAAAGTTGATTCCAAGGGATGACAGAGATATTGACCACGGGTGGATTTAAACCCAAGATTGGAGCCAGGACTTTCCTTGCTTCTGATTCAGGTCCATAGTACACCCAGTTAGCGAGAAGCTGCGGCTAAGTGAACATAATCTTGTAAGCGGAAGAAGCAAGCCCCAAAACAACAGACAGATGGATGAAAGAAGTAGAAGCAGAGAAAATAAACACCTTGGCTGTTGCGAGGTGAGACTTACAGCATTGGAGGTGACATCATACGAGATAATAGTCTCCGCTGCCAACAAAGGTGGGAGAGAGCCATTATAGGAGGCGATGATAGTGTCAAAATAAAGAGAGCTCATATTAGCGGGAAATATCATGTCAACATTCGTGACTTTCCGGTTGCTCTTGGTAATGCGGTGAAGCCGATAAGTAGCATACGTGATAATCCCGAAATTGGCTCCAGCTCCACGTATAGCCCAAAAGAGGTCGGGGTGGGAGGTCGCCGAGACCTCAATCAGTCGTGCGTCTGCAGTCACAAGGCGGACAGATAGAAGAGCGTCAATGGCGAGGCCGTAGCGGCCCTCGTCACGTCCGACACCGGCACCTAGAGTAGACCCGACCTGACCAGGACATTGCGATGTAACGGTCTCTATCAGCCATATTTGTTAGCATAATACTATCGGTGTCAAGAACTGTTACTATTGAAGCTGGAGCGGGGTAAACTTGCGTATCTCGAACCCTGCTTCATATACAGGGTCTACTATCTGTCTCACAACGGCACCCCCTCCAACAGTGACGGTACCCGCGCTGGGGTTGACGATGACAGAATCTAGCTTACTCAAGTCTATCGCAAGCCCATTGGTTAGGGTGGCAAGAGTAGTGGTGTATCCATGTCGTCCGCCAGTGGCCAGAAACGGAATGTTGTGGGATGTGGCTAGTTTGACCTTGTTGCATATCAGCACCTGATCTTCGATCGAGCACGGTTGGCGTACCAATCACAACTTACAGATTTTATGACATCCACTTCGACACCCGGACTGATCGCCGCGGAAAAGGTTGGTTGAGCATACTTATCCCAACGGAGAGTGGCATCGAAGAAAGCTTGGCTTCGGGGAAACGAGATAGTGGTGGTTGAAACCCAATTGTTGCTTGGATCATTTAGAAGCACCTTGAGACTCTGAGAAACTCCGAGTGTTAGCCAAGGCAGAAGAAGTGCGGTAGCCACTCTAGGGAGACGTTTAAGCATATTGTGGATAGCCTCGCCGAGGATTCTGCGCGCAAGATTTAGGACAAATCAAGGATGGAGGACGGAGTCAACGATTCTGCCGTGCTCGGTCAAAGTCTTAACTACCTGGCCAGGCGAACTATGCTCCTCGACAGCGCGACATACAGTAGCACCATGTTATTTTCGCGCCGCGTTGCATTTTCTATGAATAGTTTACATGGCTGGATAGTCCTGCCATCCTCGGGGAGATTGGCCGCCACGGAATCCTGACCGAGACTGACCGGCTCGCTATTGCAGCATTGTCGGCACGTCGGGCGGAGATGACGCCAATCAGCGCGTGCGCGTGTGGTGGTATACGTCGAGTATGATTGAATGAAACAACCTTACTAGATAAACTCCATGTTGTTGATTGGTCTCACTAACTTCACTACTCATCCAATATTATCGTGTCACCTACCTATTCATACCTGTCTAGCCGAGCATTTGACAGGGCTGCTGACGATGGGCACAGGAGGTGTCATTTCAACACCGAGATGCTCTCCCTACCTAGCCACCTGGGTAGCACGAATGAGACATCAGATAGCTGCAATGATTGAACACGTCATTTTTGACATGCTTAAACCATGTCGTGGTTTTCCATAAGGCTATGGGGTAGTTTAGGTAGGCTGCCGAGGCTGCTGCATGCACAAAAGTCCACTACCTGCATCAAGACCCCAACTCGGCAGTACTGTCTCACCTAAAGGGTCGGTTCGTTGTAGATACGGGTGGGGGCGTGAGGTTCTATATCCGTAATTATTTGACCCATCGTGGCATGCAGTGCATGCAGTGCCTACGGGGTGCATTGCAGATCAAAGTTGCCGCAGCCCGGTGGACAGTTGGGCGTATACGTAAGGTAACACATTGCAACAACCGTATCGACTTGGAGATTGTAGAGTAGGAATTTTAGGCAATGAATACACGTAGGACCTTAAGGCAGTCCTAGGAGGCGTGGCCTAGCTGGAGTGTAACCTGATCATTCGGGGTCGGTTTCCTTTCACAACTAAAAGTCACTATACTTTTCGATACATCATGTACGTTGCACCTATTACCCATGCATGGGGATTGCCCGAGCAACCCGAGACAGTTCGACAGCCGGCTCTATGTGTATGTTGGGTAGGTACCTAGATGTAGGTCTTTCTTCCTCGCTCTTTTCCCATTCCAGCTTCGCGTTTACTGTACCCAGATCTCCCAACCGTAGCCATGGCACAGCAAGTCACATTCGAATATACGCCGGAAGAAGAGGCCGGCAAGCTCCGATTCCTTTGCCGCCAACTCTTTGCGAAGATTCCTCTGTTATCGCGACAAGACGTTGACCTTAGCGGAAAGACTGCCCTTGTGACTGGCGCCAACGGCGATATAGGGTTTGAATGCTCGCGCCAACTTCTTCAGCTCGGCGTCACCAAGCTCATTCTTGCAGTTCGAGATGAGTCCAAGGGTATCGCGGCCCGTGATGCATTACTTGAAGACAATAAAGGCGAATTGGGGCATACTATTGAGGTATGGGAGCTCGATCATGCGTCCTACGATTCAGTCCTCGCCATGGCCCAGCGCGCACAGAAACTAACCCCACGGCTTGATATCGCCATTCTCAATGCTGGTGTTACTCGCGCCTCCTTTTCTACCAACCCAGCGACAGGGCACGAAGAAGACATACAAACCAACTACCTATCTTCCGCTCTCCTGCTACTTCTCCTGCTCGATCTCTTCAAACAAGCCGCATCAATCACTAATGTCCCACCGGCAAACCCGGGTCGCATCGTTCTGGTATCCTCCGATACGGCCGCATGGGCCAAGTTTGCCGAGAGAGACAAGGATCCGCTCTTGCCGGCCTTCGACGACAAGACTGTCAGATACGAAAAGTTTGAACGCTATGCCGTCTCTAAGTTGCTTGGCCAACTGTTTATATCCGAGTTGGCGAAGCGCGTCCCACCATCGCTTGCCATCGTGAATTGTGCCAACCCTGGCCTATGTGCCTCGGGTCTACAGCGAGAGCTTGGCTTATCAGTATCATTGCCGACACGCCTGATCGGACGATCACCTGTCGTAGGTGCGCGTGCATTGATACACGCTGCCGTTGTGCAAGATGCGATGTCCCATGGGCAGTATGTTGAAGATGGAAAGCTGAGGCCGTAAGCTCACCCGCTCTTTTCTCGTCTCTTGGGCCTAGTCAAAACTTATCAAGATTTCATGCTAAATGTGACCAATAAGTATGGCACCGTTTGTCTACTCTCCCGCAGCTACCTTAGTCATTCAGCGTCTGTGGGACGAAACGCTACAAGAATTGTCATTCGCTGGCAGCCAAAGAATCATCGCGGGGCTCAACTAAGACTCAACGGAAGTTGGGGCATCTGCCCAGGGCTACAATGAGCGGTTGATGACCTACTCCAATCTGGATTCAGGTACAGGGTCTCAATATCAAGGTAACAATGATTAGGGCGGCGTGAAAAGCCTCTTTGTCCTCACAGGGTTTCGAAGTGAATCATGAGCTACCTACCACCTACGTAGGTATACTAGTAATTAATCTTGAACCTAATCCCCTGTCGACCAGGGATTAACTAGGTACTGCATTGGGTGTTGCTGGGAACTTTCTTCAAAATCAGAGCTCTTGCCTAGTGAGCTACGTCTTCAATATCTGAATCATGAGCAACATATTGCTAAATTTTGATTAATGGCACAATGCGCTACAACCTGCTGTGCCATAGGGGTGAATGTTTCAATGTATTGCGCAAGGACTACTGAGGTAGAATCCACCTAGGTACTTTACCTAGGTACCTACCTACACTCGACAGGTAGCTAGACCCCTAGGTCCTGTAGGTCCCTAAGTACCCTGGTAGATCTGTCGCGGGGAATGTGGGCATAATAGAAAATTAGCCTGAAGCGTTAGTATATATTTGGTAAGCACATAAAAAGAACTTGACCAAGTTAAGTAGCGATTTTCGTCAAGTCCAGTCAAAGTAGAAGGCCTTTTTTTAATTTGCTTTGCTTGTGAGCTTCGCTGCAGGCTTAATTCCCGATTCCAGTATTCAAACTGGGGACAGCGACACTAAATAACCTGATGTTCCGGGAAAACAATGTGCTGGAAAATGAAAGAGGTCCCCTATGATAATATACAGCTATTTGGCTTCCCATCTGGCTCACTAGCCAGTTCCTGGCGCAGTGACCATTGTCCTGAAATCGAGGTCGTCGGGAATTGTCCTGCTTGGGAAGCCAGAGTTTGGTCTGGCCCTGACCGTCCACAGTCCCAATTCCTTGCTATGCACGATCTACCTTCTCATAGCTACATGGCGTTCATATCTACATGGTTTTGTTTCATCTTAGCACTAGGTATTGTGCTGAGAGGAATTAAGTCACTTTCCGAGCTGATCCCGCCTTGCCAGCGCTGGTTGTTGCCGACGGTCTTCTCAACCAACGTAGTGTATGGTGCAGTATCGCCGTGTTGGCTACTCTCTTGAGAAGCCTGAGGAGTATGATGTCGTCTGATGATGGAGACCAGGCTAGACCATGGCAGAAGAGACTTGCCAAGCCTCGATTCACGGATGGCGGCCACAGCCTTGGGGGTAGCCGGCACACAGAATACCAGCAGAGCGGCCGCGCCCTCCCCGACTGCAGTTAGCTGCACTGAAGAAAGGCGATAAGAGAGGTCATAGCCTTGATTTCGCTGGACCGTATAGTATAGTCGTATCAAGCTGGCGGTGCATGCAGCAAGGCCCAGTGCAAACACAACCGAGACTCCTAGCTTACGGCGCCAGGTCATGTTGAGCGTCCAGATGATGCGTTGCGGGACGAAGAAGATGAGAGCGTCGGTCACGAAGGCGAATATAGATGAGGAAAGGCTTGTGTACCCAGTGTCGATTGCACAATGCCCCTTTATTGTACGATTCCAGGCGTACTCGGCAGGGGTGCAGGCCAAGTTGACCAAGAATAGTTCAGCCGCGCAGAACAAAAGGTTGGCCCAGAGAATTAAATGGCATGACCAGAAGAAGATGCTCCGTCGACTGCCACCAGGTACAAAAAGACTGAGCCACTCTAGAAGGATCGCGCTCTTGATTGGAATGTAAAACCCCAAGAAGACCGAAGTAGCGACGACCCCATACTGACCCAATTGATTCTTGTCAGCTAGGTCTGTATTCATCCTCTCTGGAATCATTGCTTGAGACTTACATGCAGAAAGTCGACGAACTCGCCCAATGTCAAGTCCCATATGTGAACAAACCAACCCGGAGAGTGAACGAGATTTAAATAGAGGCCGTTAAAAGTGACGTATAGCGAGAAAGACAGCAGCATGAGATAGTCCTGCAGTTGTACCTTTCGCAAGACGAAAAATCTTGCGTATACACGCAAGGCGACACCAATAGTGCTGAGAATAAGACACAGGGAGATAACGCCCACGGTCGTCGAGTTTCTGTTGGGTGCGTGGCCAATCTGAGCGGACACGCCGGGCGGCGGCGGATGGGCTGGCAAGTCATAGATGCTTGAGGTTGCCATTCTTGCTATGTAGAATCAAACTCGGCTTTGCGAAAGAGAAGAGGTGCAAGTCTTGTACGATGAGACGAGGTAATATGGCCCAGAAACAACTCCAATCGTTCATGGAAGACTGAAAAGCTACTATTTTAGTCTTACGAGCGCGCGATCGGGCGGAGGCAACATAAGAACAAGCAACATGCTACTTTTCAATAAGCCTTCTGCATTTTGATTTTTTATGTGAATCGTATCTCACAAGAGATGTTCTATTTTTGTCCATGTTCTATGAAAAGAGTGTTGAAGATCAGGCTGAAGAACTTTATACTACTGGGCACTTGTCCGAAGTAACAAAATGGCCACCGAAACTGCAGCTGAGCGGAGCACTAAGACAGTGAGGTATTACTGAGAATCCTCCGCCCCATGGGGGGATTATTAGACCGTGACCCCCTTGCCAATTATCGAGGCAGGAGCTGGCGTCATTATAACACGGTGCGTCGTACAAATTTGATGAATCGAATCCTTCTGCGACGCGAATCGTACTTTTGGTCAAATTACTGATCTTTGAGTCTGTCCAGTAAATTATGATGTCAGCGCTGCATAATGTGTGAGTCGGAGATGTTGCGAGTGGCTTATCGGTCTGAGTGTCACACAGGGAGAGGGGTTGGGCTGCAAGACTTCATGTACCGTTGTGTACATAGACATTGATTATTGGGGAAGGTTCGTACTTAATGTCGCCTTCTGTAGGCGTAAATCTCGAGTCGATCGTATTCAGGAGGAATGTAGTCGCAGCTTTTGTACCTCTTACCCTTCCAAGGTTGGTAAATGTCTTTTAGCGATATGTAAAATAGACTGCTTAAGTAATCATTATGATTAGACACATTGTATTACGGCAATATTCATTCCGACTTCTACGATAAACTCATATCAAATGATGCACCGAAGATGCTACACATCTCTATAGATCCCATTAGAAAGGGGAATGGATGGTGGACGTCCATGGCCGCACTGGTCGTCCTTAGACCCGGGAGACTGGGAGCCTTCCAATTCAAAGAAAGGCATTAAATAGCACGGCAGAGCCCAGGTTTCGTCAGGCAGATGCCCATCATCCCAATGCGCGCCTGTGTGGTAACTCAGACTCCAGCCACTCCAATCAACTTTCCTAGCAATGGACATTAGGGGCTATGCACTTGTGATTGGCGGAGGTATGCATAATCGAGACTACTACCCTTCTTTGCGATATTTCATACTAATGTATTATCATGCAACTCCACAGCCAGTGGGATAGGGGAAGCGTGTGCACTAGCGCTGTCCAAAGAGCGGACTGCTGGGATCATGATTGCAGACATCAACTTGGAAGCAGCTGCATCAGTCGCAAAAAGTTGCTTGGCCATATCTGTTGTTCCTAAGTTCCGCGCGGAGGTAGTCCATGTGGATGTTACATCAGAACATTCGGTGAACCATGCCATGAAAGTCACGTTGGAGGCCTTCAACCGCATTGACTATTGCATTAATAGCGCAGGAGTAAGTATCAATCGCCACCACCAATCATGACCTCTCGCTAGGTATCTATGCGAGGACCAGTAGGCAGCAGCTGACACGCCATCACAGATTGGGGTCGAAAAGGCGTCCGAGATAGCTACTGCTGACGTTGCAGAGTTCAGCCGGTTCTTGAACGTGAACGTTATGGGCACTTTCTTGGTCACACGGGAGGCATCGGCTGTAATGAAGCAGCAGCATCCGAGGCCTATGGAATCCGGCGATCGTATGCAGGAGATGGAGCGGGGGGTGATAGTTAACATGGGATCGCTTGCCTCATACGTGGCACAGCCTGGAATGGTCCAATACACAGCTTCAAAACATGCTGTATTGGGCATCACCCGAAATGCCGGTGAGTTGAGTCTTTGATTTCTGCAATAAGCCACGCCACTGACTCAGGAATGTGACACATGCAGCACTCGATAATGCCCAGTACAACATCCGTGTCAATTGTGTATGCCCCTCCTGGGTGGATACTCCGATGGTGCGGCGGGCTATTGATCAAGTGCCTGGACTGGAGGGGCTCATCAACCGAACTGTTCCACTTGGTCGTATCGCTCGCCCAGAGGAAATCGCGGATGCTGTCACTTTTCTCTGCAGCTCGAGATCAAGTTACATCAATGGCGGCAGTTTTGTGGTCGATGGGGGTACAATGTTGCGAGGAATGGTGTAACGATCCATTTTGTTGTCCGATGACCTCGGTCTTAGGATTCGGCTCTACTTGTCAGTTTTGCAACGCATCTGAAAAAATGCAAGGAATATGTAATTGAGGCTCGGAAAACCCCGTAAATCCCAGTCTCTTCCTTCTTTGCCGTGCGAGTCTATCAAGGAGGGGCTTGTGACGTCTGTTTGTTTCATGCTTCACCTTATTCCGCGCTCAAAGTCGACTCACATTGTGTATGTATTGACCCAACTTGCTCATCCCTACAGATTCTTGAATTTGAGCACTGAAATATGAGCACAATGTCCGCAAATCCCAGTGAAGTCGAAAACGCTGGTAGCAAAGCATCATCCAACGATCCTCTCATGTTCCTTCGTGGCGCCGGATATATCTCTCAGGGGTTTCCCGCACCTGGCCTTCGCCGTACCATACGTCACATCACAGGTCACAACGCCGAAGGCAAAGGGGTGTTCCTTTCTACTGACTGTGGTGACCATCATCGACTCATCGGGGACCGACAAGCAATCGGAAACATTTTGTATTCAACATATGAGACGCCAGTAGACATGAGCGAAGATAAGGATCTGATCCATGCCAAAGAGACAGAAGTAAGGATACCTCTCCACCGCTGCTCGCAGACTGCACTGCTTACATGTGGAAGCCTCCATTGCATTATCACAATGGAAGCGTGTTGCGGATGATGGATTTTTCTCCTGGCTTGCTGTCGCCCATGCATCGAGCAGTCTCCCTTGACTATGGTGTTGTGCTTGAGGGCGAGTTTGAAATGATCTTGGATTCGGGAGAAACTCGTATAATGCGCCAGGGGGATGTCTCTATCAATCGCGGCAGTGCGCACGCCTGGCGCAACATTACGGGCAATGGCACAATGCCTGGACGCATGCTGTATATGCTGTTGGATTCTAAACCTGTCGTTACGGCTCGGGGAGATGAGCTGGGAGAGTATCTGGCCGAGCTTGCACCTTATTATGAGAAGGATAAAGAGTGATGGGATGAGAATATATGTCGTATGACATATTCGAGATTCCCAATTGTTACATAATTGGCTTCGACAGTTTATCATCCGAATATTGCCTATTGACCATTTATACAATCTTTACGGGTCAGCATCTCAGTTTATCTCATCAAAACCAAGCCCGTTCTAGTTATGTGTTCATGTTCTTGACATTGTGCCGCGCCATATTGGATTGTATTTGGAACATAGTGAGCCCCTTGCGTTTTTAATCGCATCTCTTCTCTTTCTGACTATAGTACTGTTTGATCACTTTCAAATCAAACATATTCCAGAAAATCCAGTCCTGTATTCAATCAGCAAGAGATGGAGATTGCGAGATTATAAATATACCCAAATTGTGCCCCAACCAAATGAAGTGAGAAACCGTATGGATAAAGTCGCATTTCCATACCAGTACCAAGCTGGGGGCGAAGATTTGAGGCTTTGTGCAACAACATGTTTCGCGTACACAAAGCGATTAGTCGAATCTGCGTTATTGTAAACATAGCATAATACGCCGAATATGGTCAACATACCTGGAATCCGCTGCACGTGCCTCTTGAAAGCATCTGCCAATGGGGAGTAATATGAATCTGGCGATGTTGGCCTCATTTTGTGCACATATCGAAACAACGGATCCAAAGGCAGATGATTGAGGATGGTGGCCGGAAAATTACTTACCCTTTGGGAGTTCTCTACCTTTGTCCCTCTTGAGAATGTTGGTTTCAACTTCACCCGATATAATCTGGACCTATCAACCTCTAGTTGGACTGTAGGGAGAATTCGACTCACAGTCAGGACTTTCACGCTGTAGTAACAGTCAATAAGCTCTATGCTATCGGCCATCTTTAGTGAATCCTATGGTAACTTACTCGAAGGGTGCCATTTCTACCCGTAGTGTATTCGACCAGTGTTGTAGGGCAGCTTTTGAACCATTGTATGCGGCGCCATACACGTAGGGGACGATGCCGCCAATGGACCCTATATTAACAATCGTCCCAGTTGATCGAATGAGCATGTCGTGGAGAGACCGCACCATGCGCATCGGACCGAACACATTAACGTTAAACATGTCCTCTACCTCTTTGACATCGGTGTCAATGGCAGTCATGGTGTAGGCTATTAACAGCATTCAGCAACACGGCAGGGGGTATAAGATCCATGCTGTTGGCGACGCTTACCTATCCCCCTATTTGAAGTTCTCTAGAGTCAACAAATATTTGATTGAACTCATACCGATTTCAAAGTAAGAAATACCTACGCATTGTTTACTAGAATATCGAGATAACCCCCCGTCAGGTCGGTTATCTTTGATTTAAGGGTACCTATCGATTGTTCATTCGTGACATCTAGTTCATAACAGGTGATGCCCGCTTCGATGAGATGGTTCCGGTCTTCAAAAGGAAGGACTGTGGCAATAGAATGCAAGCCTCGACGGGCAAACTCGACAACGAGCCCCTCGCCAATGCCCCCCTTTCCACATCTATCTTATCCCCAATATTAGTGATCAGTACTCTCGTCAATTGAGTGTTTGTATCAAGTTGAAGTGCGCACTGACCCAGTCACAAGTACAAATTGCTGTCTGGGAGACATGAGGGGCTTTATTTGGCAGAAAATGTCTGGAATGAGACGTGTGAAGGAAGTTGTTAAAAGATTTCCGGGGCAGACGATGGGGATTGGAACGCTTGTATTCTCAATAAATCCAACTTCAAGTTCCTCCGGGAAGCATGAAGCGCTCCACCATACCGATCGGGCGACAATGATGGAGGGGCCCATCCAATGTTACATGCAAGCCCACCATCTGGTGGAGGTGCTCCAACTGGGGTCTGCCATCTTGCATACTCCGACGTTGCACCACAAGTGGTCTGACCCTGGTCAATAGATCAACGTGCATGAATAAGCGGTGCTGATGTTTTTTGTTCCAGACCGTATCTAACGCAATGGTGTACGGATGCCTGGTGCGACTTTGGACAAGGCGTATCTCTTCTGCTTACGTGGTATCCTATCTTCACAAACATATGTGGCCGTTATCGGCATAGAATCGAGCGGGAAGTGTGCGGCTCTTCAACTTCTTCATTGTTACTTGCTTATCACGTGAAATAGCTTACATTGCTTGAACCTGAGATAAACAGTAGAACTTCTCTAGTAACTTTGTACTAATTAGATCAAGAACCACATGTTTGAGACTCGTGTTGTTAATCTTACAAAGACTGTCACATGAATGAAAGATCTCAGAATGGACAGCAATAGTTACTCGAGTCCCTCGCAAGAGGCTCATGATGTCGACCCCCCATGCATTGTGGGAATGGGTGAGCACACCACGGCGAATGCCACAATTTCGGAGCTACTAACATGAAGCCTATAGCATGTCGACTCCCCGGTGGGATCTATTCCCCCTCTGATCTTTGGCGTTTCCTGATACGCAAAGGATGTGCTCAGGGGCCCGTGCCCACACAGCGCTTCAAGAGTGAAGGATTCTATCGGAACGGAGACTCCAACGCCTCCCGGGCCGGATCCATGGACGTTTCGGGAGGTTATTTCATCGAGGAAGATGTGAGAGAGTTTGACAATTCTTTCTTCGGAATTCACAATCTAGAGGCTGCTTCAAGTGAGTGATTCACAAAACACCCTAATATGCGATAATGCCATTGAGAAATGAACACCTTCACTACAAAGTCCTTTCCAGCCCAATAGTCATACTAGCACGACTAATACTATGTGCAAAGTGGACCCCCAGCAACGCAAGCTTCTTGAAATTGTTTTTGAATGTCTTGAGCACGCTGGAACCTCGATGGAAAAGATCTCAGGAACAAACACGGGTGTCTTCGTTGGAAACTTTACACTCGACCATCAGACGATGCAGTCGAGAGACATTGATGCTATCCACAGATTCTCAGCTACCGGATGTGGTACCACAATTTTGGCTAACCGTATTAGCCATATTTTCAATTTGCATGGCCCAAGGTAAGTGTTGTCAGCCTCAGAGCATAACTTCAGACTGTCACTGCTGTGAAACTTCACAACCTCAACAATACCAAAACACATACTGAGACAGAGTATCTACCAGCTTCACATTGGATACGGCCTGCTCTTCGTCTCTATACGCCTTACACAGTGCGGTGGCTGCAATGTCACAAGGCGACTGTGATGCCGCCGTTATCGCAGCCGTGAACTTAATCATGTCTCCTGAGCAATGCCTAGCGGCAGCTAAGAGCGGTGTTTTGTCTGCCACTTCGACTTGTCACACCTTTGACATCGCAGCTGACGGTTATGGACGAGGTGAGGCCATGGACGCCATATATCTTAAGCCTTTGTCTACAGCGATCAGGGACGGCGATAAAATCTGGGCAGTCATCAGAAGTACGGCGGTCAATGCGTGAGTAGCCCCTTCGTGTCACCCTTTTGGAATATTCTGACTCGGCCACCTGGCAACTTAGCAATGGCAAAACGATTGGTATTACCCAACCGGCTGTTGATCTCCAGGAAGCCGTGATCAAGAAAGCCTACAGCAAAGCAGGGTTGAAATGTCTTGACGTTGATTACGTTGAGTGTCATGGCACGGGAACACCCGTTGGCGATCCCGTTGAAGTCGAAGCGGTCGGTCGTTGCTTCGAGAACTCAGAGAGAGCCGGACACCTTCTCATTGGATCTGTAAGCGTGCCGATACTTGAAACTATCGTTCTTTTGATCATACTATCCAGGCCGAGATACACTGCTAATTACGGTGCGAATATGCAGTCCAAACCTGGTCTTGGGCATAGTGAGGCAGCGAGTGGTCTAACCGCTCTCATCAAGGTGGCTTTGGCTCTTGAATATGGCCAGTTACCACCTACAATTGGGGTCAGGACTCTAAATCCAAAGTGTAGGTCTCACCACGCATATTGCACTGTAGATTTCATGTGGATATTTAAGCTTACACGAAATGATGTTACAGTAAATCTTGACAAATTCAACATCAGAGTTGTAACTGACGTTGAATCGTGGCCACGAGATCAACGTAGGGCAAGTGTCAACGCCTTTGGATACGGAGGCGCCAACGCACACTGTAAGTCTCAATTTCGCGACTCTTTCACCGTGTCTTTTTGTTGACTGTTTTTGTTCAAGGCATTTTAGAGTCCGCCAGGACACACTTGGCACTTGGGAAGCAGGCCGACTTCAAATCAATTACAGAGCGTCCATATCGTGGCATCTTCGCTTTGCCGGTCACTGCTTCTTCCGATGGTTCTCTTAAGACAAGACTTTCACACATCAGGCAACTCGTCGAGTCTTCCGATATTTCCATGCTTGAGAGGATTGCTTTTACTTTGGCCAACCGCCTATCCCAATTCTCTGTCCGCACTGTACTTCTTGTAAAGTACAATGAGCAGGATGGCAGTTCTCACGCCTTGGATTATGATTCCACATTTGGGAGCGCTCAATCAACTGGATTTGGAAAGTCAATCGCGTTCGTGTTCACGGGCCAAGGTGCCCAATACGCAAACATGGCCAAAGAGCTCGTTCTCAACAATCGTCGTTTCAATTCAACAATAAAGGGGTTGGATGATATTCTCAGAGGCCTACCATCAGATCATCGCCCCAACTGGACCTTAGAGGGCATTCTATGCGATTCTGAAGGCAACGATTCTGTACAAGATGCCGATCGTAGTCAACCCGTGTGCACTGCCGTCCAGATTGCACTCGTAGACTTGCTTCGAAGTTGGGGAATAGAAGCGACCACTGTCATCGGGCATTCCTCTGGCGAAATAGCCGCAGCATATGCGGCGGGGCTTCTGAATGCTCGCGAAGCCATTCTCACGGCATATTTCAGGGGACACGCTGTGAAAAAGTTGATAGAGCCGGGCTTGATGTTGGCGACAGCAACCGACGCCGAGACAGCTACCAAAATCCTCCATGCCGTTCATATTGAAAATGAGGTTTCGATTGCATGCATTAACTCGCCCAAAAATGTTACTCTCAGTGGCTCCGTCAACGGTATCGAGCAATTTGCCGAAGAAGCGAAGAAGCAAGGAATCCTTGCCCGTCAACTCCGCACAGACAACAAAGCCTACCACTCATCCAAGATGCATCAAGTTGGTGATATTTATGAGAGACTTCTGACAGACTATCTCGACAAATCGAAGCTTGATGCAGAGAGTACCGTATGTACACCGCCTGCCAAGATGTATTCCTCTGTCATTATTGGGAGTGATGATCAAGCCCTGCTACTAGATCATGACGTTTGCGCATCAGCACAGTACTGGCGGCAAAACTTGGAGAGCACAGTTCAGTTTTGTTCTGCTCTAAGTACACTACTAGGCGTCCATGAAAATGTTCGTTTAATTGAAGTTGGACCACATCCAGCATTGAAGACACCGATAAAGCAAATCTTGGCGCATGTTGGTCGTGATCTTTCATCAATCCCTTACTCGCCGACCTTGATTAGAGGCAAGGACCCAGACCTCTGTATAAAGGAACTAGCTGCAAATCTCTTCATACGCCACTATCCCTTGGTTTGGCAAGAATTGAACGAGTCCACCGAGCCTGGTCTCCCGGCTGAGCTTCCCCCATACCCGTGGGATTATTCGTCAGGGCTAAAATGGCACGAGCCGCGGGCAAGTATCGAACTACGAAATCGCCAGCATCTGAGGCACGAACTTCTAGGATCACAACAGGTTGCGGGCAATGGGATTAGCTGGACGTGGAGGAATGTTGTCAGCTTGCCTGAAGTCCCGTGGATACGCGACCATAAAGTTGAAAGCCAGGTTGTATTTCCTGCAGCTGGATACATTGCCATGGCCATCGAAGCACTTGCTCAAATACAGCCATCCTCTCACCCATCAGCCACTTTCGAGCTCCGACGCATCGAAATCAGCACGGCTCTCGTTATCCCAGAGGAGAGTGACGTCGAGAAAGTTGAAATGTTCACCACTTTAGCACCAAGAGTTTTAACTAAAGCTAGAGTCTCGAACCATTGGTACGATTTCTCTATTTCGTCGGTGACTACAAATGGTCAAGTGACTATGCACTGTTCCGGGAACATTCAGACGGTGCGCGAGTCAGAGCTTGCAAAGCTGGAGGATTCCATTTGCAAGTCTTCGGCAGTTGGTCTCGAAGAGTGGCCAGATATGGATATTTGGTATGAGAGATTTGCAAGCCAGGGCCTGAAGTTTGGAACGAGCTTCAGGTCTGTCAAAAACTTGAAAACTGATGGCGCAAAGTCTCGTTACCATGCACAAGGCGAAACCCTCATCGTGCCACCTGTGGCATGCAAACCTAATGACACAAAGTACCTCATTCACCCCATCACGATTGATGCGTGTATTCAGGTTGCTATCATGGGTTCAGCAGCAGGATTTATCGCGGAAACAGATGTGTATCTACCTGTTTCCATTGATAGTTGCCGAGTTCGGCTCATGTCTCAAAACGCCGAGAAAGGTCTTATCAGGGCAAACTCGAACAAGTCGAGCCCTTCTACACGGATAATGATCTCAGCTCTATGGTCTATGGCGCAACCACAGTCACCGCTTGTTGAACTTGATGGCGTACGTGTGGCCCGATACAAAACTGCACTCGATACCCAAGTGCATTCAGTCCAACGGCAGCCTTGTCTGCGAGCACAATGGAAGCCTGATATTGCGACATTGCACACTGGCGTCATAACAGAGCTCAGAAAATACATTGACCTCTTCATAACCAATTGTCGGGATGCCGACATGGAAATTGCCGACAACGAGCCATTGGCTGCTATGGGTGCTCTAGTTGACCTATGCGGGCATAAGAACCCCCGTCAGCATGTACTCGAGGTCGGTAGTGTCTGTACATGCAAGGGGAAGCAACTACGGGAGCTTCTTGGTGAGCGCACCGATTTTCGTCGGTACAGATCATGGCAATCTGGTGAATTGAAGGGAACAGCAATCATTCAGCGGCTCGACGAAGTCGATGAACAAGACGCCGACATAAAGATAGAAGGGTCTTTCGACTTGATGCTCATTGATAGAAACACCGGTGTTTGGGAAGATTCTGAGAGGCTTCGTTCTTTACTTTCCACTTCCGGGGTACTTGTCACAATGAATACGCCCGCTGCTCGACTTGGGCTACAAAGGGCACGCTTATCTATCATTGAGCTGCCAGAGCATAGGATATTGGCGGCAACGAAGCTAACAGACGAAGTGAATAGTATGGATACATTCCAAAAGAGGAGCGTTGTGCTAGTGGTACGTTACTTGTTTTTTGATCGTCACAAAACTCAAGAAGTTACTAATGTGTATTGTCACTTCCAAATACAGGTCCACAAAGCATCCGCAGCGATAATGAAACTAGCAGAAGCCCTGGCCGCAAGACTGCAGAAGGAGAGTGTCTACCAGTCCTTTCAGATAACGGAGCTGTGCAAAGTCAGCCCCGAGATGTTCTCCCATGAAACAATTTGCATTTCATTGCTGGAGGTAGAAAAGGAGTTTTTGGCGTCCATGGACCAATGCAACATAGACAACTTGCGTATTATCACAAACATGGCCACTACCGTTCTGTGGCTTTGCGGCACGTCTTTGCTGCGCGATACAGTCAACCCTGATCTGGCTCTTTCGGATGGGTTATCCCGTGCCATCATGCTAGAACAACCCGCACTCAGATTTCTCGTTATGGACATTGGGTCACTCAAGACAAAAGATGTTGTCAAACATGTTTGTACAAATGTCACCCGCATCATGGACCCCTGCAATCATATTGAAGAGAGCGAGTTCATACAGGAAGATGGTCTTCTCTACATCTCACGCTTTATCCCTAGCTTCGAAATGAACCGACTTTTCCAACGTCGCTTCCAAAAGTCGGAAACCCTCATGAGCACCAGACTCGCTGAGGCCGGTCACTCTAGGATTTCGATTGACCCATTGAAAGGCACCGACGTTATTCACTTTGAGCAAATCCGGGACTGCAAAACCAGCTTAACGACACCTCCTGGTTTCATCGATGTGTTGGTGAAGGCTGTGAGTCTGAATGCCAAGGATGTCTACACTCTACAGGGGAGGATTGACACGCGCGAAGCCACGACCGCGTTGGAGTTTAGCGGTATAATCACCGCTGTAGGGCCTGATGTCGCGCAGTTTCGGCCTGGTGATAATGTCGTCGTCGGGATGCCGTGCCAACTCGCAACGTTTCAACGCGTCCCTGAATGGGCCGCTTTCAAGATGAGACCTGACGAGCAGTTCACCACCATGGCTACTTTCCCTACAATCTACGGTACGGCATTTTATGCCCTCTACTACCGTGCGAAACTCAGAGCAGGCGAGTCCATCTTGATCCACGGCGGCGCAGGCGCTTTTGGCTTTGCTGCTATTACAGTAGCGAAAAATATCCTCGGTACGGCCACCAATATCTACACCACCGCCGGCTCGGAAGCGAAGAAGCAATTCATAGCAAAAGAGTTAGGAATTCCGGAGCCCAACATCCTGCACTCACGTGATGCCTCTTTTGCAATGGATATCAAGGCTACCACTCAAGGTCGCGGGGTAGATGTCGTTATTAACTTCCTGACAGGGGATCTTTTGCAGGCTAGTTGGGAGTGTGTTGGATCGTTTGGACGATTCGTAGAGATAGGTAAACGGGATCTCTTGGATGGCGGTAGATTGGACATGCACGCTTTCCTTCGAAACACGACCTTCACCGCCTTTGACTTTAGTGACCTATACTATCAGCAGCTGCAGTACCAAGATGCGACCTTCTCCACGTAGGTGTCCGATACTTGAAACATACCCCAAATTTATCCTACTCCTCGAACAAACAAAAGGTGATAAATTGTGCTGACTGTGGATTTTATGTCCAACAATAGACTGCTTGCCGAGGTATTCAATCAATACCGACTTGGCCATATCAAGCCACCCCCTATTACGACGTTCCCTGCAGCTGATATTGCAACTGCCTATCGTTTCTTTTCTTCCGAGGATCGAAAGGGCAAGATCGTCATCTCTTTTGAAGACGACAACGGGCTCATCTCGGTACGTGACTTATCCATACTCTCAACTTGGTAAATATTTTCACTATAGGCTACGTACTGATCGAGCTATGAGTAGCTTGCTCCTGCACGGTACTTGACGCTGTTTCACCCCGATAAAGCCTACCTTCTTGTTGGTTGTCTCGGCGGCCTAGGCCGTAGCTTAGCTCGCTGGATGGCCGCCCAAGGAGCACGAAACTTTTGGTTTCTTGGAAGATCAGGATCGGAGAAGCAAAGTGCTCAAGACTTGATCTCTTGCCTCAGAGACATCGGGGCCAACGTACAAGTGATCAAAGGTGATGTGACTAATCGAAAGGACGTGGATTCAGCCGTCACCCAGTGCGTACGTGACGGTAGGGTGCTGGGTGGTGTAATCCAGGCCGCCATGGGACTTCAAGAATCGCTATTCGCTCAAATGTCTGAAGGGGGTTGGCAGGCTGCCATCCTACCTAAATGGAAAGGTACTTGGAACTTACACTATGCGATCGATGGTCATGATAAAGACCTAGATTTCTTCCTGATGACCTCTTCCCTTTCCGGCAGCGTTGGGACTGCTACTGAAAGTAACTACTGTGCCGCAAATAGCTTCCTCGATACATTTTCCCACTGGCGAAGATGTAATGGAAAACCCGCTGTCTCGATCGGCCTTGGCATGATATCCGAAATAGGATATTTGCACGAAAACCCGGAAATTGAGGCCCTTCTACTTCGAAAGGGCATACACCCCCTCACCGAGGCCGAGTTCCTGCAAGTTATCGATTTAGCGCTCGCCAACTACGAGACACATCCAGGAAGTGCCAGGAACACGACATATCCTACAGAAGCTCACGTCTTGACAGGACTGGAACCTCTTGGTTTCCGCCAGTTGCGGGAAAGGGGCTTCGATGTGGACTTTAGCTCGAGTCATGATCCCCGCATGGCTGTTTTGGCGGCGGCTCTAGAAGCCCAGCAAAACGCCGAAAAAGATGTTCCAGCATCAGAAATTGATGATAGAAGAGCGATGTCTGATGCTGCGGAATGGTTCAAGACCATCCCAGCCCACGCGGCAGCACACCTGGCTTCCGAGTCAGCGACCCAGACACTACATGCCGCGATGGTTCAGATTGTCCGCAGACGCTTCTCGAACTTGATATTGACGCCACCAGACCAAATAGACACAAACAAGCCTTTGTCCCAGTTCGGTGTGGACAGCATGATTGCGTCAGAATTTCGAGTTTGGTTTTGGACTGCGTTCAAAATAGATATTCCTTTTCTCGATATCTTGAGCGCTGACAAGAGCCTACGTACTTTGTCCGAACATGTGGCAAGTCAATTGGCTGAGAGATGACCGACCAAGAGTATGAACACGCAAGTTGGACGGAACTTTCATCAACGTGACACTTATGGAAGCGTCGATTATCTCGAATCCACAGCTCTTGTCCTTAACATGATATTTTCATGGTTAGGCGAGGTTGAAATTAGCTGAACAAAAATAAATCTTCTCCTCCAGGGAACTTTTCCCGGTTTTCTTTGCACGGTTTCAAGTTCTTGCCATTATGATAATTAGTAATAGTTAGTGATACATACGAGCGGCACGCAAGAGCATAACAACTAATTTATACTTGTAGACAAAGTAATTACCTAAATAGAGGTCTCAGGGGTAAACTTTTTTAATTATCAACAAGCTATGAACTATATGAAATACCCATTGCACAAAATTCGAAAATTTATCGTAATAAACACTATTAATAATAAGGCTGGTGGCCGTAACCCTGACCCTCAACGTAATATACGTAATCCTGACCTTGGCCTTGACCTTGACCTTGACCTTGGTCTTGACCTTGGCCTTGATTCCCAGATTGCCAAGCCGCTTGAGCCGCTTGAGCCGCTTGGTCAGCTGCGTTGTCTGCGAAAAGTTTATTGTGCCTTTTGAGACATCGCATGGCGCCATGGGGCTTAGTAAATTGTGCGCCACACGTTGGCCAGGGGCAATGGCGAAGCGGTAGATCGAACTCGTACTGCGCATCACGTTTGTGCTCGAGGAAGTGCAAATGTAGCTCGTGGTCGGTTGCCGTGACGACGCCGCAGCCAGGGAAATAGCAAATAGTACCTATGTGGGTGTCGCGTACGTGCTGGCCCATTGCAGAGTTTCTGAGAAATTGCATGCCGCACTGAGCACACCTCCAAATACGAGGAGGGACTCGTTCAGCAGGAACTTGAAGCCCGGTTTGAGGGGTGGTCCAAACTAGAGGCTGAGGAACAGGAGCTTGAGCAGGAGCAGGAGCTTGAGCAGGAGCAGGATCTTGAGCCCCAGCTTGAGCCCGATTTTGAGCCCGATTTTGAGCCCGATATTGAGGCCTAGTTTGAGGCCTAGTTTGAGGCCTAGTTTGAGATGGAGGGACCTGATTTTGAATTAGAGGAGTTTGAGGTGGAGGAGCTGGGGTTTCAATTGGAGGAATTTGACGCAGAGGGAGCCGAGTTTGAACTGGCGGAAATTGAGGTTGAGGAGCTGGGGTTTGGATTGGAGGAGGTGGAGGTAGAGGAAGTTGAGTTGGATGGGCCGCTGGAGTGGGAATAGGTGTAGGCGTGGGTGACGCGGATGAACCTCTAGGCGAGAGCCGATATGGAAATGGACTTCCAGCCGGGAAAAGGTCTGGCCTTGGGGATTCTGGCATGTTGATAGCAGGAGTAAGTGAAGAGATTGGAGCAAAATTGCCCGCCAAATCAAGGGGCATATCGTTAGGGTCAATTGGGGGAAAGTTGCCCGCCATCTCAACATCTCCAGAGACTGCAGGGACGTTGCCCGCCATATCAAGGGACATATTGTTAGGGTCAATTGGGGGAAAGTTGCCCGCCATATCAATATCTCCAGACACTGCAGGAACGTTGCCAGCCGCAATATCAACTCTGACCTCTTCTAATTGAGGGTCGATCGGCACAATCGTTGGGTCTTCAAACGGGTTATGAGGGTAGAGCATAGGTTGGTCGGAATGGACCATAAACTCCCTCCCGCACGGGCATTTCAGTGTTTCCACATATTCCACATCTTCTTTCAAGTAAACCTGAATTGGGCCGAGCATGGGGTCGAGAGCCTCGATGTATATGCGCGCCGTAGACTGGACTGTGGCTGTCCTGCCGCAAGTACATGAAAATGCTTCGTAATAAAGCTCCCCCTGTCGATCGGAGCCGCCCATCTGGTACGACGACATATTGACTGAAATGACAGACTCACTTGTAATATCCCGATACGTATTGGATGGGGGTGGTAAGTTGGAGAATTGTCGGATCCGAATTTGATGATGTTGAACACGTTAAGGCGAAAAGCTTCGTTAACTAGGATCGTCGCCAGCAAGAATTCAGAGACTGAGTTGATGTACCTTTTAGATACGATCATGCCTTGCATTCGACTGCTGATCGGAGGAACAACTTTCCATCATCTAGCCATAGACGGGAGTATATATAATGGCCTTCGGCACGGTGTTGTTCGGAGTGTTCACGAACAATGTGATTGTGAAAGGTGATTGTTCTCATGTTGAAAGACACGTGGGTCCACAACTAATATTCTGAACAGTTACACTCGAGTAAGTTCACGAACATGAGTAATCATCACGCTTAGCGAACAGACAAAGAGCTTGTCTTGGCCCCATAGTAGATGCGAACCGTCAAAAGGTAGCCTGATTATGCGACGACCCCCAATATTACACAGAGGTTTGTGTCTCCTTGGCCAAAGTTGCGTGATACGCGGCTGTCCACGCGGTAGTGATCGAGAGCACCTATCAACCAGATGACCATTATGGACAGATGATGAGGCCATCGTGATGTTTTCAACCGCCAACAACTATTGCAGCCTCTTTCCGCACCGTGAAGTTAGTCATTTCATCTGAGAATGAGTTAGCATGAGTCATGTTGAAGTGGTGTTAAGTCAAGGGGTCACTACACTGTCACGGGCTCATCATGTACATAAGAAGGTCCTTCCCACCTCTCATCTTTCCATAGATTCTAGTCACTCAACTGAATAGCGCGCTCATATACCTCATACTTCACTAAGTCAACTAATGATGTGACTGTGGGTTGCCACCAGCACCAGCACCAGCACCAGCAGTATTCTCCGATTCAACGCGTTCAAGATGTAGGAAGATGAGGTAAAAGGAGGCAGGCTTATGAAGCCGCCCCTCATGATATTGAGTGTCCTGGACATATAGAGGCTCTATCAACGAACCATGCCAAGTGCAACTAAACTAACTCTGTGGCATCATCAAAGACTCCAACAGTCCAGTCCAGTCCAGTCCAGTCCAGTCGAGTTGCACCAACCAGCAGCAGAGAAGAAAAAGTGCAACAACACTAACCACAGAACTCCCAACAGGCCCTATCGCAACAGAAGAGGGATCTTGTAAATCTGTCCCTTGGGGAATACACTGACACCGCCGAAACAAAACATGACGCCTGGAGGATGAGAGCCAACCCGAAGCAGCCCGAAGGGGCTCAAGACTCAAGAGTGGGTACATGAAAAGTGAAAAAAAAAGACTAGTAGTGTACACAAGAGTTGCTCGTTTCGTGAATGCATGCATGTATGTCGTCGTAAACAGCCACCAACATCATTACCTCTTCCTCATCCACATCACGAGGCAGAAGCCGTGGTGTGGGATCTGAAGACGAAGAAGCAGACGAGTTGGTGACATGATCGAGAATGATATGGTTTGTTGTACAGATGATCCGAGGACTAGGCTCAGATGACGTTGTCCTCTGGGGACAGCGCTGTGACGGGAGTGACCTGTGCAGCAACAAGTTAGAACCAACGAATATCTCTCAATGGGGAAAAAAAGAAAAGATCCTATCGGGTGATAGGACAGGACAGGTCGAAGACTTACACGAACGGGTCGCGCAGGCGCGTGTGGGGCCCGGGGTGCCTTTCGGGGGCTGCCAAAAGGGGAAGGAATGTCATCAGCGTCGCCCTCGTCGTAGCTCACGCCGAGACGGGCAGCGGCCGCCTTCTTCTTCATTGTGGCAATGCTAAGCAAAGGGGTCAATGATGTTAGTTTCATTACAGCATGCAATAGGCCATTGTTCTTGTCTTGATAGAAAGAAAATAATGCTCGTCATCGGAACCGACGCGTACTTTGTACGAGGAACAAAGACGGACTGGAGATGAGCTGGGGAAGAGAGGCGCTAAAGTGGCGCGACCTGACACCCTGCTGGGTAGGGGTCCAGATCGTAACACAATGAATTCTGCGGGGGAGACAAGCGAGGTGGAATGGTAATGTTGATAGAGAGGGTAGAGAGGGACAATGAGGGAGGGGTGACTTACTCGTCCTCGGACAGGCCGGGGAGACTGATGGTCTCGTGCTTGAAGTCGAAAGGCGCAGACTGTAAATTGAAGAGAGAGGATTGTCAGTGGGTATCACGATATATCTTCAGTCTTCAGCTGGCGTGGGTCACGGGCAGACAGGCGGGCTAGCTAGCGGGTGGGTAAGGGCAACAAACAATTGAGGCCAACGGCTGACGAAGAAGACTGTAGATGGATAAACTTACAATTTGCAGAGTGTGCGAGTAGCGCTTCTCGTTCGCAGCGGCACCTTTGGATCGCGAACCCACGAGACGGTGCAGTCTCGCGGTGAAGGTGTTGAGGACCATGCAAGTCATTGTTGTTGTTGTGGTGGAATTGAGTTTGCCGGCCGCTGGACTCGGCGAGTGATTAGTAGTAGCTAGGCCGCAGAGTGCGAATTAATGGGTGCACTGAAAGGCGATTCGTTGTCCACGTGTCGCTAAAAGCCGCAGAACAGAACGTGATCTCGTTGGCGACAAAAAAGATGAAAAAGAGGTTGGTTGGTTGGTTGCCCGCTTGATCGGCGAGGTCAGAGGGAGGGAGGGAGGTGCGGTACGGGACGGTACGGTGCTAACAAAGGTGCCAGGTGGAGGTTGAAACTCTGTAACACTGATGGATTGTCCACGGGTGCGGGTGCAGACGGAGGTGCAGCTGGGTGGATAGGCGACTAAATAAGCAGCTGAATGTAGTAATGGAGAACACCTGCGCAGTGGCAGTGGCAATTGCTGCTAATCTTGTGTGTGCAGTTTGCTACAAGCAAGCAAGCAAGCAAATAGATGCACATTCAATTTCAGCTCAACAATAAGCTAAGGCGAAGAGTCAAGCCCTGAGTTGGCGGCAAGCTGCTCAGGTCAAGGTTGTGTTATTGTGTTTGGGTCTCTTAGCTGCTGGTGCCGTGCCTTTGTGAATGCCGATCGCGTCTCGAGCAATCTCCAGTCTGCTTGTTCGGTGCGTACAATTGTACTACTGCAATATTACTAATTCCACTAATTCCCCAGAGAGACAAGCAATGGAAGAAAAAGTTGCAAACTAATAACAAAATGTTTTATCCGTGGAGCGCAAGAACTTGTATGGAGTATATAGGGTGCACTGCACGCACGCACAGTGGTGTAATACGCAAATAGGTAATACAAGCTTACACGCTTATCATTGGAAGAAGGAATGTGTTTCGCATCGGGGAGATTTCAGAAGCGAAATGATAGTGGCCGCCTGATATTTGAGCATCAGTCCACGTCTGCAAGCTATTGGATATAGAATATTTATGATGCACAGTCAGATGCGACTTGCGCTTTCGATAAGTCGATCTGGCGTTCCATGGTCCATGGAGCTGCAAGAACGGCTAAAAGCCAAGACCTCCATAGCCTCCCGAGTGCGCCCCGCGGGCCGTACAGTCGCCCACAACGAAACCAAGAATACACAAAGGAATGACGGTCCGGGTCATGTTGGCGACGCGCGGGGTCGTGCTATCCCGCCAAGTAAAAAAAAAGGAAAGAAGCAAATCAAGCAAATTCTTGGTCCAATACGGGTCTGGCATAAAGGCTACCTACCTGGATTGAAGTGGGTGGTAGGTAGCATTACAAAGGGGCCAGAACAATGTGGCTGCAGCTTGCAGCGAGGCTTGCAAAGTCAATACATCTTTTGAAAGCGACAGGTCAGCATACAGCAACCAAGCAACCAAGATCGCGTTATCGAGGTGCCGCGATTAAGTAATGATCTCATACCAATTTGTATTGGCAGGCCTCAGCTTGTTGCCAGGAGCTAGAGCGCTCCAACGCCATGGCACTACCCCTGCCGCTGCTTACGCTAATATTAGAATACACTGGGGCGGATGAGACATCACGCATCTGCCGATTGGCCGGCACTATTCACATTTCCCATTCCCTCGGGATACCTTGACAAAGCGAACAGGGGGTGAGGGGGTCCCGTATCTCACATGTGAGCTCAGACCCCTGCATGCCCTGTATCAGCTGCGTAGGAGCTGGCACGCTGGAGCTGACGTCTCCGTTATTCAGCTATTTGGGGTAGTCCTTGAGATGGAAACTCTTGAGCTTCACGAATTGGTCGAATCCAAACTTGCTCAGCGTCACACCCTTGCCCGAGGTCTTCCAGCCTGTCCACGCCAGATCCGGGCTCGGGAAGTCCGACCGGTTGACAAACACGGTGCCCGCTTCCACTCGCTGCGCTAGCTCGTAGCCCTTATCTGTGTCCTTGGTCCAGATGCTGGCCGTCAGTCCGAACTCGCTGTCGTTCATCAACTGAACCGCTTCTTCATCGTCCTTGACCATTGTGACGCACATGACGGGTCCGAATGTCTCTTCCGTCATGACCCTCATGCTATGGTTGCAGTCTACCAAAAGGGTGGGGATGACAAAGTTGCCTTTGGAGGGCAGAGCGGTATTCGCTAGGGTTTCAGGCGTGCAGTCCTTGGCGCCCTTCTCTACGGCATCCTTAATGTGAGATTCAATAGTCTCTTTAGATCGTTTCGAGATGACAGGCCCGATTTGGGTGGCCTTGTCGAGAGGATCTCCGACCTTATAGCCGTCCAGCACCTTTTGGGCGGCTTTGATGAACTCCGAGTACACCTTCTCATGGACGTATACCCTCTCGATGGCGCAGCAACTCTGTCCAGAATTGAAGATAGACCCATCGACAATCTCAGCCGCAGCCCAATCGAGGTCGACATCTTCTCTAACGTACGCCGGGTCTTTCCCACCGAGTTCTAGACCCACGTTGACTATTCTGTCTGAGGCGGCTTTCTGGACCGCCAAGCCGCCGGCAACAGAGCCCGTGAAGCAGATCAGCTCGATCTTGGGGTCTCGTACCATGGTCTCCATGACTGTTGGGGCGCCACAGTGGAAGTACTGAAGGACGCCAGTCGGCAGGCCAGCCTCGGCAAATATCTTGGTGAAGTGCTCGGCAATAGTGGGCGTTTGTGGCGATGGCTTCAGGATGACTGTGTTGCCAGCAAGAAGAGCTGGAATGAGCGAGTTCACAAGGATCAAATAAGGGTACTAGATGGTCCGGTCAGGGGTCACTACAGATAAGCATTTGGATGAGAACCGGCTCACATTCCATGCGAAGATGACCAAAACTGGACCGACGGGAACTTTGCGGATGAAGCGCTTGAACCCCTTCTCAGCCTCGCCGTCGGTGTCTTTGAGAGCCTCCTCGCTGATCTTGACCAGGTATTTCACTCGCTTGATGGCGGTTGTAACTAGTTTTTTTCTGTGAGCCAAACTGTTATCGCAGTTGGTGCTGAGGTGTGTTTCTCACTTTCAACTCCAGTGTAAGCGATGGGCCGTCCCATCTGCACTGTGAGCTCCTCTGACAGCTGATCCTTTTGCTTTTCCAAAAGATCCATTGCTTTCTTGACGATGATCGCACGATCCGTCAGCGACGTTTCGCGCCATGTCTTGAAAGCCTCTGTGGCGGCCCTGGGGATCTCCTCTAGCTCAGATGCGCTAACTCCATTGCGTGTGAGGATAGGCTCGTTGGTAGTCGGCGAGATGGTGGTGATTGTTTCCACGGACATTTTGACTTCAGCCACAAATGAGATCTGCACAGTAATTCGGGTTTAAAATGAGAGTATATCGGCTGCTCTAAGTTTTCAGCAGCTTTTGTGAGTCAATGTCGGTTGTTTGTAATAAAAAGATGGTCGGTTGATAAGACGGGACGGACGTCACCGATCATCGGGATAGAGGGGCAACAAGACCCAACAAGAGATAAGTTACCATACAGTATGAGGTCAGGTTGCAGACTGGGGTCGGGTACCCCGCCAAAGACTCGATAAGTCAATATACTGTCCCAAGCCTATCGCCTCTTATCAATGGAAGGTCCCTGTTGGTTCCCCACTTTAATGTTCGGCGTCCCTGCAATTGTCCGGGCGACAAGATCTCGAGATTCCTTGTAGAACGGCGTTAACTACGAACACACAAATTACTTGATATCAAAGCTTCACAATGCCAGCAGAGAAACGGAACCATTTCCTCGACATCGAGGAGAGCGACGACGATGACGCCAACCAGGGCTACGATTCCGATAATGAAAACCTACGCAAAGGCACATCCAAGCGACGCAAACTTGACTCAGACGATGGCAGCGAAGATGACGAGGAGCATTTGAGCGCCGACGACGGCTCGGACGACGGCGCATTTGAGGAAGAAGACGGAGAAGGTGCCGAAGATGAAGAAGAGATATCAAGCACGCAGAAGAAAGAGAAAGCGAAAGATTCCGTAAAGCTACAATCGGACTCGTCGCGACCGCTGTCGAAGAAGAACCTCGTCGCGACGGAGAAGGCGATAAAACGGAGCGGCATAGTCTACATATCGCGCATACCACCTTTCAGTAAGGGAGCCCCTCAGCAATTCGACCTCCGAGCATGCACATACTAATCGCGCCTCGCGCAGTGAAACCCGGCGCCGTGCGGACCATCTTCGAGCGCTTCGGCAAGATCAACAGAGTCTACCTCGCCCCCGAGGACGCGCAAGTGCGCGCGCGCCGACTGCAGCAAGGCCAGAACCGGAAAAAGAACTTCAACGAGGGCTGGCTGGAATACATACTCAAAGCCGACGCGAAGGCGGCCGTGCACGTGCTAAATGGCACCACGTTGGCCGAGGTGGGCATGGCGAAGAAAGGAAGCTATTACCGTGATGATATCTGGAGGTAAGATTCTTCCGACTCATCTACTCTCTCGGAAACTAACGATCCTGGCAGTTTACGGTATCTGAAAGGATTCAAATGGCGTAAGTGACTCAGGCGCTTTTATCGATGACATTCGCAAAGCATCCGACGCTAACAATTTCCCTCTCCAGACAACCTCACCGAGCAAATAGCCACCGAGACAGCCGAGCGAGCATCCCGCATGCGTGCCGAGATCAGCAAAGCAGCCAAGGAGAACAAGGAATTCGTGCGCAACATACAGAAGTCGAAGGAGCTGGACGGCATACAGACCAAAGCCGCAGCAAAGAAGACCAGAGATGCGGAAACTACACCTACGACGAATACGGTCCCCGCAACCGCCGCTCCAGATGCCGAGTCGAAGAGCCTGCGCAAGTTCAAGCAGTCTACGGCGGGCAGGAAAGGACCCGAGAAGACTTCAGAGGCGGCCCAGAGGGTGCTCAGCAAACTCTTTTAAAATTGAAGCGCTTCCAGCGATGATACCCCCAACTTTATACCTACGATATCGTTTAAGACTTTCTGACAAAGTGTGGTGACCGTAAGCGGACGTGATTGAACTTTTGTTTCGTGTAAATGCCAGACACTTAAATCTCACACCTACGCCTAACTCCATGATCGCGGAGTACTCCTCCGTGATGGGTACAACGGCAATCGCTACCTACAAAGATTTTTCTTCCCCTTTTTGCGGAAAATCGCTGCACATCTGAAATAGCAAACCAAACAGGTCAAGAATAGGATACCCGGCGAATTGAGGCCACGAATGAGCATTTTATTGACACCAGGCTTTTTCGCCACGAATCTATGCATCATCCTCCATCGTAAGCTCATCAAAGTCGTCCAACAGCTCTTCCATATTGACCTGTGGTGCCCCGTCATCGTCATCATCGTCCTCCGTATCAGCCATCGACATCTCATCCGGATGTGGATGTCTCTTCGGCTGCTTGTACAATTGTACGCCCGCCCGGAAGTCGTCGTCCTGCTCAATATCCTGCAAGAACTGCTCGAACTCGCGGTCCATGCGCTCCTGGTCGGCCTTCTTGGGCAATAGCTCGCCCTCGTCCTTCGCCATACGCTTGACCTTCCACACTCGCTTCCTGTTCCTCGGGCGGTTCGGGTAGTGCTTCTTAACGACCATGACGTCGGGTATCCGGGAGGCGTATGTGTTGGACTGCTCGATGGCCTCGAACTCGGGGTTGTTGAAGTTGGTACCTGATAGCATGTAGCCCATAACTGAATCGCCTGCGTGCAGGAGACCGCCCAGATGCGTCCGCGTCCAGTATGTCTTGGTGTTTGTTCCTAGGTCCGAAGCTTTTGCCAGCTCCACCTCACCTAGAACCCATTTGCCTTTTGTAGGACTGGCGCAGAGTTAGTGATGAGCGTTCATTCTCAAACAAAAGTCGATGTACATACCCAACCAACTCGCAGTCCATTACCATAAATTCGACCAGCTCTTTCGTATCTGCTAAGGCACCAAATGGCGCACGCCAGTAAACTGGTGAACTTATGTCTGCTGTTTGAAGTGTGTAGGGATCGAGCAGATAGATAGCTGTGCCGATCTTATGGCAGAGCGATAATGGCGAGATGTTGCCGGATTGTTTGGCCAGTGATATCGGTAGCGCGACTAGATCATCTTTACATATTGGGATGATCTCACACGAAAATGTGAACTTGAAACTCTTTTTCGCTGTATGGCTGTCCTGCGAGATAAGTTCCGACGATTTCTTGACTCGCACTGGGACGACCGAGTTCAGAAAGTCGACAAACTAGCAATTAGTTAGCATGAATGATGTGCGCATATATAATAAGTTACTATACCTTCTCTGCCTGATTTCGGGCGGAATAGAAGAAGTCGATTCCGTCCTTGGCTTCCTTGATGTTGATTGTGTCACGATGCGCACCATGTTTTAATATGAGTTGTTCGAGGTACAAAAATGTACGTTTCTAAAGATTCGTCAGTATCAACAAAATTTCAGCCAAAACTGCCAGGTTTCGAGAGTTGTCACTTACGTGAGGAACTTTCTGCCGAACCTGTACGTTTGCTCTCCACACGTTGGCTGTGTATGACTTGGCGCATTCAGGGCATTGTTGGTAGGCAACGACTGGTGACTATGTCAGTGTCGTCGGTGGGAAGCGCAAAGCGTATATCTCGAATGAGTTTTTTTGAGAGTACCTCGCCCCTTATGGGTAGGCTACTTGGGGTTCTGGATGAACATGCCCAAGAGGAAGTAGAGATGCGCGACGTACCATATACAACCTCAAGAGCTTGCTGCATGACCTTGTCCTCTGAAACGGCCTGTTGCACAACCAGTTTGACTCGAACTCTCCGACTGTGTGGTTCCGTCCAGATGAACGAGGCGTCTATTATCCGTGTCCGGTTGAGACTTAGTTTCTTCAGGCATAGGGCAAGGAGTTCGCGAGACTCTGGTGAGGCGGACACCCAACTCGTAGGCGCTTTTCAAAAACGATATGTTAGCTTTATGTTCGGTCGTAGAAACACGTTTTCGGTGGCAAGGCTCGGTCATCGCTCTTCGAAACTAGATCGTTATACTCACTGCGAGATTGTTAGCAGGGGGGCTCCAAAGGACGACACCGACCGCGGCCATACATACCGTTGAAGCCATCTGTCACAATCTCTGCAGAAGTGTAGCGTCGCCTCCCTCTGGATACCTAGGGAGATGTCTTTGGTGAGTTTGAAGCAGTCGTAACACTTGGCGTCGATCGCGGTCATGCCATCGATAGGTGCTCCGCAGTCCGCACAGAGAATTCTGTAATAGTCTTTCGTTAATATGTAGTTGCGCAAATAGAGGGACTGACCACATCGACCCGGTGTCTCCGAATAAAGGGATCCAGGCTGCCTCGTCGCTTTCGAGGCGCTCGAGATATGACGTACGTTGCGGTGACACCCTGTGTCGGCGCCGGAGCCGCCAAGGGCATGGGCGCATCCAAGTCCATCGACATGGTGAGGCGTTATCTCGTAGTGCGAAAGTTTTTTGGTGAAGATTTCTGGGGGGTTGTCTTTGGCGGAAGTGTAGAGCTGAAAACAAGGGCCGCGATAGTAGTTGAAGTGTAGGTAGGTAAGCAGGTAAAGTGTCTAAGTATGGCACAGTACCATGTGCCTAAAGCATCGCGACAGTGGCGGGGTTCACAAAAAATGTTGCCCCTCGTTCTGATTGATAAGCTTATCTGTCTGCAGCTTCTGCCTGTTACTCCACGCTGGAGACAGGCCCACATCTACGCAGCCCAGTGCCCACACAGCTCGTTAGGTAAGCCACATGAGCCACGGACCCTAGGGGCCTAGGTAAGCCACGCCCATACCCACGCCCAGGCGTACGCGTAGTAGGCAAAAGCAATCAGCTTCAGGCAGGTTACCTTACTAAGTACTAGGTACCTAAAGTAAGTCTTACAAACGACTTCAGGGCTTCCTACCCCTTGGTAGCTTAAGGGGCCTCTAGTCATCTAATATTAGCGTTGCTTGCTGCGCTTGTGTAGATGATTGTCAAGATGCTGCCACATTCCCTGGCTGCAGACGTTATGTTGCTCGCATGGCCCAGATCCGCCTCCGATTCTTCTTTAAAAGCAAACGTGAAGAATATGATATCCAAGTTCACGATCCACGCCTGAGATGCCTTATTCAGCCTTACTTTTTCTGAGGTTAAATCCCGAACGAGGACGAAGACGATGTCACGATATGTCTGGCATTCAGACAATGTTCCACTACCCCTGGGCCCTGATGTCCAGTAGCACCGCAGGCAAGAATCCTTTTGGGGCTAGGATCGCTTGTCATCTTGAATGTGTTGACGAGTCAGAGAGAGAACTATGGCTGAATCGTTTGAGGGGAATGGGTCGTGATGTCGTCTTGATTTGGCCAGATGGGAAACAAGAGCAAAGATATTAGGGGGCGATGATTCGATTATGGCTATATGCTACGCCGGGCTTCTTTTTGCGACTTCGTGGTAACTCTCTGGTGATTATTGGTATCTAATTCTTCTTCGCTGGTCTCTCGGAATGGGACCCTTCATTTCCAGGGCGTCATCATCGCACAGATCTGAATGAGACGAATTCCCACGAGGCTTTCAACATTCTTGCATCGCAGTGGTTCTCTCTTTCATTTTTGCATTTGCGATAGCGTTCATGTTCGGTGATTACTAAGTTCTGCGTTTTGGAAAGCTGACGAAGCTCTACACACTCGCGGGCTTTAATCGATCGTGTATTGCATCTTATCGCAGAGGGCTTTGGAAGGCCGCATTCCTCCATGAAATGGGAAATACATTCATCTTGTATCGCTACAAAGGTTAACAGTGAGCTATCATCTTGAATTTGACTCGGTCGTTGTGAGTAAGGAGAGTGTTACCTATCCTCTCGCCATTCGATTTCAACTTTAGCTTCCTCTCCAAGCAGACCAGCACGCCGAGGATGGCACCTAAAATCCCTTCCAACGGTGTTAACGGCACCAATAGCTCGTTAGAAGAGCCTAAAACAATGCCATTGGCCATCGTCGGCATGGCCTGTCAGTTTGCTGGTGGCGTATCTAACCCTGACAAGCTCTAGGAACTAGTTTCTCAGGGGCGAGATGCCTGGTCCAAAATACCAAAGAGCCGCTTCAAGCAAGAGGCTTTTTACCACCCTAATTCTAGCCGATTGTCTACTGTGAGTCCCGTGCATCCCCCCTTCCCGTGTTGGCTGATAGTGAGGCTTAGATACACGTAAAAGGGGGCTATTTCTTGGAAGAAGATGTCGACGCATTCGATCATTCTTTCTTTAACATGACGGCGGAGGTTGCTGCCTCGATGGATCCTCAGCTTCGGATACAACTCGAGGTCACATTCGAAGCCTTCGAAAGCGGTTCGTCTGCTTCCCTCAACTCCGATATGACCCCTTTTCCATTACTGGGTATAGGCTCAGCGAGGTAGAAATACTTAAGGCGGTGGTGATACCTGACACGTCAGAAGGAATCGAGCTACAGCTATTTCTCCAGCCAAATAGCGAAAAGTCACTGGATCATAACACTCGCCGATTCCGCATATACAGTACCGGCGAAGCAGGCGTTTGGAAAGAAGTGTCGCGAGGACTTGTTGCGATAGAAACGGAGGAACCGGCCCAAGAGTCGCAATTACTATCTTCGACTATCATCGACGCCAACACTGATTGGGCCCGCGACATTCAGCCAGAAGAACTCTACGCATCCCTGAGAAAGTTCGGTATCACACACGACCCTTCGTCCCAAAACTTATTGCAGATTCGCGCAGGTGAGAACTATCTGTTGCTGAGTTCAATGTGCGAGACACTGCAATCTTGATGCCATATGGGGTTCAATCATCTCATGTGGTGCACCCAGTTACTCTCGACCAGGTCTTCCAAGCTGCCTATACCACGCTGTCACAGGAAGCAGAAGAGATTGTCGGCACAGCCGTACCCCAGTATATAAAGTTTGTTCGTATATCAGCGGAACTTAGCTCAAAGCCAGGGGATCGTCTTGCCGCATTCCTCCAGCTCCAGGACCACAGCCGCCAGGGATTCGAAATTTCCTTGGGTGTTTTTTGTGTTTCCCAAGATGTCAACCCTACGACGATACAAGCACAGAAAACAGTAATTCAAATAGAAGGATTGAGGTTCCAGTCGATTGGGCACAGTACAGAAAACACGCAAAATAGCAAGCAGATGCTGTCTGATATCTGTGCCTTCATTGATTACGAGCCTACCTAGGTAGCTTCTCGCTCAACAAGTTTGATACGCTAGTCGAGCAGCTGAAGCGCCCAGCTGACGCAGATGAAAAGGCGCTTGGCAAGGACTTGGTGTGTGCAACATGCTACCTGATACAAGATGCTGTCGCTCAACTTTCAGAAAGCGATATAAAGAACTTCCAGTCGCACCACGAGAAGCTGTATAGATGGATGAAGCAGCAGCCGACGACCTGGCACCCGGAAGCTCACAATGGCTACAGGCCCAACCTAGTGCTAAATCCACGTTCTTGGATCGGGTATCTAAGTTTGGGCCGACGGGAGAGCTGACAGTTCGTGTAGGGCGCTGTCTCGCTGAAATACTCAGGCGCGACGTCGCGCCGCTTGAGGTGATGCTTGGATGCGATCTCCTGAACACTTTCTACAAGGAGATGTTGCATGTCAAATCTTCCACGGACCAGCTAGCTCAAATAGCTGCCGCTTTCTCAAGAGAGAATCCACGCGCCCGTATTCTTGAGATTGGCGGCGGTACTGGTGGTTGTACGGAGCCAGTGCTGCACGCGCTGGGCGGGGATGGCACTCAACCCGCCCGTTTTGAATGATATGACTTCACCGATATCTCGACTGGCTTTTTCCGAGCTGCTCGCGATCGTTTCGTATCCTGGGGTGAGCGTATAAGCTATATGCCGCTTGGTATCGAGAACGATCTGTTACAGCAGGGGATGGAAGTGAACAGCTATGATCTTGTCATTGCTGCTCAAGTTTTGCATGCGACCAAAGACCTGCATGCCACGATGCGCAACGTTTGGAGACTGCTCAAGCCCGGTGGTAGGCTGTTAATGGTTGAGACGACCAAGGATTGGTCCGCTCAGCATTTGATATTTGGTACCTTACCTGGTTGGTGGCTAAGCGAAGAACCTGAGAGAGCTATGAGCCCAAACATGCCGCTCGACATGTGGCAGCGGATCCTGAAGACTACTGGCTTCAGTGGACTGGACATCAATGTTTGGGACTGCCAGGATCAGGACCACCAGACCTCCAGCGTAAAATTACAATTGGAGGTCGAAGCTTCCTAGTCTATAGCGTCTTCATTTTAGAGGACAGAAATTGGAAGATTATGTAATGGTATAGTGCGGTCACGAGGCACGAGTGTCAAAGACTGACAGGCCCTCAAGATGTATCTCCCATTGCCAATGTAAATTTCTACCCACGGGCCAAAGTCGAGAGGAAGCCAGTTTAAGGTGACTGGTAAGTGACTCTAGGTACCTAGGTAATTACGTACTCGTAGTGCTACCAGAAGTTTGGGAATAGGCCGTTCCCTCCAACTCCACTAAGCCAGCTAAGCACCATCCCCGCCATTTCGAAAATATCCTCAAGGCCATACTTGCCGTCTTACCCGTCGACTAACACACAATTAACTAATCCATCGATCGATCGAGGTCACTTTGAGCACGGGTGCCGATTCCCGACCTGAGCGTTTTCCATTGTCTTTAAATCGTATCTTTCGACACAACTAGTTGAATGTACACGACAGTGGCACATGTGCCAAGATAGTACCTGGCATTTGTCGGGTAGATCTGGTAGCCGCATCTCTCGGCGACCTTGGCAAGTTGGGGGAAGCCTAGAACACAACAGACTAGGTAGGCACCATTTCGCATCCGCTGTCGAATGCTGGATGGTGATTCGCTAGCTAAACGGTGCTGCTTACAGAGCCACATCCCGGAGTCTATTGCTAGTGGGCTGCTCCTGGGAGCTTAGCGATCGGTATTCAGCTTTTCCGCACTTGGTTGCTCTCGTCATCTTTACAGTGACACAGGCGTGACAGGTACGCCGTATCTGTTGGAAGAAAACACTTAGGCACTCTTATCCTAAAAGCACAGAGTATGACGACCTCGTCTCGGACCTGTGATCATCACAATTTTGTTGGCGTTACACTTAGCAAATAATTACATGCGTGTCCTTCAACCGGAACCATTGAACTTCAGAATTTGGAAGTTCAGGTCAATATATGTATGCACTGAGAATAATAATAGACTCGTCAGAGTCAGACGATCTGCGATTACCTACGTAATAATCCAGCCAGTTCCGGGCTATGAATATGCGCAGGAGGCTACATGAGCGATATGTATTATAGTATCAATTTAGATACCTATAAAGGTATGGGGCATCACAAACGCAAACGAGTTGCTCTGAAAAGTGGCGAACTTAGTTAAGGAACTTCGAGATATAGCTATAAATCCGCAAAATCAACTACAGCAGAAAACGTTGCCCGGTAAAAAGACACGACGCAAGGCACTGATTCAGTAGCTACGTGTTGATGTGGGGCTACAGACTATTGCCATTGAGTATGAATAATTGCTACTGTCTCACATCTGGCTGCTTTGAACTACTACACGCATATCAATTGTTAAGCCTATCAGCTGATGTCAGAGTCTGTTTTACAACTAGGTGTGACTTTAGTTAGAACTACCGACTTTGTCTTGGGAGCTAGAGTTGGTTTGATGATGCTGCTATCGCTCTAACTGTATCATCATTATATATAGAAATTCTATTACAATTGTCCAAACTACAACGACTGGCTTCTGTTGTGATGTTAAGAGGGCCTTTTGCGGCTTTTGTCACATGATTTTCATATTGTGATCTCAAGAAGCATTCGACCTTAGGCGTAAGCTTGCGTTTCGGAACCATAAACTAATAGTTTCCAGCACAACCGTCTTGAGGAATGTATGTGCATTGTAAAAGTACCGCTCTGTTTTGAAGAGATGCTCAAAAGGGAAGCTCACATTCATCTTTGTGGTACAGCAACCCTTTTCTTGACTAGCCTCAGACTCAGAGAATGTCTTATTCATGATCTCATGGGAGCAAGGACTAGAAGGTCAAATCATTCTTAGCTCTCTCAATCAAGAGGCAGTTGCTGGAAAGGATTTGGGTATAAATATGAGGCTTTCCCTCCTCTGGGTACAGTTCAACTCACTCATCACTCACCAACAACTTCACCAGCTCACTACAGCCTCATATATTCTACAACAGCCTAAAAATCCCAAAAGATCCCAAACAATCGCTGAAGATGTACTCCCTCAAATCTCTCCTGGCCTTGGCCGCCTACCTCGGTGCCTCGACTGTTCTCGCCAGCCCAGTTGAATCTGAATCTTGTAGGCATTCTCATTTTAGCTTCTGACCTAGATCGATAACCTCCATCTTTGACACCAAGCTAATACCGCCCTCCCTCCTAGCCATAAACCCCGTCGTTGACGGCGTCAACCCTTTCAGTGGCGTCTCCTTCACGCCCTTCAGCGAGATAGGGTGCAAGGGCAAGAACCAGGGCAACACCAACATCAACGAGGGCACCACTCACTGCGTCAACGTCGGCAACGCCAAGTCGTCGCGTATCACCACCGACGAGTGCAGATCCGCCTACTTCGAGACCTACTCCGAGCTTAACTGCAAGGGCAGCATGGTCAGCTCCTATAACCACGGCGAAGGTTGCTTCGACAAGACCGGTAGCCACGCCAGCGCTCGTGTCTACCCCCGCGACTGCCAATAGGTATTCAACAAGAAAGAAAAACAATAATGCGATCAATCGAGCTACTCCAACACCTTTGTCTGGAAAGCTGCTAGTTGAATGATGTGCTGATCCATCAGTGAAAATGAAAAGGGTATGAGTGAATAGCCGGTGGGGTTTTATTGAGGTGAAGGGTGAGGAAGTTTTGGGTTACATTCATTTTACATATGGCCATACGTATTTCCTTTCTTAGGTATTTGTCATGACGCGTTAGCTTTAGGTAGTATCAGAAAATTGAAAACAGTTTTCGCGAACAAGTTTGGAACATAGTATTACTTAAGTGACACCCTTAGTGAAAGGCACGCTAAGTCGTAATGTACACAAGACCGTTGTTTCACTTTTTGTTCATAGTTGCCAACTTGCAAATGGCTTCGAGCATAGTTTTGTACTCTCCGTCATTTATTCCTCCTAACTCTTGACATCAGCCCTCACTGTTAGCCACCCTTTTGTTGGGCTTGGAAATAAATACTCATATATCCCCATCACAGCGATGTGTCTCTGAAATTGGCTACTCCCGCAACTATTTGACTTGTCGCCTTGTAGCAAATTGTTGGTATTTACCACTGTGCCAAAAGATCTTGGATACTATAACAAGAACTTGATTGCATTTATACACCTAATCCAGTACAAAGACACATGCACAAAATGCCTTTATTTTGCAACGAAGCAGCAACAACTAAATAAAACATAGGTTACCTTATCACAGCCTTTCTTTCGTGGGTGCTGAACAGCGTGAGATTGTTCGTTTCCAGGCTAATCATTAGGAGCGATGCTAAGCGATATTTAAAGGCGGGATTATCCGTACAGTCGTTTTGGTCACGTACCTAGGTACTGTACAGTCCTCCAGGCAGGATGACACCTAGGTAATTGTTAGCTCGGCGCTAAAGACTTGTTAACGCCAGCGAGGTGGGCGATAGAATTAATTCTACACCCCTCGGCCAACTATTGCCCACCTCGCGCCAGGGAAATTTTGGCCTGGAATACCCCCGGTTTACTTTCTGAACAGCGGTCTCGAATTGGCAAAAATGATTCGATACTGATCAACAAGCAGTATTGAAGAGGAATCTCGCAAAGAGTCTTGTGAACTACAGGATCTCTAGCGCTGCGCTAACAATTATTGTCATGGAGGATCATAGCGTATCCCCTGTCTAGATCGACCAAGCAGCGGGGTTTCTTGGCAAGGCGATCAACTAGGACCTATTATATCTGGGTGCTAGGTACAACCTGGCTCGGTTGGAGATTTCTCATCGTGGATGCCCATACCATTTCAAAACTCACAATTCATCACGCTTCAACTCTGCGGACATGGTTGACGCTGGTTCATGTTTCTACTTGCCCTAAAGCACCATTCCTCTCAATAGTTTGCGTTCCCTGCATAGCTCTCAATAGTTTCCGTTCCCTGCATAGCACGATGCCGGATGACAAGATGGAAGATGATGAATCGGACTTAGACGTGTCCTTGCTCTCCGTTGATGCTCATGTCAGTACTTTCATCATCTCAATATGGGCAACATGTTAAGGACTCGAGCTTCTAGCCCTCCGAAACTTCTTTATGGGATGTTGCCTTCGATTGCCTGAGTGAAGCAGACCAGGCTACGCTCGGGTTTGCCGAAGGAGCGTCCGCTCCATCGCCTTCGAAGCTCGTCCAATCTGTCGAGGATACGAAACAGGAATGCCAGCAAAAGCAATGGACACTATTCAATAACGCGTCCGGAGAAACTTTCAAGGTCCAAGATGTTCTGGACAGGATTGTCGGCTGGGTCAACAAGTTCAAAGAGGTCGGCGATATGGCTGTTCAGTACGATACGGCGCATGCGGCATTGCCGTGGGCAGTTATCAGGTTCTTTCTCCAAGTGTGTTCCCACCTCGGACCGTCCTTTCGCCTGTGTGCCTCGGAATAACTCACGCGCTTAGATGGCTGTCAATGATTGTGAAACCTACGGCAACATGTTGCAGGCTGTGGAGAAAGTGACCAGTCTCGTGACCACGTATACCGAGCTTGAGACTCGCATCCTTCTGCGCAGATCGGTGCTCACTCGCCAGCTGTCGGTCGCACTGATGAAGCTTTACAAGGCCGTACTTCACTTCCTAGCCAAGGCGCATAAATACTACAAACAACACACTATCAGTCAGTTTTCTACGGTCGTACCCCGCGTTTGTATTGTCAGCTGACACGGAGTCCCCTGTTATGCAGAGCGACGTCTCAAAGCTGCCCTACAGGGTCCGAAGTCTATAGTGGATGCTCCGATACTATCAATCGAACAGCATGAGAGCGCCGTGTTCAGATTGTGCTCGCTAGTCCAAAACGAGTGCATGGACAGCTCTCTGGCCGATATCACTGCCTTATTACGCAACAGCGAACTCCGATCCGAGAGAAAGCTAGAGGACCGACGTGCACAGCTATCAGCATGGGTGAACGGGGTCGACACACGCAAAACTTTCGAGGGCGCCCTGAAATATCGTCAGGATGGGACATGCAACTGGGTTTTGGAGCTGGGGGAGATGCAAGCTTGGAGGTCGACGAGTACGCCACCCAAGGCGAAGCTCTTCTGGCTATACGGCCCGCCCGGATTCGGAAAGACGATCGCGTCTGCCTGGACGATACAGGACCTGAATAAGAGCAACCCTGACTGCACCGCTTACTTCTTCTGCGTCGCAGAGAACTGGTTGACCCAAGACCCTTACGCTATATTGAGATCATGGATCGCACAACTGTTGAGCCAGAATGTCAAGGTCGTCACTCTAATGGAGTCCATATTCTCTCAACGAATCACCAAGGATCAGACACTGTCACAACTCGAACTTTGGCAACTGTTTGTACTGATCGGTCAGAGTGGTCTTGGCTTCACCCTGGTCGTCGACGGGTTCGACGAGTGTACACACATCGACTCTGGTACAAAATACCATAATAGAGACCCCCGCAACATTTTCTTGAAGGAACTTGTGACTCATCTCGCCAAAACTGACTTTCGAGTCCTGGTCGTGAGCCGGGATATTGCAGACATCCGAGATTGTCTCGAGTCGGATAATTCTCAGTCGGAAAACCTGGAAGCGTTCGAGTACGGTATCACGGCGCGAGACACAGGAGCTGATGTCAGCGTATTCTCCGAGAACATGGTGAACAAAGCTTTACCAAACAAACGTCCCGAGCTGCGTGACAGTCTCGCCAAGGCGGCAGCCACCCGAAGCGAGGGGATGTTTCTTTGGATCAAGCTTCTGGAGAGCGAAATATCGTCCGGCCAAAACGCCTGGGAGCTACAGCAGACAATCACGGAGATGCCAGCGGGAGTAAGCGAGGCGTATTCTCGAGAGCTGGAAAGAATCATGAAACTGGCCGAACGTCCAAGATCGGCGGCTCTAGCCATTTTACGATGGGTTTTGTTTGCAGTCCGACCACTCCAGGTGAAGGAACTCGCCGAAGCTCTTGCCATGTCAGACATGCCCGACGATGAGACCGCGTATCCCAGGAACAGACTCCCGGACGCCTGGGAAGAAGGCTTTGTTGACGAGGAATATGTTAATGAGATGATCTTGGCGCGATGCGGATCACTAATTCAACTTCGGTCGCATGAGGCCGAAGAGTCCCTGGCAGATCGCACTGTGCACTTCATTCATTTTTCGGTAAAGGAATACTTGTTTAGCCTCCAGGATGCGAAGCAGCTCTTTGGACCAAGCGGCCGTGTCCAGGTAGTCGAGGAGGAGACGCGCCTCTCTCACATCTGCCTTCAATATCTCAACCTACCTGTTTTTGCCGACTCCCTAACAGACAAGGCGGCCTATCCTTTCTTGTCGTATGCTGCCTGGGCGTGGTACTTCCACAGCTGGTACAAGAGAAGCATGGAAGCCGAGGCCGAGACAGTTGCGCGAACGAAGAAGGTCTTCCATCCACATACGGGAAGCTGGAAAGTCTGGAGCCCTATGATGAATCTGAAGCTGAACGATGAGCAGTGGAAGCTCGATTCTAGCCAAATAATTGCCGACCCAGTCGGTGGTCCGGATTTGAATACTGTCGAAAGCGACAGCAGCGATGCTAGCGACGTTGAAGTCGACGGTAAGGGAGACGAAACTGATGACACCACTGTAGCGTCAGAGAACAGTGAAGATGAGGCCGAGCCTGCAAGTAGGGACGAGAACCCGTCTACCATGTCCCTGTCGCTGCAGAATCCACTCTACTATGCGTCGTTACTTGGCATCGAAGAAATTGTCAAATGGCTGGAGGATGAGGGGCTCGATTGCGACTGCAAAGGAGGTCTATACGGATTTCCACTACAAGCGGCGGTTGTAGGGAGTCATGTGGCCATTGTGAAACATCTCATCAACCGCTCAGTCGACGTCAACTCCAAAGGGGGCTACTTTACCACTGCTCTCATAGCTGCTGCGAGTATTGCCACGCCGGAAATTACCAGTATCTTGATTGCAGCTGGAGCAGACGTTTCTGCCACAAACGGTGGTGGCTGCACAGCTCTGCATGCAGCAGCGCAACGCGGGAATATCGACATCATAAACGCCCTACTAGACGCGGGAGCTCCCATCGACCTCAAGGCGAGTGACGCCTACACCGGCTGCTCCGCAGTGCATTATGCCTGTGTCGAGGGTCGTAAAGAGGCAGTCAAAGTCTTGAAGTCCCGGGGGGCGGACATGGAGCTACTAGACTCAGAGCACAGGCGAGCCATCTACCTCGCTGTCCTCTATGGTCACGAGGAATTAGCCTGTGACTTGATAGACATGGGCGTCTCTACGGCCGAGTCTGAAGATGTGTCCGGACCTGTTCCGTTGCTTATCCAAGCTGCCTACTCGATAGAGGGCACCAAGTTTATTAAGAAGCTACTCGAAAGCGGTGCAGACGCCAACAGGAAGATGGAAGGAGATTGGACGGCATTACATCAAGCTGCAATGCGAGACACGCCAGACGCTTTGAAAATGATGGTGGATGTAGGGGGGGATTTAACCCAGCCCGATGAGGATGGGCTAACGCCTATCGCCGTCTCTGTCTTCAATGGCAAGGCCAAGACTCTCAAGTATATGCTCGAGTACATTGTGGAATCGAAACAGGTCTCACACGAGGCCTTCTGGGGAAAACGAACCCTGCTATGGGCCGCCACATCCAATGGTCTCGGCGAGATTGTGAAACTACTCCTAGATTCGGGAAGGTCGATACACTGGATATGCGAATCAAACCAAGACACTCTCTTCGACACTGCACTCCTCAACGGTCATCAAGATATAGCAGGACTGATCGTGGAGAGGGGCGGGTTCCGAGAGGTGGGCAACATCGACAGTCGACCTGGCAGCCTGGCTTGCATATTGTTCGCAGGAGATACGGAGGCGGCACAACAGTTCCTCGAGACATCGTCATCCCAGGCATATACTGAAGCAGAATATTCCGAAGCATTGCGAGTCACGAGCACCCGCGGCTGGCTGTCTATCGCCAAGCTGCTTATCGCTCGTGGCGCACGAGCAGGCCATCAGGATGGGAATGGCCGAACTAGTCTCCATCACGCGGTCGCACACGGACACTTGGAGCTGGCGGACTTCTTGGTGGGACAAGGTGCAAGCTTCGTCGCCGAGGACGCGATCGGGTCGACGCCGATTGATCTTACCATTCGCAAGGGCCAGGACAGCTTGGACTTCATCAGACAGCACATGGCCGATCTCAGCATGGGTATCAACCGTCGCCCGTCGCTTCTCTTGACCAAGCAAAACGGACAAGTGACGATGAGACCGTCGGAGATCCGGCAAGCTATCGCTGGGGAGTGGAAGGGGCACTATGAGTATCTCAGCTGGCAAAAGGGAGTTCAGGAGCCGATGTCAATCCACATTGGGACCAGCAGCAGCAGCAACGATGACGAGAGCGCGAAAATCCAGGCGGCTGAGTCTACGACGAGCGCTTCTCTAGAGTTCTTCAACCGTGACGAGGAAGACGAGGTCGGGACGTTCCACTTCTACGGATTCGTGGATCCCGTCGGTATCATCTGGTGGGTCAAGCTTTACCGCACGTTGGGTTGGTTGTATAGGGGCAAGCTGGACGCCGCCACTGGAACGATCAGAGGTACCTGGGGTAGCAACAGGTCGTTGTGGCACGGCACCTTTGAGCTGCGCCAGAACACGAGTCCCGCAGCGGGAACTGAGAGTAATGATAATGCACCTGAAAAAGAAGAGGTTGACGGAGTGTAAGTAGAATTATGTATATAGTGTCGGATAGGTATATTGAATGGGTACATATATGCGGACGTCGTTGGTATCTCATACTATGAAACGAGCTGATGAGACGTCTACTACCTTATATGCAGCCGACGATTTTTCAAGAGGCCATGGCTTGTGTATGTTTTCAAGTAACGATGTAACAAGCCATCGAGCGTACAGATGTGCATTACTAACTCGGATAGATTGTTTAAATCTACGCGTTGAGTTCGCTCGTCCCGTCCAGAAGTGGGACTTCCCAACCCTACGACAACAACGCCAACAACGTCTCGTCATAGGTTTCCTAGGTACTTCTATATCGATGATACCGAAACAAGATAGCCGCGGGCTCAGAATTTAATAGCGATGCCGGGTGAATTTACGAAATAATGCCACGATGATTCGCGACATTCCCTTATCTGATCCCGTCCTCCTCCTCCTAGTCCCCCCTCCCCCCGCGATCCGTTCCGTCTCGCCTTACCTCGATATCAACAGGCCTCGAACTAGGACACGCGAGCTTCCAAATCGGACATGGTATGCCCCATAGATAAGCGCCGTCTTATATGGCCTTTCGCGGCCTACCTCAATATACAACACGCGCATGCACGTTCCGCCGCTGGGGTTAGCCTGATGTCGGAGTCACGCGCCTTAGGGCGATGCTCTAATAAGACGTGATCCGGTATCTGAGACGGGTCTCCGCCCGCAAGGCTTAGCTGACTAACCACGATTTCGCCATCCCCTCCCTGGGTTGGGGTCAAGGATTCAAATGTTACAGCTGAGTTGTGTTACCCAGTTCTGATATTGGGCGGATGGATCTGTGTGAAACCAGCCCATAGCCATACTCAGGGTAATAACGAAAAGAGTATCCCTGTGACAGATCGCGATGAAAATGCTTCGAAATCCGCGGTTATCTCGCTTTCCTTTGTTGGCGGAGATCCATGCCGGATGCCCGGGTTAAGTCCGCTTGCAGATGTGCTTGGTGATCAGGATTGCGTGATCGAACTCCACGTTAGCAACATCAACAACCCATCACCATCCGCCTTCACCAACGCGGGGTTGCGTCTCGGGAGGGGCAAGCTCATATCGCCATATCCGCCTCGTGCGCCTCCGGACCTGATACAAGTATTATGCAATGAGGATCGGGACAGGTCTTTGGGAAAAGGCAATGTAGGCTTTTCGATTGGACCACTAGTGCTTTGCGCAATCGTGTGTTGCTCGCACATCAGTGTCTCGACATCCCGCGGCACCGGATATCGCTGCGCGAAACTGTAACTGCTACTTAAAGTGACGATGTCCGTCTCCCAAAGGTGCCATTGAGCACACCTTAATCACACCACTTTCAAGATACCCCCCCCCTCCATAGATAAAATTTCCTAATAATGGCTCCCTCTGCTACAGCAACCGTCACCGAGACGGCGGTTCCCAAAGAGCAGCCGGCTCTCGACACTCTGTACAAGGAGTTCCAGACCTACTACTTCTCCAAAGACGCCGAGACAGGCAAGGTAGCCGGCATCGAGGCGGCCAAGTACCCTCACTACCTGCCCACATGGGACAAGACCCAGAGCTTCCCGCCTCTCGAGCCCTTCGAGCATTATGAGCACGGCAAGGACGCAGATACCTCGTTCCCGGAACTGCTCCCCTCAGAAGCCAAGGTCAACCACCTCACGCCGACGATCGGAACCGAGGTCCACGGCGTCCAGCTGAGCGGACTCAGCGCTGCTGGCAAAGACCAGCTCGCGCGCTTCGTTGCCGAGAGGAAGGTTGTGGCATTCAGAAACCAGGACTTCAAGGACCTATCTATCCCCGACGCTCTGAAATTCGGCGAATACTTTGGACGTCACCACATCCACCCCACAGTAAGTATGACCTGAATAGTCCTCGCTCGCTCTCAATTTCGTGTGTATTGATCCGATATATAGTCTGGCGCGCCCGAAGGCTTCCCCGAGATCCACCTCGTGCACCGTGGTGCTGGCGACACCAAGTCTGACGAATACTTTGCGGACCGTATTAGTTCCGTGGCGTGGCACTCCGATGTCTCATATGAGTTGCAGCCTCCGGGAACGACGTTCCTGTACATCCTTGACACACCCGAGGTTGGCGGCGACACACTCTTCGCCAACTGTGTAGAGGCATACAACCGCCTGAGCCCCCTGTTCAAGGAGAGGCTGCACGGACTCCAGGCCGTTCACTCCGGTATCGAGCAGGTCGCGGTCGCACACTCCCGAGGAAGCCCCAACAGGAGGAACCCGGTCCGTAGTGTGCACCCGATCGTCCGCACCCACCCCGCCACAGGGGAGAAGGCCCTATACGTGAACCCGCAATGTAAGTTGCTTTCCCCCATATCAATGTTGCGCTTGCGGGAACTAAACTAACTTTGCAATTCTAGTCACCCGCAGCATAGTCGGTCTGAAGAAGGAAGAAAGCGATGCGATACTCAAGTTCCTGTACGACCACATCGGCTTCGGTGCCGACTTCCACAGCAGAGTCAAGTGGGAGGAGGGAACGGTAGTGGTCTGGGACAACCGCGTCACCCAGCACTCGGCCCTGCTAGACTTCAGCGGCGGACAGCGAAGGCATCTGGCTCGTATCACACCACAGGCCGAGGCTCCGTATGAGACTCCCTTTAAGAATTAGATAAATCATAGAAAACCGGGTAGAATATCATCTGAAAAGCTCTTCTTGACGTCGTTAACTGCTGGTTTCCGCTGCCCTCGGCTTCGTCTGCGTTCTTCTTGTCGCTTTTTCAGACGCGCGAGGGGATCCAAGTCATCATCTTTTTCGAGATCGTGGCTCTCTACTGCTTTGGACGTGTGAGCTTGCGGAATTTGCGGGGGTGTAGGTGAGCTACTCAGTGTCGGCTTTTTGAACATTCTGGTAGTTGAGGCAGAGCCCCTGGTAGACGTGAAATCTGGCTGTGAGATCCGGTGCGCGAGCCCATGATTAGTAGTGCTGTCTCCAAAGTCTTGATTTTCGTGTATTTGGTGACGCGCAGTATGGGGTGGCGGCCGCGATTTGGGTCGGCTTGGGGAACTGGGCTCGGAAGACTGTGGGTGAAACCCGGCTGCTGCACGAGTCACCGGGAGAGCTGTCGGCAGTCTATCAACTCCCTTGATCCGTTTTCTCGGGCTCTCCATCAGCCCGTGGAGAGATTGGCTTTGCCACGAGCCATCGCGGTTGTCGTCCCCAGAGCTGTCATCAACACTGTCTCCTCTGAGGAGTTTGCGCGTGCCAAGCTGTTGCTTGTCCGCAAGAGCCTTCTTCTCTAGCTTTATTCTCGTAAGCTGCGTCATTTGGCCAACGACAGGTCGCGAAATGTTCTTAAACATTTGCGCACTCTCGGCGGCGGAAGCTGTCTTGAGACGTTTGTATTCTGCGGCATGGAGATGGGCTGTGAACTGCCGAGCCGTCGTCAGGAACTCGTCCTCGACCATGCGGTAACGATTATCGCCATCGATGCCATCGATCATCAATCTGCTCATTTCTTAGTCCGACATTTTCATGACTAGAGTTCATTCAAAGCAGCCGTACTTCTCTTCTGGCGGCTCCGGTGGGGGAGACGACGATGCAGTTCGACCTGTCGCGCATGTTAGATCAGTCGCGTTTCAAAAAGCCCATGTCACTTACGAGGTCTTTTGGGGTTCTTATTTGTGGTGCTGGCAGCAGCTGGGGAGCTTCTTGAGATTGTTTCTTCTCGCTTCACACGTTGAATGGGACTGGATTGAGCTGTGAGCGAGGATGAGGCTTGCGCTTGCGCTGCTGCTTCACGACGCTTCCACGGCAGAACGCGAGGCATGATGTACTGAGCTCTCGTTCTTGCACATCCTCAGAAGCATTTACTGGTGTGGTTATATGCAGCGACGAAATAGATACAGCTCCAGCTGTTCCTGAAGATTTAAGCGACTTTAATTCATTCAGGTCATTGTCGAGAATATGACTTGAAGGCACCGTGAAGCCATTGTTTGTTGCCTAAGCCCTCCACTGACAAACCTGAGTGCAAGCCGCCTACAGTGCGCAATGCAGGGATGCTTAAGTACTTCTCCTATTGGTCCGGGTGTCACTGCCAAGGTGCTTTTAGCCCGTGATTATCGTTAGGCAAGCGGCTTATGCTGACCTCAGCTACACCCAACCATTCAGCCATTTTCAAAAGCTGAATCCTGATTAGAAGAGGGACAACAGTATACTCATAGCCATATCATTTATTCACCGAAGCATATGATAATCTTGAAGTTTATTGTTTAAGAAAATAGGGCAATATATCATTTTCACGTTGGTACAGGCATCTGCATTCACATGCAGCGCCTTCTATGTCAGCTTCTGCAAAACCTGATCTAGCAGCCTCTGCACGTCTAGCGATCTTTCCGTAGTCTTCATCTGCGCAATATTCTGTTGCATCTCCTCTGCAAAAGAGAGCTGCCCATCAACGGCACCAAAAACTCCTCTGTTCCACGCCGTCGCAAGCGCAAGTAGCGCCTTTGCTCTGGCCGTTCGCTGACTCTCCAACGCAACGTTTGCCTCGTCGAGGAGTAGTATCGAAAGCCATCTCATTGCCAAAGTGCTTTCATCGGTGCTAGCTGCAGCCTCTGCCTTCGCAGCCTGCTCCAGGAGGCTAAGAGCGTTAGTGAACAACGCGTCTCTGGCGATGGAAACGGATTCCTTCGAGCCCTCGATGGTGGTAGCTATGTCACTCAACACACTAGCCGGTGCCGATCGCATGCGTGGGCGGTTGTAAGCCGCGATGACTGCCTTAAGTGCCGCATCGGTAGTTTTGCGTTCCAATTCCGTGAGCTTATGCGCCTCACCATCTGGAGTCAGATATTCCGATACAAGGCCAACTACTTGGGCGTACATGTCTGTGTCCTCTCGTGCTGCAGCATAGTCGGCCAGCGCCTCGAAAGCATGAGGTCTGTACTCGTCGTTATTTCGCTTGGCCTCGCGAATGGCAATCTTCATAGTTTGTGCCGAGATGGCCGAGTCGCTCTCCCAAAGCTTTCTACTGTGACTGATGAAAATGGGATAAGCAGCCACCAGCTTCTCCTTGCCCTTAAACGTCTTCATGGAGAGTGACTTATCTAACACTGGCCATATTTGTTCAAGAGTTGATTCGTTGAATTGTCCCTCTTTCCCAGCCGCGCTCCCCAGAGATGTTATCATAGAGGCGACGGCAAACGCGGCGCCATGCTGCAAAGCCCATTTGGATGTGTCCAAGCCCTTCGAGATGAGACTCACAATCTCATTCACGTAGCGTTTGACGGTATGGTTGGACCCAGCATGCTGATTCCAGGCTGCTTCGAAGACTTCCGAGACATATTCGTCGGTGTCAAACTTGCCGAAATACGCGAAAGGCAGGAGTTGAGTCTCCAGATCACTGAAGGCATCGGGTGATACCTTCGCGATGGCGAGGACAGCATCAGCAACCTTCTGCCGTCGTACATCCTCTTCGGCAGCAAAATACAAGTCTACCAGTCTCGTCGTGTACCGCGTCCGGATCTCAGGCGTTGCCGATCTAAGTAGATAGGCAGCACTTTTTGCATATGCCTTACTGACTTCGTTGTTGCGGTCCAGGATTTGTGTGTGTAGGCTCTTTACGAATAAAGCGTTGTAGGGAGCAACATAGATACTGTGACGTAGAGCTAACGTGCTAAGCACCTCGCTGCATCCGATCTTTGTTTGCATACCGAGTGCCGACTTGACCGTGGTTATCAATTGGGGAGCTAATTGCGACATGACAGCTTCGTCGACGAACCGAAGACAGTTCACTATACACTCGAACAACGGCGATCGTGTAGCTGCAGAACTCCGCAGCTTGTCAAGTCCTTCGCGATCCTCCTCGCCGACTCTTTGATAGTAATAGTTGATCTGGGCTGGCTCGACCGTGCTGAGTAGCCCGAGCGTATGAGTAATGATGGTGGGGATGAAAGGCTTCAAGGTATCGCCACCATTCTTCACAACATCTAGGACTGTGCTGATGGCAATGAACTTGACCTCCTCCACAGAGTTCTCGATCCCCTTGTCAGAAAGTAAAAACGGAAGGACTTGGGCAATCATCGCCTGGGCGGATGGGGAAGAGTTGTTTTCCTTCAACTGTGTCACGAGAGTTTTCGAGAGACCCATGCAAAGTTTCACTGCTGCCTTTCTCACCGAACCCTTCTGGTCGTCCAAAACCCTCAGTGTGACTCGCCAGATTTCCACGTAATACTTCTCATACTTGAGATATTGTTGCCCGTAGATAAGATCAGCAATAGCGGCACAACTGGCCTCTCTGACCCGCCACTCACGGCCATCTAATATGCTCTTCAGCAAATCGTTCATGATGGCATCAAAATGCACGTCAACCGTTGTTGCTGAGTCTTTGACGACTGCCTTCCAGATGTCTTCCATGGATCTTCTGACGTTCGGGTTCGGATCGAATCTATATCGAAACAGCTTTGGGTAGATCTTGGGATCCAGTTCAGCATCGGAGAGAATAGTGCTGAGGCCGAACCTCCCAAAAGCCGACCTGGCAGTCCATGTAGCGGCATTTGTTGCGAGAGCCATAAACTTATAGATCAGGCTTTGGTCGCCAACTTCATTCGCAAGATTGATGATGTCCTTGTATGAAGTAACGGATTTGCCTTCACCAGTAGGCAGCGCCCCTGCATCAAAAAGTTCGGTGTCTTCTTCAACCTTGAGCTGTGTCTTCGCGCCTGTAAAACTGCCGACAAGATCCTTAACAAGGTCACCCTTCAGGGACTCGTCGCCCCTCTCATATACTAGGGCCAGACCGCGGGAAGCAGTTTCTTGCACAAGCTCGTCACGGGCTGTCAATAGCCGCATGAAAGCCACCTGGCAGTTGCGGAGACGAGATTGGATGTCCGACAGATCGGAACAATATTGGATAATGCAGAATAACCATATGCCCGATGCTTTGATGAGCGACGGCTTCGTGGCCTTACAATCCTTGAAAAGCTTATCAAGAGTTGCATTGATTTGATCTGGCCTCTTGCCAAGGCTAGCGCCGATGTCTGCGCCAAGCCCCGACGGTTGGATATCAGTACTTAGCTGTACCGTATTCGAGTCCCAACGAGCTATCGCTGCAGCAATTGCCTCGCCAACAGCAAAATGAACTTCGGTTCTCTTGATATCAGAAAGACTCAACAGTTTTTGCAACACTTGGTCAGCCGGCGAATCTCCATTGCTAGAGGATTCGCTCTGTTTCGGGATAGCCAGTCTGCCAAGTGTGTGGATGGCCTTCTCGTTACCTTGCTCCGCAAGAGCTGTAAGTCGGTTTATGATAGCTGTCAAATCATCTTCTTGCGAAGGCCAGCCAATGCCAGCAGTCCACATCTGGGCAAATGAATCCATGGCAGCGTTCTGGACGCCCACGTCATTTCCCGCCAATCCTGACAGGGAGCGCTTGTTGACGAACTGGATGTGATCAGGCGCCTCCAGAGAAGACTCCCTTCCGTACAATGCGACCCCAGAGAAGTAGCTAGCGAGGCAAGTAAGTGAACATTGGTACTGCGCTGAGAGAGATGCTGATGGCTGCTCGGTAGATTCCAGGAGCGTCCGTAGTTGAGCAACGTCAAGAGCAGCTCGATCGTCCCACGGCGAAAGGATTCCAAATGCTTTAGAAACCAACTGCCTGACCTTTTGGTTGTTAGACCCACGCAAGGATAGCAGCTCCTGGGTCCGCTTGGCAAGGGGCAAAATGATGGTTTCTGACGGGGCAAATGACAGGATCTCAGCTAGACATGCGATGCAGTCCTCTGCACCCACGTCCGGGTGGTCTCTGAGACCATCAAAAGCGGCATTTAAGAGCTTCAGGGCAGCATTTGGGTCTACCGCCTGCATGTATTCTCTGATGGACTGACGATCTGCAAGATCATTGCTAAACCTTCTATCCAGTTGCGACTCCCAATCCATCTCAACGCTATTTGCGCCGAGGGCAGTAAGAAAGAACACATGCTTGACAAAGCGTATGGCTATTGGAAACGCTTGAAGACGATGATTGGTGAACAACAGGTAGTTTGAGGTCTGGTCAATGGCCATTTCGTGCTCTTCAACCCGGCGAGGAGTGGAGTCGAAAAGGTACTTGGACAACTCTACCCAGTCGGGCAACTGTAGCGTCGCCTCGGGGTGTAGCTTTGTGGCCCACCAAGGATCCAGTCCTCGGTGCCCTTCTTCCAAAATATCTCGTCGTTCAGCAGTGTCAGCAGCAAGAGCCAACATGCTTATCCACCGAGCTTTGATGTTATTGAACGGCAGACAATTGTTCGCAAACCGCACAGCTACGTGACGAGCTGTCCTCACGTTCTGCTGCTCCGGTAGGTTCATATATTCTAGGAGGAGCACCTCAAGATCCCTGTGCTGGACCGCATCGGTTGACTTGAAAAGACCCATCATACTAGAGAGAGCGCTCTCGATGTAGACAACAATGTCCGGGCTGGGATCGGACACCAAAGAATCAAATAGCCACTTGAGTAGTGAGTCTTTCGATTTGGGTTCCAGGCTGCTTACCCTAGCTAAAGTGCCAATTGTTTCATACGCGTTGGCGCGCAGGCGTTGTTCATCTTGCGTTTGGGATTGGTTGCTTCTAGGGTTGGGCACTGGCCAGCCCTGTCTGAGAATGTAGTCCTTGAGAATCATCACAAGAGCTGATCCAACTGTCGAGTCCGTTGCTTTGATATCCGAACTATTTCGAGCCATCCAGGAAAGGAAACCTAGCAGGGCTTTATGTACCCTCAAAGCCTCTAGCCCAGAAATTGGGGCCTGCTCTCCAGTGGTCAAAGTAAAGTCGTCTTTCACGGCGTCGACAACTTGCTGCTTTGGGGTGCAGGCAATAACAGACTTTGATAAAAGTCGGAGAATTTGTATTCTGTGCGCAGCTGGGAGTGTGTTGTGCGCCTTAAACAGTGACTCTACTATAGTCTCATCTTCAATATCAACAGTGGAACGCTTCAGGACATCATCAGCTACCGATGAGATCCTTGAATCGGCGGAGCCTGCTGCGTATATGATCGGCAGGTGGCGTTCTTCATCTAGGAACGCGCCGCTCGCGAGAAAGTTGACAGCTCTCGTCTTAGATTCGGGGAGGCTGAGACTATTCGGGGCATTTGGCATCCATGATTTCGGGTCTCTATTTCGCAAAAATGCAACATCTTCTTTCGTCAAGCCGGAGGGTGAACCACTCAACTTGGCCGGCAATTCGTCGTCGGATGCCAATGCGAGGTCTTGTCTCAAAAGAAATAGCTTTCCAAGCCAGCTCGCAACGTACTTTGCATCAGTATGGTTCGCAAGACCGACAGTTTGCCGAAGATTAAGGTCATCCGCGCCCCCCCTTCCCGGTATCTTGATTTCATGAAGTAGACGAAGAAATATGTTAAAGAAGCCGGCAGCGCTTGCTGAATTTGGCTCCTTCGAGATATCGCACAGCACAATGGGAAGAAGTTCGCGACGTTTGGACTGGTCAAGACGAGACATGCCTTCCCTGATGAAAGCAAGATCGAGTTGTTTTACTATTGGTGAAGTTGTCTGCTTGTACTGTTTCAGAAGAGCAGCAACCGGTAGGACGACACTGTTGGCTATGTGAGTTCGACGGACTGGGCAAAGAGGGACACAAACATACCCAGTGGGCTGAGCGAAGTTCTTCACGCTCATATATGCTTTAAAGGTCTGTGAGAAATGTGAGTCGTAAACTTTCCAAAAGATGCAGGCGATGGTGACTTACGTCTTCACGTACGGCCTTGAGCGGGCTGCCGGCCCGCTCAAGCAATGGAGTCAACTGAGTCTGAAGAGCCTCGCTCAACTTCTTCTCGTCACCAGATACAGAGGCCAGTTTGTATCTGATTGTTGCGACGAGCTTGAGCTCTGCAGCTTCATTGGGTGGAGCCATTGTGCTGTATTGATAGTGTGCCTCATTGACGGTAACAGCTGTTACCGACAATCCGTGCAAAACAGAGTATCACCTGCTTCGTCCCCCCGGTACAACAACTGAGCAAGTGAATATCACAGGCTGCCCTTTTTATCGTGGCAAATCGCCCAGGCCGGCTCAGTACACTATCGTGGGAGAAGACTTGATGGATCGGTACAATGGGATAACGTTGGGCAGTGGTTATTTATTTGCGAGGTACAGAGGTGGGAGGACGTATTTTCTTGACATTCAATTCATGGCTGGCTCAAGTTGGCCATGCTCGCTGGGTTTGTTGCCTCTTTCAATAGGGAGGCCGGTTTAGCCAGCAACCTGCCCACGTAAACATGCCCGTACTGGGGCAGACAGAAGTGCATGGCCCTGTTTGGAAGCTGGCGGAAGTGCGCCACATCAGATGTGGCGGTGCAGTTGGTCGGTCGCACTGAATTCAACTGTGCCCAGGTGATTGATTGTCAATTTGGCATTGATTGAGGACAAACCATCATTGGCTTGGAAAGTAAACATCTGTTTTGGACAATACTAATCAATCACACTCGTATTTACAGCGAAATATTCATCCCGGCTCTTGCCACACAATGCGCTTCACTTTTCTACCTCTACCGTCGCTAAACAGTAGTACCTTTTCATCGGCAACTCTTGCCTGCTTGCTTGCTAGTACGAAAATGCTTGCCGAGGGTGAGATCTAGATCGTCCAAGATACTTCGCGATGCTCTAGTAGTATGATAACGGCAGCAAGGAATACATACTATGTACAGTATTTTGCCCTAACAATTGATCGAATCAGGACATCTCTGTATGCCCAGAAGTATGGTACAAGCGAAATAACGAGGTGACACCTTTTATTCTCTGGGACAATTGCTACTGGCAGGATCATGGGAATTGTTCTGGGTGGCGTTGTCTGTCGCCAAAAGGCCGGTAATTAAGGTGTCTTCGTGCGACAGAGCCTCTACGGTGCAGCGGATGGGTCGGTTTCGGACATTCCCTGCTGCGCAATACTTCCATTCTATTCGCGATTCTACCTCGCGGCCTAACTACCGGAGCTCTAGTGCCAACCAACGAGCTTACACGAAGCATCCAGTACGAGTAATGACACAGTGTCGACGACCATCTAAAGTGTAACTGTGTTTAGTCTGCCACTACGGCACAAGGTTTGAGCTCAGAGTCTGATCTAGAGGCTGACATGCATCCTAAGTGTGCAGTCCGCTGTTCACTGCCCTGTCTTATCTACTACATGATAAGTAGAGCAACTGTAGAATCGCGAAATGGTGCCGCAACCCGGAGGTAAAGTCCAAAGTCGCATTTACCCAGCAAACGCGCTAGCAGGACAAAAGCCGTCCATCAAAATACTTGTCAAGTTGTAAACGAACACAGAGTGAGCAATCAAGAAGCGGTATTTTCAAGCGAGGTACATCTTTAGGCTCTCTTGCCGAATCACAGCGCACCAGCACCAGACTTGTAATTTGTGGATATCATAACATATTCCTACCTGCGGCACGCTAGGTAGCTCGGGTGGTACCAGATATGTCCCACGCCTATGATCAACCGGCGATTTGGTTGATAACACCCCGGCTAATCAGATCTTGCATACACGCAGTGCAACACATATCAAGAGTCGTTGACTCGTGGAGACGTGGAGAAAGAGATTCATATGTGAGCTCACTATTAGACAGCCACTTAGGATCACAATGACAACCATGACACCAAGCTGCTGTATCTACACATACGCCATCAGAATCACTCTCGACTTTAAGGGGTGACGAGGTGACTGACTAATGATGGTTGTTTGACGTTGTTGCCATTTAGGCGATACCGAAATGGGTTAAATGAGAGAGGTCATCTCTCGTTGGGGGTCTCTTACAATTCCAGCGCAAACGAAGACATGGGATTAAAGACGTCGCAAAGCGGATAGATCCATGGATGCATCCATCCATGCGCGTAACATTGAGCTCCCACGGTTTTTCCTATTCCTGCACATTGTACCGACACCTACCACTTGTTCATGTGCTCCAACTCCTTTTCTGTAGTTTGCTTGGATACACATAGTATTCTTTCGCGGCTCTCAGTTGATGATATGTACCAGTCACGCCAGTCTACCAGAATGCGCTGGCCAGTATTTTGTTGTTTTTGTCGCCAGAACCAGCCGAGCTGATTAAGGGCTGATATTCCAGCTGTCTACCTTAAGTACCCAGGCCCACAGATACATAGCGTGCCGGGAAAGGAAAAAAAAAAAAAGCAGGGATTATGTAGATCATTGAGCGGAGCCCCAGCATACGGTTGCACCCAGCGATCACTTCTTCTACTATGTACTTATGTACATACTTAATTAGAACAACTGGGTCTGATCTGGGTCATGTCTCGGTCCAACATTGCTAACACAATGTATAAGATCCGTACCGGATAGAAAACGCCTCGACAATCGCAGATATCCATATCCGTCAATTGAGAGGGAATATACCCAGTGCACGATTGCTTGTCTGCACAGGGGATCGCCGAAAGGACCAAGAGTCGCACGGATCTCGACAACTGAAAGCAGTCCACCGACTATGGAGTTGCCACGTTTTCGTACGAGACATAGCGTAGGCGAGGGTAGGGAGCAGGAGCTCCTGGATGCCTGGATCGATCACCTTCCCTCTTAGGCCAATCAACAGGGCTCTTTTCCTCATATCAACAAGGCGATTCTGAGAGCGATATACGTGCATTAGATGCTCGCAACTAAATTAAAAAAGTTTTTTTTCCCGGCCAGGCAAGTATATAGGATAAAGTCTAAAAAGCTACGTCATGATTTTCAAACAAATTAACATCCCTACGTGTGTACAATCGCTCCAGGACGCGTAGACAGTGCGATTTAAAGCAGCTTGAAGATATAATCCTTGCATCCTGCGTAGAGTGCTTTCAATGCATGTCAGGAGCCTGTCAGATGACCATACAATAGTTGAGCGTATGCGTTTGCGACTGGTGACTTGAGACTACATGTAGAATCAAAAACTGCCAGTCTTGGAAATTTTGATACGTAATTGACCCTTCCCCTCATTGAGCTATGCACTCATCTCGTACTCAGGTAATGCAAGCACTCTAGAAGCTTGTCGTCATCACGACTAGTTTAGAATTAACTCTACGTCGTTATTCCGTCAACCCCGGATAAACGCACCAATCAAAACAGCTGTGACCTTACAAGACTCAACTCTATGATCAGAACTAGTGGAATGCAGAAAATCGATCTCTATTAAAGAACCCGCCTATACTTTATGAGTACTGCCCAGAAGACTATCCTCTCTACCTACTAGCTGAGTGAGGAGAACGGTATCCTGGTTTCCCGGTATAGGTGTTGACCGAGTCAAGATGCTGATGCTGAATAAGCTCTAGAGTACCTACTTACAAGTAAGAGACGCTGAGTCATGATTGAACCAACACGCACAACAGAAGCTAGCTCGGCTTGTAGCTTTGCCTGGGTATTATGTGCAGCCAGCTCAGGCGTTCTCTAGGTGACTTAGAAGTTGAGTAGTTAATAATCTCAAAGATATACATGACCGACTATTCTGACGCAGTAGTTATACACAGAATTGCAAACTGTCTAATGTGTACCCTATCTTGAGGATGGCGTCGGACATTGCCGATGACATATGGACACAGTCCATGAGTTCATTGTGAGATTATATGAATGGCGTTGTGGATATGAAGCTTTTGTAAAATGCTTCAAAAGCAATACAGATAGGGTGGGTAGACTTATTTATTTCATTGCTCGTTCAGAATACGAAATAAGGTCCCATGCCTCATAATTGAATATCGAAAAAAGTAATGGTACCTAAGATGCTCCCTCGCCACAGTAGATACTTGGCTGTCTTTCATTAATACCAGCTGCTCTACTTACACATGTCCATGGCGTCCCGTCATGATTCGAAGTCGCATGTGCATACTTCACTGCTGGTCTGCGATTGGTGACCCTCCATGCCTCCTCGCTCGCCTACCACTAACACTACCAACGTCACGGTGTATCTAGAGAATTTACACAGTACGTACCATGCGTGAACACGCTTAGATGTCTCAAGATGAGTGCGAGCAATTCCACCTGCACTTGGACGGGGTCGGTACTGTACGTCGAACTTTGGCAGGGGCCAGGTACGAGTACAGCAAGACGGACGGCTGTACCTCCACCCAGGTACCTGACGTATATCCTCGCAGGTATCTTATGTAGGTGGTACATGGGGCGTTGTGGGCGATTGAATGGCGAGAATGGCAATGCTGCGGGCTGCTGATCTGCATTCGCAGCCGCCAGTGCAAAGTTAGCTGGCTAGCTCACCTACTAGAGCGCACTTGAGCAGGGCATGAGCACCTAGCGGATTGCCTGAGACCCACCAGCCGGGTGCTTCTTTGCATTCACCAACCCGCCAGCCTAGTGCTGGGCGAGCTGGGATGCTGGGATGCTGGGACGCATTGCTGGGATGCTGGGGTGCTGGGGCTCGAGCCCACCAAACACAGCCATCCACTGGTGCATCGCTGGAAACCACCGGCCTGGCTTGGTAGCCTGTTGGGCAGGTACCTGGCCTGAGGTACCTCAGCTGCAGAGGTAGCTGCTGCCGGACAGGCTGGAGGATCATTAGGTTCAGTTGTTGTGCAGCACCAGGCCACCAGACCACCCTGGCTGCCTGGGCTCGCTCCCAAGTCCGCGTCCTCGTCCTTTTTTCCTTCCCACTTACACATCCACAGCAAAACCCGCAAACCACACCAGCACCATCATTGTCCTGTCTGCTTTTTTGCGTTTCTTGCTCGTTTTTTTCTCTCTCCCCCCCTCTTGCCACACGCACACACATAACACACACTCACACACACCACACACAGATTCACACCCGGTCACTGGTCCTGGTCCCATTTTCTCTGCTCTGCCCCCTCCCTCCCTCCCGCCCTCGCAGCCCTAATTCCCACGAGGAACACCCCTCCACCTGCCCTGCTCGCCTGCCCACCCACTTCTCGTCGTCGTCAGTTGCACGTCCTTGCAGCCAGACCAGACAGACCTTGAGCGCCTAGTCTCGTCCCTTGGCCCCGGTTCTCTTTTCTGTGCTCGTGCTCGTGCGCGGCCAACTCTTATTTTCCCATCCTTCACGTTGTCCTGTTTGTGCCATCTTTAGGTTACCACTACTTAAGACGCAGACTCCGCCCAGCTTCTCGTTGCCCACAGTCGTTGTTGCATGTTTGAGCTCTGAGAGTCCGCGTTCATTCTGCCCATTGCACAATTGCGCCGCCGTTGCGTTGTTGTGACCTGGCACCTGTTGGAGTTTCGTCTCACGCCCTTAGTACGTGCTGCCTGCGAGCCAGCTGCTTTTGCACTCTGTTCCGATTGGTGCCCAAAAGTAAGTCGCATTCTCTCTATAATTCTTCCTCTTCTGCCGTCGCTGCCCCGCGCCCCGCGCCTCCCCCGTCTCTGTCTCCTCCCGCCGTCCCAGCCCTTCCTTCAGTGTTCGAGCTCCGGATCAGCATCGCCGCGGCGTGCAGCCGACCTTGCTGGAGCTGTCGCGCGTGTTGCTGTCGCGGTGCCCTCCAATCCGGCCGTATGGGAAGCCGCCAGGTTCAATTGCGCCTGTGGCCGGAGATATGATCGACATCAGGCCCGTGTGCCCCAACCCTTGCGTCATCGCGGATCCAGTTTCCCCAAGCTTCTGCCCAAGGCACACCACCACCACCACCACCACCAAGGGCAAGCGTGACGCCGGGCACCGTCGAAGCCGCTCACCAACTACTGCGTCACCCCGTCGCCGACCTCCGGTGCTCGCTTCTCTTGGTGCGAGTGCCGCGACTCATGCTCCCCGACCAATTGCCCCGCACTAGCTGTCCTTTGCCATACTGTCTGTATCCCCTGAACAGTCGAACCTCGACGCGCCACCCACTAGAGTCCGCAACCGCACTGCGTCTCAGCCCCACCACGTCCGATTCGGCTGCGATCGATCCAAGCTGCCCGACTTGTCCAGAGCATCCTAAATTCGAAAGGGGTCCGATGCACGGACGGGGAAATGGTTGACAGCCATAGTCGGAGAGGTCCCAACCAATCATTCACCTGCACCGCGACTCCGGCACTCAGCACCCCCGGTGTGACGCAATTGCAGGTTCCGCGATAAATCAGCTCCTATGTTTTCCATCGTCATAGGCCAGCTCGATTCGTCTCATAACTTCGGGCAGGCATCAGTCCCAGTTTCCTAGCCGGCGCACCAATAAATTGCTTGAGGTCACTGCATTGGATTGAAATCTTGATCACAGCCTCCCTAGTCAATTCTGGGAACTGGTCGCGAGGGCAGCCTACTATGCGGCACGAAGCTGTACACTCAGTCTGCAATAGCTGGATGCCTTGGGTGACGCTGCATGTCGATACTGTTTGTCTAGGCAAGCGAACCCGAGGACGCAAGCATAAGTTGCCAGCAACCACCGGAGCAAGCCCATGCGGATGCCATGTTTACCGCCACTCCACTGGGGGGAGCTCGTATTATCGGAACCGGTCGCCGAGGGCTTACTAACATCACTTTACGGGCTCGAACACTGATATGGGCATGCACTCTAACCGTTGTACGTTACTTACAATCATCCATCAGGTTCCGTGTTCTTCAGCACCCCGGCTTAGAATTATTCTGCTTGACCTCCCGGTCCCCTCTTCTTCAAATATACCCTCTTGCGTCTCATTGGCGTAACGGCAAACCCTAGACCTTAGACTCGGCTCCGGTTGCTGCCCATTGCGTTTGATCCTGCATTCGGACTTTGGCCGTCGGCGTTGCTGGTCTCTAATTTGTACGATCTGGATATCAGTCAATTGATTGCAAGGTGAGTCACAACATTTGATATTTCTGCACACACACATCACATCCCCTCATCGAGCCTGGGAAGTATCTCGAGATACCTAGCCCTCATTGGCTGATTCACTTGGATCTCGCGAAATCTGTTTCAATGACTACATCTAAGTGGTGTATGACCTCCGGCGTCGTCAGACTCGCGGGGTCAAGAGGCTTGGATTTGTTGGGCGCGCGGTCCCATATTCTCATTTGGCAGCTAGAATCTTCCCCTGGCCAAATCATTCGCTATTGATTTTCTGCAAGTGCAATCCTCATGACTCCAACTTATAACCACTACGCCGACTACATGAATTACCACAAGCGTGTCATGAGTACCCACTTCACACACAAGTCACTGTGTACGGCCGATGATCTTAGGTAACGGCTTGATTGGCTTGAGGAATCTGTCATAACACAATGTAAATAATCACGACTGGCTACCTTTTATTATCGGACTCCGGTGGTTCGCCGTTACCTTCTTCCCTATCATCGCTAGTTCATAAAGCCCTCGTCTTCGCAGCCTCAAGCGAAGGCCATTTCCCAGATCCAGTTGTCTCGGTCAATCAAGATGAAGCCAGCTGTGTATTTGAATGCCAATTGCTGACCAGGTATTACACTATTAATAGGCACCTATTTCGGCAGATTGCAACACTGTCGCTAGCCTAAATTTCGTTTGTCGCAAAGCAAATCGTCCTAGGTAAGCTATTATAGATCGTATTTGACACAATCTTCAGATTGAGACGGGGTCTTCTTCTGCAAAGCACACAAGGAGTTGTCCAACTTTCCTAAAGCACTGGGCACTGGAATACTTGTCCACTGAAATACAACGTTCCATAATGCCAATCTCGTTGTCTCGTCCTATACTTCCAAATACTGACCAAAACTCAGCGTTTACACACTAGTTTGCCTCCCAAATCTTAACATCATCGTTGTTTGCATTTGGTAAGTAACATTTATACGATCAACATGACGTCTTTCGTCTGCCTTTCCTTCGGCCGTTGTATTGCAAGATGCATCGACGAGGAACTCGATGTGATGTGGTACTGACATCGATACAGAAACAATGGACGGATTTAATGCCTTCAACGGCCAGCCGGCCTCAAATGGCTCCGGATCTCAAGGTGACAACGGGTCCCAAGGGCTTCCGCCTACCAACGGACAAAACGCCGGTGAAATTGCTCCTGGTTTTCAGAACGACTCTGCGCGTCAAACTCTATGGTAAGCAGCTAGCTTCTCTGTCATGGCGTAAGCCATTTCTTACCAACTACAGGATGGGTGAACTCGCCGGCTGGATGGACGAGGCTTTCATCCGCAATCTATTCAGCAATGCCATGAACGAGAACGTTCAGGTCAAGGTTATTCGTGACCGACACTCCGGGTATGTACTTCCTTCGCCCTGCTCTATTCCCTCTGATACGCCCCTGATCTTTGCCTGGAAGACTGACTCCCATGTGAACGCAGCAACGCAGGTTACTGTTTCGTTGAGTTCGCCTCACCAGAAGGCGCTCAGAAGGCGCTTGCACTTAACGGCACCTCGATTCCCCAAACCGATCGTGCGTTTCGCCTCAACTGGGCTTCTGGTGGAGGCTTGGTCGACCGTCGCGATGACCGCAGTCCCGAGTACTCGATCTTCGTTGGCGATCTTGGCCATGAAGTCACCGAATTTGTCTTGGTCGCCCTCTTCCAGAACCGTTTTCCCTCGTGCAAGTCCGCAAAGATCATGACAGATCAGCAAACCGGTCAATCCCGAGGCTACGGTTTTGTTCGATTTTCCAGTGAGGAAGATCAACAACGTGCTCTTACCGAGATGCAAGGCGTGTATTGCGGTAACAGACCTATGCGTGTATCACCTGCTACCCCTAAGAATCGGTAAGCAACACTGCGAATCCTTATAAAGGTAATATGCTTCTAAACTAACTTTAGGGAATCTAGTGGCCACCAAGGAAACCATTACGGCCAGTTTGGCGGTGCACAGCCCATGGTGGCTCCCCAAGCTCCTCACCACGGAGCAATGGGTGGTGGTGCGGCCTGGATGGGGGCTATCGGGGCTCAACCACAGCAAAACTACCAGTTCCAGCAACCGGCTGCATTCAACCCCATGACCATGAACCAATTCACGGACCCCAACAACACCACCGTCTTTGTAGGTGGTCTGTCCGGCTACGTCACGGAGGACGAATTGCGATCATTCTTCCAAGGGTTCGGTGAAATCACGTATGTGAAGATTCCACCCGGAAAGGGCTGTGGATTCGTCCAGTTTGTTCACCGCCACGCCGCGGAGATGGCTATCAACCAGATGCAAGGATATCCTATTGGAAACTCTCGCGTCCGTTTGTCCTGGGGTCGATCGCAGAACAATTCCGGTGTAGGTACTCCTTACCGCCCCGCCCCTCCGCCACCTCATTATTTCCCCCCGGGACCCGGTGGCCCTCCGGGTCCTGGTCCTGGTCCAGTTGCCGGTGGTCCTGGCGCTTACAGCGCTCAGGTTCCAGCTGCTGGCGGCCCCGGATCATTCAATGCTCCAGGCCAGGCTGCTGGTCCTGGATCTTATGGTGGTCAAGGTCAGCCTGCTGGCCCCGGTCCTTATGGGGGTCAAAGCCCAGCTGCTGGCGGTCACGGCTCCTTTGGTGGTGCTGGTTTCGGTCCTCCTGGTGCACTTGGCAACCAGGTATGTTCTGCTACGAATAATGTTGCTGGTCTCACAACAAACTGACTCGATAATCACAGTGATCCTACTTCGCACATTTTGCATCCCGGCGTCTTGCGTTTCTGGCGTTACGGCCTGGTCAGTTAATCCATGCATCGATATCTCGGGTTTCCTCCTGCATTGATTTTCGAATGATCTGAGGGAACGTTTTATGAATTTGTTCTTATGGTCATGAAACATACAAGTCCATTGCGATCAACGTCGAGCATGGCGTGCGGGGTACCGGTTGTGTTGCCATTTTACGTCGTGTTGTTGCACCAAAAAAGTAACTGGCGCTCTGGGTGGGGTGGTGATTCGCACATCAATCAACACCCATGATTTCCTACTATGATTTTTTCTTTTCTCATTCTTCGACCTGTTCCGAACTGGTCAATATCGCTCGATATTCCCTCTATCACACCTCAATTTGGCAGCATTTCCTGTTAGATCACACGGACTAGTCAGTTTCGTCTGCCCCCGCTCGTGACAGTTACCGATACCTTCATCAGAGCGTGGTCGTCTGCTTCGTTGTATCGTCTCGGCGCATACGTCTTCGCGATACCGTTGTCCACATAACCCAATACATCATTAGGAGGTATTTTGTGGCTTACCTTTTTCGGAGGCTGGGTTCACGGGATGAAAGTGTTTTCTTTTGTATGGGCAATGCTAGGCATGAATTCAGGCTTGATGAATGTCGGCATATGTGTACCTTTCGATCGGTCGATTTTAATTTTCTCTCCAACCAATACATGTTGCGTTGTTATTTAATCCTTTGTGCGCGTGATATTGAGCGACTCGTCTCGTTCCTGTGCCCATCCCCTTACTTTGCTTTCAACTGAGCAACCAACTAGGCAGTATACTGTCTTGGATCATTGTACCTCGACTGCGGATCATTTACAGATGCATATCTCTCACTGCTGCTCATTTGCAGCTGTAGTGCATTACGTTGGAAGTAGGATTTCCCTTTACTCGATGAGTTACTTGAGAGTTAACACAATGTGGGTGTAGGATTGTACCAACTATGTTTGATTGGCTATGTAAGATCCCTTGAACAATCGATGGCGGATGGCCCACATCACCGAACAAAGGGTTACTAACTAGGTCCTTCGTATCCTCTAGCAGATGGAGGGCGACGTCTATGAGACCTAGATTCCAGACGATTCAGATGTATTCGTTATTTCGAAATCTTCAAATTGGTAGGCGTCATATTACGGAGATGTCTAGCCCATCAACAAATCGGTTCGTACTCGGAGAACTACTTGGAAGAATGCTCATCGTCCGATGGTTATCACCGGTGCTCCCGAAATTTGCGTCTCTGGTCGGCCAAGCAAGTAAGTAAGTTTACGAGGAATGCCACAGCCACACGCACGCACACACACACATGGACATGAGCATCAAGATCTTGTGCCTACCTACAGCAGTAAGTAGCACTGATCCCTCGTTTCTCTCAGCCGATGGTCAGTCATGCCTCGGGGTAGCTCCACCACTCAAGGTTCCTTCTGCATGTGTTGGGAGGTAGAGCATCGGAGGTTGAATCCATGGCTCGGCCACTTGTGTGTGAAGAGATGTTTGATGATATTGGCATCTAAGGGAGTCTGTGCAGATACGCAATGTAAGAAGCCATGGCAGAATGTCCGTCTCGGTGATGTTTCGAAAACAACACGAACTTGAATATGCTTTCCAAGTTTGGTGGGTTGGCACGAGCTCGTCTATCAGCTTCGCTCCTGCTGCTCCAGTCTTTTTCGACGTGCTTTCGACGTGCATCTTCAATCGTTGGGCAAAGGTTTGACCGAAAAATGCAACTTGTACGAAGCTACGGCGAATAGGAAATTCGACATGTTCTCGACCGTCGGTGCCGATACCTCGACAGCGTAATTGGTTGAGAGCTATTGTCGTGCATGATTGGGGGGCCCTCACCTTTCTAGATGGGCGTCACATATTGTGTTCGCATCGTTCGCATCTTGCAAGAAGCGTTAAGGTTTCGATGCGCTTGCATGGCACTCATGCATGCATCTCTCGGTGGCTCGGATATAGGAATATGGAAATCCTCGTTCCAAGTACCGGTGCTCAAAGTACCGAATACACTCGCATTCGTACATGTACAATGCGGCGATGTCTAGAAGGTCACCACCGCGTGGGGTCTGGGATGTAAGCACTCAATCGGCAGTGATGCTAGCTGGGCCTGCAGTAAGCACATCCAGGGCTCAACCTGGATTTGTTCTTGAGCAGGGGTTTCCATGTGATATATTTCAATACGCTCGCGGGGTTAACAGTATTTCTGTTCGTATGCTGGTGATATTGGGCATTATCCAGCATCATTCGGCCCTATAGCCGCATACATGTGTTATCCTTGCTGGACGTAACTTGCCTTGGGATATCAGTACGAGCTTTGCATCTGCAAAGACGGCATGAACTAAGCGAGAGAGAGAAAGAGAGAATTAAAAAAAAAAGAGAATTTAAAAAGAAAAGGAGAAAAAGAGGCAATGGGGACTTTTAAGCAGCCCCCCATCTCAACAGTACGGAGTTTAGCTCGACGCCGAAGTGGTGGCACAGGTAGTCGCAGTAGAATGATGGAGAACCAGATCAAATCCCATTCGAAATGAGTTAAACGGCAGATTGCCCATTTATCTACCAGACCTCAACGTGTATCCGCAATTTCCGTACTTTCCGTACTGTGGTGTGTTGAATGCAGGAAATCGGGCATGTCGGCGGACGGCTGGGGTCCAGCCAATGGAAACGAGGCTCGAATAGAATTATTGTTCGTATTTTTATTCTCGTTATCGTTCTGCTGTGTCTCTCGGAACCGATGGGCCGTCGGTCCCGAGGGGTACCTATTGTGTGATGCTGCGAGCCTTGTTCAACCTTTGGGTTGCCGCAATATGTCAGTTGACGCAACCTCAATGGACTGGAATTCCCCCAATCCCACGTCCGAAACACACGGCTGCGCCTCGCGCCGTGCGCCGATGCTCACCTAGGTACAGTCCAGGGCTCTTGAGCGTTTGCGTAATGACATGGCCCGCTTACATAAAGCATACACATACTTTCTCACGTTATAAGTTGCGGGCTGCATACAAATAGCCGTGCCGACATGCCCTCTTTTCCAATCATGTCTTACATGTCTTGTTGACTCACGAGAAACGTACGTGTCTTTCAGAATTTGACTCTGCTCTCTAAGTGTGTTTCAACTCTTTCATGTACCCTCGAACTTCCGATAAAGCCCGACCATAGAGCTCAACATATAGGTGCGGGGAAAAATCATTGCGCAAGCCGTGGGCAATTATTAGCATCATCATCATCATCATCGTATGTTATCAAAGTTCAGAGGCCACAGGACACCACCAGGGTATCCATTTGCCGATTCCACGCGCGTTCGCGGGGCTTGACCAACAAGAGACAACAAGTAAAGATAGGTGGGCTTGGGGCAGGGCAGCAGTGAGGGACGCTATGAGGACATCAACAGTTCCCAACAGAGCCATCTTGCTCCTTGTTCTTGTCGCCTTCGGTGAGAAGAAGTGTTTTTTTACTTATTTCCGTGATGCCTTTTGATTGACAAATTGTTTTATTTTATTTTTTTCTACTAGTAAGAGAAGGGATCGCAAGAAAAAGACGAAAAGATGAAAAGTAAAACTGACGCCTTGATCCAGCAATAAGACGTGTCGCTTCACAACCTCCAGGATATGCCGGAATAGACACGGGCGGCGATTACCCCCCCTGGGCTTCGCCCTCTTATACTTCCGGTTCCGACGACGATGGCGATTTCAATACGGATGACGGCGGCAGTGGCAGCGGGTTGACGCCCGACGAAGGCAACAGGAACATAAGCAGTGGCATTGGTGCGACTCCGACCCCGCCTCCGCCGCAAACGGGCAGCTTCCATGGCCCCCCCGGCGGCGGCGATCCGCGCGACCACGGCAACGGAGAAGGAAACAACGAGTTCGGAGAAGACGCCTTCAACAACACGCTGCGCGCCGCAGGCTTCTTCACCTGCCGCGTCGCGCACGGCGTCCTCGCCACCCTCGCCTTCGTCTTCCTGTTCCCGCTCGGCGCCATCCTCCTGCGCTCGCTCCCCGGCCGCGGCGCGTTCCACTCGCACTGGATCCTCCAGGTGGTCGCATCACTACTATACATCATCGCGGCGGCGCTCGGACTCTACATGGTGGCCATGGTGCCGACGCCGTCGGGCGCCGGCGTGTTCGACCGGGCGGGCGGCGGCAGCGCGCACCCCGTCATCGGCATCGTGCTGCTCGTGGCCGTGATCCTCCAGCCGCTCTTCGGCATGCTGCACCACCGCGGCTTCAAGCGCACGGACGGGGGGCGCACGTGGGCGTCGTACGTGCATCTCTGGAACGGCCGGCTCGCCGTGACGCTCGGCATCATCAACGGCGGGCTCGGGCTCGTGCTCGCCGAAGTCGACGGCGCGCCCGTCGTCGTCTACGCCGTCTTCTCGGTCCTCGTTTGGCTGGCCTGGCTCCTGGTTACCTTGCGAAGGTACGTCAAGATCGGGCGCAGAGGCGCCGACGCGGCCGCTGATAAGGAGGAAAGGGCCATGATCGTGAACGCGGGCGGCGAGTTTGCCACGGATTCTCCTACTCCGCCTCCGCCAGTCTCGGAATCTGCTGCCGCGCGACACCGACGGTCTATACTCCCGCCTCCACCACCCGCTGCCGCTCCCGCAAGCGGTGCCAACGAGATGGCTGCGAACGAAGCGGTACCACCCATGTCTATGGCCAGGACCATGTCCATGTCTACCGTCGTGGCCGAGCCGAGCCCGCCGTATACGCCTGGCCCGGATTATCACCAGCACGTCGCGCGGATGCGCCAACAGCGGGGCATTCCGGATACTGCTACTGCCCCTGCTGCCACTAAGGAGGAACAAGAAGCTGAGCCCGGGCGCGATGACGTGTCGTTTGTCGCGGTGTCGATCAGCGAGATGCGCAGAGGGCAGGTATAAACAAGGCTTGCCTGTTGCCTTGCTGATTACAGACGGGGAAAGATCTGAGACTGGTGCATTGTTAGGTAAGTAAGTCCGTGGTCCGGGCATTTTTGGTTTTACTCTCTTCTCACTTACACTTTCATCAATTACTTTCGCTGACAATTTCCCAAGAAGGCGAATCTGAAGTTGATTTTTGTATTATATAATTATAGGGAGGGTGGGAACAATTCATGTATCTCATACCCTCGACGACATGTTTATTCATTAATTCATTCATTTCTTATCATTCCCTTGATTTTTCAACATTTGCTTCTTTTTCTTCTTCGGGTCAGAAAACGAGCCCAATGGAAATCTTCAGGCAAGAGCTATTCGATTATCATTTGCGGGATCTGGCTTATCCATTCATGTACTATCTCCTTATTCTTCTTGTGCGTGAGATGTTCGACTACACCGTGTGGGATACGGCCACCTAGTACACAGACAGTACGATTCAGGCACGAAGTAGGGTGCACACATATAAGGACACCCAATGGCTAGATCGATCGGCGGGTGCGCACTTCGTTTTTTGACATTGTGTATTATTTCATCTGCCTTTCCTTCCTTCATGTGCGGGGGAATAATATGTCGGATTACGAGATACACAGGGCCGTCCAGCCTCAGTGAGTTAGGGCGTTTTGCGTTCGGCGCAAGTATCTATCTAGCAAATGATGTTAGCAATAATCACAAGCTTGGTCAATACTTAATGTATACTTAGAACTCTCATTTGCTTCGAGGTGGCTTGACCATCCGTTTTTATTTATTAGAGTACACAATTTACATGAACTGAGAAACGAGGTTCCAGCAATATACCTAGCTACCGCCAAACAGCGCGATCATTCCATCATCAACTCCCAGCAAAGAAGATCCTAGCGAAATAGCAGCACACAGTCAAATGCCCGTTCATTTTCTCGACAATCTTGACACCTAGAAGAGCGTCCTACCATATAAAATCAGTTCTCAACATTGCCATGGCCTGAAGTCTCGGAGAACCTTGGGGTCTTGTGCTTCCACCACCACCGTAACAACCATAACAGTAACGAGTCAACTCATTTCCTATCAACCTCGGCATAGGCACGAAGACATTCCGGTTGCCACATTACGCTCATCACACCTGCATTCCCGTCATCGGGCAAGGAGGATCATCAATGGGAATCCTCAGACTCGCCTTGTTCCCGAATATCCGCTTGAATGAGCTCATCGAAGTCATCCACATCATTCGCATCATCCGCGTGACTGCTTACCGCACTTTCTGCAGAGGCAGGCTCGCCCAACAGTTCCAATGCAGGTGCAAAACTAAGGTCGCCGCGGAGCAGCACTTTATAGACACGAGACTGCCTGTCCATTGCGTCAGGAGATCGAGATTTGTTCCAAGGCTGGCCGCTCGGGTTAAATCCGACTAATTATAACCACTGTTAGGGTCGACTCTGAATATTCGACAATAGGGGATGAGGTAAAGGATTTCTCACTCAGAATGCGCATATATTCCTCGGAAAGTTTGCGAAAGTTTGCTCGCATGATTAGTTCGAAGTCCTATCAACAATCAGTAGCCAATTCTGGCACGTGGAGTGAAACCGTCGTGGTAATTAGGACTTGGCAGATCCCAGGCGATGAGAACAGAGGGAGATAGCATGTAAGGGAAGATGGGATGCTTACGTTTTTCAAACTATCACACATGTCATCTAGGTGTTTTCTAACAGCTTCCGTGGCATCATCGAACATAGAGTTTCGAACAGTCTCAACGTGATCCATCATCATAGCCTTCATGCGTGCGTATGAGCCAGTACCATGCTCATCAGTGCAGTACACATAGGCCCGATTCATAGCATTAAGTATTGCGGGCGTAAATTCCCGGTTAGCGGCTCGCTGTTTTTCAGTGATCGAGTCGGAAAAGGTTGTTGGGATCTCCTGTAACTCGCGCGCAACTGCGAGGAAGCCGCTCGATAGAGTAGCAAGACTAGTGAGATTAGTACCATTTCGCTCTGCTCGAGATTTAGCTGCTTCATGAAATTCTTTCATAGTCACTACCACGGTATCTGCGAAGGTCTTCAGCAAAGACGGAATGCGATTCTGGAAAGCTCGCTCCCAACCAGGCGCTAAGTTGCGAGAGATCGGGTCAAAGAGATCTTGGTTGAAGTCTCGTGGCCCACAAGCACCACTGTACACCCCTGAACGACGGACAGTGGCCTTGTAAGTTGACCAGAACAAGCCACCTTGACTTCGGGGAGCGCCCCAAGAGTAGGCAGTCGTACAGGCATCATCGATCGCAGAAGGCATGGATGTGCTGATTCTATCGAATATTTGCTCCTGAAAAGTCGCCCGAAGATCGTCTATCACCTGCTTCGTGGCTGTTTCCAGCCCCTATAACGACGAGTCAATAATTATGGTTCAGATGCCCGCATTATCACAAAGCAATCGCACATCTCATGTTGGACTCAAGAGAAAGAAAGGGAGTATTCATTTCGAGTTACATGGTTTAGCCACATAAAAATCCCGACACCAATATCAGGTAACATTGATAACTGGCCCGCCCCTCACAGTGGAACGAACCGGGGTATGACTTGAACATACCTCGTCTAGATGATCCAATAGCTTCTGGAGATACAGCAGCTCTTTTTGTTTCTCTTCGTCTGTCAGTTCTATCCCATTGCCATCGTCCTTAGACCACAGCTTCACCGAGTTGACCAGAGAGAAAAGATCATTCAGAAAACGTCGACAATGTCTGCTTCGACCGGCTTCAGTCAATTTCTTGGCATGTGTCTGCAGCCCTGGTATCTCAGTATCATCCGTGGACAAGAAGCCATCGCTTCGGAAGTCGTCTTTCTCTAGCTTTCCGGTCAACTTTTGGTAAGCGCGGCTGCTGACACAGAATACCGGAAGACTACGAGCCATTTTGTCGTAGTCTCGAACATCTTGTTCAGGGTCAAACGTGGCCTCATCATGTTCTGCAGAGTTTTCATGGTCCAGCCTGATTTATTGTTAGTGACTCGAAATTGCGAGATTAACTAGACCTGTAGGAGATGCACTCGAGTGCAAGGGGTTTTGGGGGGGGTGGATGAACGATTGTGGATCAGGGCTTAACATTGTCCGAAGACTGAGCTTTGTAGTGATGGCGGGGGAAGGTACGAAAAGTGTAAAGATAGCCTACTCTTTGATACCCATAGCAAAATCCTGCTGGATAGCGCCCTTTGAGTATTGGTTGCGCCCTTGGATGCAGATCGCCTTGAAACGTGCAGTCGTCATCTCTCGCTCATCCCGGGCTACCTTGGATTCTTGACGCAGTTCAGCAATTTGGGCATCGATTGTTCGCCTGTTTTTTCGGATGGCCTTCCGCTCTTCTCTGAGCGAGGAAATCTTGTCTTCGATCTGCTTGTCTGTAAGCGGCTTGCGGCTCTCATCGCCATCCCCAGCAAGCCTCGATCCCTCCGGGCCGCTTGTGTGGCCTTGACCTCGTGCTCGCTTTTTCGGATTGGTTGATGGTGTGTAAACGGTCTTGCCTGCAGAATGTTGATCTTGTAAGTCTTCCCACTTCTCCGTCTCTAGCTCACAATTGTTGAAGTTGTCTTCCAGTCTTGATTTGGCTACTCTGAGTTCAGAGATCTTGGCCTTGCAAGACTCCATGGTTTCATCCATCGCTTGAGCAGTAGACCAAAACTCTTCGAATTGGTCTTCCAAGCCAAGGCTTTCGGCTGCCTCGGTAATCGAGATGTCATCTGTCTTGGAGCATATGAATGTCACAGCGGAATATGTTCCATCATATTTGAGTTGTCGCTTGAAGTGATCGCCTAGTAGAGACTTCGCCGTCTTGTCATCCACTGCTCGGGTAATGGGAGCAACAATCCAGAGGCCCGTACAAGACTTCATGTAGTTGGCTGCTACAGCCGCTCGAGCTGGATTGGAGTCCTGCACACCGGGCTATTGAGAATATTCAGTCAGTGTCAGGTCGATGGCTAGATGCGTTTGACAAAAGAAAAGCATCAAACTCACCAGATCGACAATAACTGCGCCTGTTGAAAGGGCATTTGCCTTCGTGTAGATGCGGACCACTCTGATGAGCGGCCAGTATTCCATTGGAATATTTTCCTTCTTTCTCTGGGCGACAGAGCCAGTCGATTTCTCCCGACTGTCGACATAGTGCTGCATCTTGTGATAGAGCTGCTCGGCAGTTTCTTCCCCCAGAACCTTTGTCGTTCCGAGTATACCTCTCACGGCGGGCTCACGGGCAAGTTCTTCAGGGTCAGCTTGGGCAAGCATCTCTCTAGTCTTCTGGGGGTAGACGGCTCGCACTTTTGCATACGCAATACCGGCTTCGGTGTCAGTCTTAGTGGCCTCCCGAGAGACCTGCCCATTGCCATCCAAGAGATCACTGAATAGGATCTGGAGCTCTCGAGCCCATTCTTGCGGCGATATGAACTCGATTTCAGCGCGATAAAGCTCGCGCGGGTCGTCGGAGTGATTGAAGGAGATCTCGCTTGGAGAGGCTGTGCATGCTCGCAGGCAATTGGTTGGCAAAAGTCTAGAAAAATAGGCATTAGATCGGCTGAGACCATAGTAATTACATGGGGCCTGAGGGATGAGGGATGAGGGATGAGGGATGAGGCACTTCAAAGGGGCTTGGGTTCGATAGAAAAGCAGGATGGCCGGCTAAAAGAGAAAGGACAACGAACTTCTCCTCGTCAAGCAAGGCATTGATGACAGAGCTTTTGCCTGCACCAGTGTTCCCAACAACGCCAACGACAGTGCGAGCAGGGGTGGCGCGCTTCTGAAGATCAGTGATAGCGTCGATCCAGTGGTCTGTATCTCGGGTTTCGCAGGCGCTCAGAGCGTCGTGTAGTTGATCGAGAAAGTAAGAAGCGACTCCAACGCCCTTCTCGAGAGCATCGAGAGCATCTAGTGAGGTGCTCACACACAGTCGCTCGAGGTGATTCGTCTCGATATTGGCGGGCTCATCGCTGCCGGGACTGTCCGCCGACTCTTCAACTTCGGGGTAGTCGGAAAGGGATGCATCGTACACGATCTCGGGCTTCACCCTGGTGTTGTGGGCAACTCCGGGGGCCATGGATTGCTCCGGCTCCACCGAGGGGCTCGCAGTGTTCTGATTCTCCATGATGGTTTCAAGAAGATGGGAACATTATAGCCCACGCAGCGGCAGAGGCGAAAGGAAGGGTGGTAGGTGGTAGGTAGCGGAAGTAAGGGTGCCCGTGGTGGGTAGCAGGAGGAGGGTTGGTAGGTAGGAGGTTAGGTAGCGGTAGGAGTGTTGGTAGCGGGTTGCAGTAGGAGGGGGGGTGCGATGAAATATTATGTGCAGCTTGTTCGTCCAGTGAGGCAGGCAGGAGCAGCAGGTGCGAGGCACTTTTGGTGCTTTCATGTCCTACTTCCAAGTTCCTACGTGTAGGTTTCATTCACACAAACACAAACACAACCCAAGGTTCCCGTAGGCCCATTGCTTTTATATAGTGAATGAGTAAAGACTGGTTGCAAAGTACATATTGCTACCTTCCCAGTACTAGGATCCCCTGTTCTGACGCAACTGCTTGATCAATATTTTCAACGTTTAGCTGTGTATCGATATAAGTAACTATCCGGTACTTAGACCTGCCTCCCTGATCCCTTGCATCAAGACGCGAACTAGGTATTACGCGCTCCCACGTTTCACGGTTGCCAATAGCGATAATCTTGCCAACGCGTCTTACTGGCCAATCGCCTCTACCTAGGGTAGGTACCCTAAGGCATGGACTACCTGCCTAACTTCAAGCTTCTATGCAGATAACAACCATCTTGCACCAGGTCCACCTCCATCCGACGTCACAACGCTTGTTCAATTCTACCTACTGAACTACTTATAAGTTTCCTCGCCCAACGTTCCCCTTCTCTGAAGTTCCGCCACCAAAACTTTCGGCTCTCCCTCTTCGTCCGCCTGCCGTGCCATTAAATACAACAATCCCATCCTATATCCACAGTTCCACAGTTCCAGGTCGAGAGGCCTTTCCCTGAAAAATGGGAACTCGGGCCCTTGAGGTCGTTCGCTTCCGCGGACGGTACTATATCCGCTATCATCAATTGGACGGTACCTATGAAAACCTGGGCGCCGGGATGATCTCGGGCATTCCTACTAATGCGAAGAGATATCAAAGTACGCCATGTCGCAACCACTACCTCTCCTACCACGCACTGACGCTTTACAGAATGGCTTGAGAGAGAGCGGGCTTATTATGCGTCCCGAGAAGCCCAATTGGAAAGGGATTTTTACGAGATCAAGGATGACTCTGTGCAAGGCTTTTCCGCCTCCGAGTATCTTATAGCGCCTCCCTCTGAGCTCCCAAGATTTCATAGATATTCTACCGGTAACGTCTACATCCTCAATCTTGACCGTGAAGTTTTCACAGTAGGATTCGGCATGCACTGGAAGCTGGGGAACTTACCACAAAATAATCTATGGATCAAAGCCATCACCGACAGCGTTTACGGATGGGAGCCGACCATTTCACTCGACAAGTGCCCAGATGAGCATATAGCTTCACCAGCGTTGGAGTTGCCCGAGGAGAACCGTTCTCTGAGATACCCTGCCCGCATTGTAAACCCCAAGACAGGCATCTTCGACGCACGGAAGGCATTTCTCACCCGAATGATGGCCGAGGTGCTAATTCAATATAAGGACGATATCGTGTACTTGGGAATGGAATGGGCACCCGATTCGTTTCCGTTTCGCGAGCTGATCTATTCGCTTGTCTCAATTGCATCTGACAATGCCATATTCTTCTCACTACCCACTCAACAATGTCACCCGGTCGACTGTCGACTGTTTGAGCGTTGCCCGTCGAGCGATATGCATATGTATAGAGCAGATAAACTCGTCCACGGCAAATGGGCTGGTCGTCACGCTCCGCTATTGCTGTTCGGCTCTCCGTGCCATCTACCAGGCAGCCCCCCAGGTGTGTCACCACCAGAAACAATGTATTGGCTGGGAGGTGTGCTTGTCAGTCTGGCTTTGACAGTTGATGGCAATGCCATAAGTCAAGCAGTCGATTGGGGCTTTGGGCAGGGACGTGAGAACTTCCAACTTGTTGTGCTGAGTCTCTTCCAAGCAGCTTTTGCAGAGGTCTCTCGGGGAGGAGCTGGTGAGGAACCCATGGTCAAAATCACCGACCCCGTCAATCTATCACCTATGCGCCACTCATATTGTATGAGCACCCATCCACGCGAGCGACCAGAACTCAAAGACGGTGAGCGTCACCAGCGTAAGCACGGGCTGTTAATTATGGACGCAAACTGCACAGGAACAGTGCGAAGAATGCAAACCCACTTTGGCGGGCTCGCAGCGCTTGTGAACTTCTTCGAAGTTGCTGCCAGTCGACGAGCATATTCCAAATTGGCAGGAAGGCTTCCCACTGAGCTCTATGACCGCATACTGGATTTTGTGGACTACGAAACGTGGAAGGTCTGCACTTCCGTTTCGACAGAAATTCGCGACTCTTGTCTGCGAAAGTATAGAATTGACGAGAAGACGAGGATCGTGAGAGGTCCTTTTGTACGTTCTGAGACGAGACGGCAACGCAGGGAATTACGACTTAGTTTTGACTTCGAAGACATGATTAAGGGCAAGGTGCGCTCTACCATGCAGGTTCCGACCGATTCCTTCACGCGAAGGCACAATTGGATGCCATTTATCGGCAGTGATCGAAAAGCTCTCATGTCGTGTGCGGATGTCCAGTTTAAGTCGGCGGGGGATGCACCACTAGAGGACATTCAGTCGGAGTAATATTGATGCTTCAAATCAGTCATCCTCAGGCCGGCGATTTGCATGTCTCTCCTGGCTGGCTTTGTCCTTCGCGGAGTGATCAAAAGAAGTTTGGGAAAGATGCGAGCTACGGAGCGGCCCACTGCCAAAGGGACTCACAATGCCATTCGCAGTGAAGCCTGGCGTTTTCTTGATAGATACCGCAGACTTTCTGTCTCGCTTTTCTTCGGTATCCTATCTTTATCTAAAAACCCAGCACCTTGTTACTAGTTGCTACTATTTGATGCGAGTGTTCACTCCAAGCCAAGACGCCTCCTACGTCTCGGGCATTTAGAGCCCTGCTACAGCAAATGGTATCTATCCTTCTTTCTGGCCTAGATTTGACGGCGGCGATTGAGATATAACCAGCTGTGTGAGCACTCAATATTATTCGCATGGATTTGAGGGGGCTTTCGATCTACACTGGGAGGTAATAGATAGCCAAGAGTAGCACGGAATTTACTAGACTACCTAATATCTGATAGTGTCCCAAGCATTGAAGCCTTGCGCGTGACCTCAAGGGCAAAGATCGCCAATTAGGGGCTGCATTTGACAGCCCTGCAGCCATCCATTTGCCCGCTTCCCTCCAAATACATACTAGAACCACGAGCAGAGAAAACAGTAAATGTAAATGTAAAAATGGTCTCTATCACAATCACGAACCTTGTTGATTTCCACGTGCTTGTGTGCGCTACCTGCTTGGTACTGCGCAATGCCTTCTTGATTTCGACTAACTCAATTGAGGGTGAAGCTGCGCACCCAACCACTTGTTAGTCAGGACTTGATCGAATGCGACGAAGCAGCAAGACAGTTCCTTGCGCATATACCTGCCGACAACGCACGTCTTCTTCTTTTTCTGTCATAAAGAGAAGTTTGTAGTGTCTCCCTATGGCCTATGAAAATACCAACCAGCATTGCGGCCCAACGCCGAGCACACTGGGCATGTTTTCTCTAACAAGCTACCTACTGGCGGGGTTCTTGCTTACCCACATAAGCACCCTCCTGTACGTGATTGACATTGCATCTCGCCAATCTCGATAGCACCCCTGCGGCCATGCGCATCATGAATCCAGTGATGATACGCAGCCGTTCGACAGTCTAGAAGACGCGATCTGCAGTCTGCCACTTACGTGCAGTTATGTACCCAACTATTCCCACTGGACCCAAGTGGGCCTGAGTTTTTTGCTCTCGTGGAATGAGACATCTTTTCAGCTGCGTTCGAAGGGATGCAATAGGGTTATTCGATCTGCGTATTACCTTAATTGAAACCCTTCCAGGTTAAGGTACTATTTCGACACGGCACGGAGATCCGAACCGCAGGAATTCGGCTCCATGACCGCGATGGCGACATGCTTCCGCATTCACGTTTACGGGATAGCCGTGGTGCCTACGCAGGAAACGACCTAGACAGGCATCTTTTGTAGTCTTGTCCATCCATCGTTCGTCGTGTTCCCGTTCCCAGTTAATCAATTATTCCCTCCGAGTCATCCTCTGTTCCAGTCTACCTCGCCGGCGCGGTCGGCGTCGTCCGCCGGTATGCCAACCCTAGATCATGGACTTCAATCCCCGCGCTACTGAAGCATACCTAATGTAGGGAATTTTCTTGGGTCCAATGCACTTGATGTGCTGCTCATTGGTATGCCGATGGAACCACATTCAGCCTGGTGAGCGGGGTGTTCGCCCGGCCGCGATGTTTAACCGATTGCGTAACGACCCCAAAAAGCAATTGTCTCCTTGCCATCAACGATCTTGGCCTTTCGAACCGTCCAGATCATTAATCTAATCTATTTGCTCAAGGTCACCAGAATGCCGGCTTTTCTCTGAGTGGTCCGCTATGTAGCAGTAGCATCACGCCACAGGACGCGCAGAGCTGAGGTCTACCAGATCCAGGGGTGGTGACATCAAAGGTAACGTTCATTCTTGGTCTTTGTGTGAAGCATAACCAGCACAATGCCAGGCACAACTTGTCCTGAAGTGCCGGAATGGGGTATCCCGCGAGGCCAGCAAGACTGTGACTAATGGTTTGATTCGTATGGCCCTTTGATTCGTCCGCCCTGACTTCCCTCGACACTACGTATAGTATATAGACTGAGGAATATGGCACACGAAGACGGGCTTAGCCGCAGGTCTTGGAGCTGTTAGCAACCTATTATAGCGCTTCTCCAGATTGCATCGTCAAGCAGTCCTAGGTCTCTACGTCCGCCGACCTTGGCCGTTGTCGGGGTCGCACAAGTCCCGGGCTCTTTCGAGATGGAATTGGCCCTTTGTGACTGACATTTTTAGAGTAAACACCGTGCTTAGCTCTGTGATATTGGCCATGGTTATGTGTTAAGCTTTCCAGAGTAGGAAGCATACTGATTGATATAAAGCCGATTCCCTGTTTGGTAGCCTATTATCATCTCTTGTACAATAATTGTGTGGTGTTGAACTGCTTCGCTTTCACATTTGAACCTTAGAAGGACTCTATACGCATGATGGTGTTGAGATTTCATGGCGGTTGGGCTGCCCTTGGGGCATTGAGCTTCTTGAATCCCAATGTTTTAGCACAGAATTACCCACTCGTCACGGACTCGCGATGTAATTGCTATCGAACTAACACGACAACTTCTCATTACTTCCGAAATCATAAGTTCTTCGATTTCCGCTCATTATCGCAGTATGCCCGTGTGCCCGCCCCAATAGAGACCGCCCAGGAAAGCGCAGATGCTCCTCCAACAAGTGCATATTTCCAATCGCCGGATTGGACGGGGGCTTGGTCGATCCAGAGTTGGAACAACAGCGCACTGATGGGCGGAGACTCAGACGTGACAGGGAGCGACGCAACTGTGCTTATGGTCAACTCCCCCAACAACATATATATACAACATAACGACGACCACAACCCAAGTTCCAATACGTATCTCGTCATGCGGACGATGCGCCACGAAGACTTCCAGTCTGCAGCTGAGATCGAGTCCGGCTCGCTCAACTATCAGTATCTGTCTTTGCGCATGTTTGCTCGAACGAGGGGATCGCCAGGGGCTATCACAGCGATGTTCACCTTCCGAAACAGTGACACGTTGACGAAAGTTCAAGAGTCAGACTTGGAGATCAGAACGAACGACCCTGTGAAATACATTCAATACACTAATCAGCCGAGCTGGAATGAGGATGGCAATATCCCCCAGGCTACACGCAACGTCAGTCTGCCTAACAAGCTGGGCTGGAGTGACTGGCAGTATCACCGCATGGATGTGAGTTGGGTTTTCCATATTGTTCACACGAGCACGGCAAGCTGTCTATAGCTCGTCACGAACTGATCGCTTGATATTTCTACACATCAAAAGAGTTCCATACCCCCTATGGCTTCCAAAACGTGCTAACACTATACCTCAGTGGACACCAGGTTCTACGAGCTGGCTCGCAGATGGGAAGCTCGTCTCTTCCATCCAGTTCCAGGCACCGAAAGATGCCAGCCAGGTCATCTTCAACTCATGGAGCGACGGCGGGACCTGGAGCGGGAACATGAGCGTGAACTCGACCGCAGAACTGCAGATCCAATGGATCGAGTTCGTGTACAACACCACGGACAGCGGCACCAACACACCCAACCCGCCCTATCAACCACCCTGGGGATGGCCCCCCGGAAATGCCCCCAGACCACAATTGTGCGCCAACATCTGCTCAATTGACCAGACTTCGAAAACCGGTACACCTGTTCTGGTGCAAGAGCCGGGAAGTATGCTACCCCTGTTCACACTGACAATGGTTATTGAGTCATTCTCCCCGAGGTGCTTCTCGAAACTTTGCTGACGTGCGCTTCTTATCAAAGGTCCCCCGAACCCAGGCCCTGGTAACGGTAATGGCCCTGGAACCTGCCAGTCTGCGAAGTATGGACAATGTGCCGGCAAGGGCTGGAGCGGGTGTGGGACATGTGCTTCAGGCACAACTTGCAAGTTCCAGAACGAGTACTACTCACAATGCCTTTAATTTTTTATGTTCTTCGATATATCTACTTCTTTTTGGTTTCATGCTGGAGATGGGAAAATTCGGATCGGGTAACCGGGGGGTCTTTTGGTCGTACTTTGCATAATTAAGCTACTTCTTCATCACAATTCTCGCAGAATGATGTCAATTTTATGTGACTATAATGTTCTGTGAGAAATACTCAACTACCCAAGTATAGTTTCCCGCATAGGAGAAATCTGAGAGTTGCCCTTACATAGAGCGCGTAGCTAGTGACGTACTTCCCTAGCTGTGGCCTCTTCGAGTAGAAACGAACGCTGCGCTTCGTGAAATACATTCAAATGCATGTTGGACAGCAGACTTTCTATAACGATATATCTGTTTGTGGTTGTTCGGCGATTGTTCTAGCAGCGACCGAATGGTCATGGATCATGGTCTCACCCTCGAGTATCGTCCGTCAGTCAATGAGCAGTCCATCGCAATTGATTTTGAGATTCCACTGTCGGAAATAGTAATCAATTGAACATTAAACATGCGGAATACCGTCGTTATATTCACTTTCTACGCGATTGCGCCGTAGTCTTGTTCCACGGAGTGACTGAAACATTGGCAATACGTGTAACTACCGGACGCGACGCGACTGAACCATGCCCAAATGAGTGATGACTAAGCCGGTCTGCCCACGACAACAACGACAGCAATAATGCGCAATCAACATTACCAACTCAATCGTTTCAATCGCAATGGTGTTTCAAGTTTTTTTTTTTTTTTTTTTTTAGGAAAATTTACTGTCATTATGAAGCATATTGCCTGAAACTTTATTACCAAGCAAGCCACTGCCGCCGACATTTGACTGGCGCCGTACAACGAGTCCTATTTCCATTACCGTCAATCCAACTGTGTGGTGGCTTTCAATAATATTCAAGTCAATGATTAGAATCGTTTATTAGTTTGTGATCTTTTATCGTTGCTATGAGTTTCCAGTGATATGGAATAGTCTTCTGATGGTAATGTTGTTTATCAAATAACTATGTTCAGCTTGGCTAAACATATCCACTGTACTGTATTAATTGTCGTGTAACTATCATGGTTCAAAATGAGGTAAATAATCCTAGACGAAGCATTCTCATGCATATGGGACAGATCAATAGCATTTGTCAAGATATTCAGTATTCGCCCAATAAGTTTTAGGTAAAATGAGTTGTATTGGACCATCAAGGGCTCATATTGACTCGAACATAAAGTAGAAATGGAATGAAAAAAACAAATCAGCTATACTAAGCCAAAGGTAAACTTTATGTAATGAATATAATGGTATGATTTTTGTTAAATCTAGGATAAGTTTAACTGTGTATATTATAATCGACTCTAACGTGTACAAATAACTGTGTGTAGGGAAAGGGCAAGCGTCTCGCGCCAGACGTCTTAATAAGGGTCAAACGACTACATTCAGGATAGGTTGTGATAGATATATTCATTACCTATAAGAGGGATTTTTTAATTAAAAAGAGAGCAATAAAATATGAACCGAGAACCTAACAAGATGGAATAAGCATAGGATTATTATCAGTATATAAAAGCCGAATGAAACCAAGTAAGTGTAAAACATTTACTAAGCAGGTGATATTCAACTAGATAAGATTGATTATGAAGAACGTAAATATAGCCAACTGTCAGGCTAGGCTGGCATTCATCCAGCGATATTTGAAAAGCGTTCTCAGTCTTGGAGCCCAGGATAATGCGATCGTGTCACTCGAATCCGGGAAACCGTGCTATAATCAGGGAACGTAGAATGATAATTATCAAACATCAAGACCAATATGAAAGAATCATTAAACACAAAAATAGTAGTTGAGTAGGTGAGTAAGCGAGTAGGTGCGGTTGGGATAAGTAGATGTTGTTCTAAATTAATTAAACATCAATCTTGCTGTACAACCTGAAAGCTTAATTAGTCATAAGTGCTCAATATCATATCCGCAGCGGTGTATCAAAGACGTTTAAAGACTTGTCTATGATATAACCCAACAGTAATGTTCACGATAGGCAGTTTATAATAGCATACTTGCGGCAAATGAGCAAACGCAATGAATATTTCCCAGGCAGATCAGTGGTAAGGGGAGATCAGGAGTGTTCGCTTCTTGATTTACTCATAGCGGGATCACGGTGGTGATCAACAGATCTAAGACCAACACAGACCTTTACTTGCCAAATGATGAACATGTAGTATGTAACGATGTACGTCTGTACAAATGTTGATTAGTAAACTGTGGCATCTATCTCGAATTGTGGTCATAAAGTCATAGCACAAAGGAACGAAAACTGAACTCCAGTATCGGCTAAGAAACCTCCAAACGTCACGATGCAGGGCCTCAACCAGTTTGAAGACAATGCTGAAAATCGATTCAATTCAAAACAAAGATCCGAAAAACAACATGATGAGCTCATAACGCAATGACAGCTTCTCTAGCTTGGTGACACTAAAATCGAACCACTTCATTGTGGCATATCTCCATGATTTCACCCACATGTAGAGACTCGGCATCATGGTTCGTACATATCACGTGTACATGATGACCCGTTGGTTTGCCTTAGTCGACAGAAGAGTCCCAAAGGCCTCAAATGACAGGCCACCACGTAAGCAGTCGCTCTCACGAGGGATGACGCACCCCAATGTTTACTGTAGGGATGTCGGTCGAGGCGCCCCATTACGCCATTAAGGGTCCGAACGGGCTTGACAGAATCACCCATGGCAACCGAGCGTTATTGACTTCGAGACGCGACTGCCGCCATCCTGTAACTTCATCGACGTGTCTCGAATGCAGAAGTCGGCAGTTTAATGTGTTTGCAACTCGAGCCACCTCTGCAGCTCCCGAAATCGATGCTGATCTGGTTGGTTCACCTGCACCTGAGCTTCTAGAACCAGTGTCCGCGCGCAACACCCTGATCATCGATCATCTTGCTGCGTGCGATGGGGGGAGGGGGGGGGGGGGGGGTTTCAATGAGTTTTCACAGATTTTGATTGTTTACTCGGTTGTCCGGTAGTGGTTAGCTAGAGCGGCCTCATGATGAGGCCCGGTCCCGAATATGCAACCCATGCATCTGTACCCCATGTGACTAAACGATCCGAGAGTTTAAACGAAGATGAAACCAAACAAAGGCAGACACGACAGTGTGGGATAGACAGCAGGGTGGATTCGATCTGAGGCCCAGATGAGGACCCTTTTATTTTAAAAAGGAGGCGGTGAGGTATGGATGGCATGGTACGAGTGAGACCAGCTTCCTTCCCTCCAGAACAGTTCTTTGCCGGTTCTGTAGATTCGGCCTATAACCCGGTCGCATATGCGACATGGATGGGCCGTTCCCTTAAGCGTGCGCGGCGTCGGCTTCTTAGCAGTCGAGGCAGTCAAGTCAGGTGTTTTGTCACCCGAGGGAAGAACGTATATAGCAATTGTCCGGGGTGGCAGAGTTTCAGGATAACTGCCGCGGACGGCAGGACGGAGGGAACGGCTTTGTGCGGCTTAGAGTTGATACCCAACTGGTAGCCGTGCCTCATCACCGTGCTGCGCCTTGTCTCGATGCAACGTCGACGGCGACGACGACGACGACGACGATGATACAATTGACTCGGTCGCCCGTCGCGCTACGGGTATTATCGCAACTTGCGATTGAAGCCTCGTTTCCCGGGGCCAGGCTTCCCGGTGCCTAGCGACAGAATAACGTTTATATACTATGATGTTAAGACATAAGACAGTAGGATCTATACGTAAATCTCCGATCGTCAGTGGAGTCGAGATGAAAAGTAGAGACGAATCTGGCAAGCGAGAAATTTGTGTCTTAACCTTCGTTGTTATCCTTATTACAGCGTGATAAGTCCTAATTAGTATGTCTTGTTGCGATTGAGATTGTTTCGATCACCCAGATGGCACCACACAGTCGCGTCCATGTGCGCGGTACAGTGGGTTTTTATGGCATCAACCTCGTCAGCTACGTTCCAGGTATTGTCCCAGACCGGACAGAGACTGAATATAGTATGCGATGAGCAGAAACTGACTCGACGGACTCAACGGGCAGAGGGTATTTCGGGCACTTTTGGAATATACATAGCTCGGCAGCAGGGGGTGTGTTTCAAACAGCTGCACGAGATGCATGGGAACCATGGGAAATCGGGAGCAAAGTGGTGTTGATGACTCCCGAAAGACAGGTTAGCTTACTGCAGTATGCAGATAGGGACGACGGCGATAAGGTTGCGTTTGATACTACGCCGAATCGGATAGATGAGAGGGTCGTGAAGGGTTTGCCTGTTATTTACTTGTAACAAACCAGGGACTTTTGACTTTTTGACTTTTGAGACTTATCAGTTAACCGAGGAACCTCAGTATAGTCTGCCGTACTGTACTAGATACTAAGCCCCTCAATGAAAACCTTGGGGTGAGATAGGCGAATAGGTGCTTGTTTGAATGTTGAATGTTGACTGGTTGTCTTAGTGGTGTGTGTCACCTAGAGATCAGAGATCTACCCGTATCGCCGTATTTTTTTTTATTTTTTTAGTACGATGTTTCTCGGTCGTTAGTCTGCCGAGCTAGAACGCTTTGGAATGCTGATAAGACATCATCGCAGCTGAGGCCGAGACGTCTCTGGATGACTCCGAGCATGATTTGCTCCCTAGGTACCTGTTAACGTACGTTTACTATAATGAGTTGCATGATATGAGTTGCATAGCTATACTCATGCGTAGATCTCAAACACCAATACACTAAGGAGCGGCAACAATCGCGATGCGAACCACCATGGCTTTTACAGTGGTTGTCTGGGAATTGCAGGTTTGTTCGTCGCGATGCCCACACTGCCCCGACACGCAGACTCTAGCGCAGTGTAGCGTACCATAGCGTGCTGTAGTTTCTGCAGTGTAGAAGGACAAGAGCGGGAATGGTGTGTAAGTCTGTGTAAGCTCTCCACAATGCTGTGGGTAGGACTCTCCATCGTTCATTATGCGTAATGCAGGATTGCGGGTTCGGACTTGGATTGGCGTGTCGGGTGCAGGTGATGGGAGCTGTGACCGGGGTTGTGACGGGCCAGAGAGACGGGCAAGTGGGGGGCAGATGTGATGCCCCAGCGAAGGATTTGCGAATCACCAGAGGAAAAGCGAGCATAGCGGGGTTGGACGGCCCAAGCTCCCTGTGCCACCCCTGCACCACCCCTGCGAGGCTATCGTCACCCATGCTATCGGCCCAGCTATTGGGCAGCTGAGATGGCGAGACCCCGTGACATCGCGACAGTGCAGGGTTGATCGTAAGCTCTCTGGAGGAGTGTTAGTTTCTAGCTGCAGCTTTTTCAGCTTGGCACCTGTTTACTCTGGCGAGTTGCGACGCGCTCTTTGTGCCTCCATTGCTACTGTGCCCCCCTCGCTTGTTTACTTACTTCCCTTTTCGACGGTGACGATGTGCCACAGCAGAATTAACCCCTCAACTCCCTCTCTCCGCACATCGGCCCAGCACACGGCACACAAGGCACAACCGGCTACCTGCACAGCCTACACTAACCCAGCCGGGCCCAAGGCTTTACGTACTTCTCTCTCTGCTGCATTATCATCCCACCCCATCGGCCTGTTGCCCTAGTTCGGCATTGACGAAGGGGAGGCAGACATGTCTTGATTCGGATTTCGCATTGAACGCGTCAGTTTCATCGAGCCGTGATGAGTCCTTTCCATCATCTTGTCTGCTACGCGGCATTACTGAATGCAGCTCATTGTGCTTTGCCAAGCTTCGGAACGCCGACCAGTCCGGTTTTCTAGTACGACCTCAAGTGCTACTTGCCGACATCTGCTCGTCACTCGTCGTTCGCAAGCCGTAAGCAAGCCAGCCTTACAGCACGCAATCTCGCTGGCGTCGTGTTATCTCACTAGCGAGGTAGCACGCGCGTAGAAACTCTGTCGCTAGTTCGCCAGAATAATGGTAGATATTTCGAATACTCGAATTGCAGTGCTGCCACCGTACCGAACTTTGGGAGAACGTGTCTATTATTGGATGTCCTGCTAGTCCATCACTTGAGGCTCTTAACCCAGATTGGAACCGTTGGCGCCGATGATACAATAAATTAGCCGAGAGTTGAGACGACCGAGACCAGGGCAGAACCAAACATTTGCGATACACATTTTGCTTAGCTCGTCGATAGCTACCTAATAGGGCGCCAGAGCGATCGCCTCTCCGCACTCTCATTGGATCGCGATCCGAATCCTTCCAACATGGCATAAGTCTCTGTTTCGCAGCTGGCTAATGCAGGACCGATTCTGGACCGAGACTTCAGCGATAGACGAGCCGGATACAAAGAGCGGCATGACAAAAACAAACAGCTTCCCGTCTCACATCAATTACTTGCATATGCAACAGCGAAATGGTCACATACCCGAGCATTGGTACCAAGGGCCGGATAAAGGGTCGGATACGGGCTTGACGGTCTGCGAGAGGGTCGCCGAGAGGTAAGCACCGGGCCTTCCATTGCACTATGACGACATGCTCGTGCCGTTCGTCGCCCATCGCTCGATCGCCCTGGCTGGTGACTGAAAAGGAGATTCGAAGGTTGATTTGCACGCACTAATGGCCTTCTAAGACACATGACGTGTGACACAAACCGCCAGATCGGGGCTTTTCAGTGCCATCGGGACAGGCCTGACAGGCCGTTGATCATCGTTTTAAATGTTTTAAGAAGGTCGATATTGCTCTTAGTTGCCCCTAATCAGGATACCTAACGTAGTCTCCGACACCAAAACGGATATTTTGACTATTCTTTTCGTCTTTTCTGCGACCCGCGTGCGCGTTTGTCCAGGTAGATCCCAGAAAAAAGCTCACCGCCGACACAGAGCCAATTCGGTGGTATTCGCACGATTGAAGCGTCCAATTTCTCTTGTCGCCGTTTCCATCCCTTTACGATGCCGCCCGCTTGGCCTCGATGGGGATAAGCTCGTGGTCTGGTTGCTGTCGCTACCTCATAAACACCAAAACGAAATTGGATAACGGGGCCCGAGGTCGCGAACTCCCAATCATCGCTGAACACACCTCTGTGGCTGATCCCACCCAGTGACAAGGCCTGGACAGGGCTCCCCCTAAATATATAGCATTGGCCTGGAAACGTAATCTCGCGAAACATGTGATTGGCTTCTTTCGACCTAGCGAGTCTAGCTACTATGGGATGACATGGGCTTTGACATTTCGTGCTGCCAGCAGCAGCCGGTGACACCCGGCCGATGGGGAACAGCTGCAGAGAGGACCAGGGAGAAGCTTCTTTCGATGAAAGATCGGGGCGGACCGGTAGCTGAAAAGCAAAAGTTCGGGCCCCAGTGGCTGCAATACCAGCTGCAGATCCCTCTCTTAACAAGCCTCACGAACTGACAAACCAGGAAACCCTGCTGCCAAACCACCTTGAACCTTGCCTTTTATGATATCTTATCCTGATGGTATAAGCTTATTTCAGCCAGCGCACTGGCGACACCTATATCAGGAATCCAATGAATTATGGTATTGCTCAATTACAAGTCTGATCTGTCGCTTGTGAGTAATGTCAAGTAACTCATAGGCTGCTTGAAGCCACCATTCCGATACTCTATCGCGTAATGCATGAATGTGCGCGGTTTCATGCGATCGTGTACGGAGAGTACGGAAGATATTATTGGGAGATCAAAGTCTGGGGAACCAAAGTGGGTTCGGAAGAGCAGATTACCTATTCGGTATCTGCAGGACTCATCAGCAACAGGAACCAAAAGCTCGCTAAGCTGCAATGGGTACCCTACCTGTGAGCAGCTACCTTGTCATAACCTGACCTGACCAAGGATGTTTTGTGTTTTCAGCCCTGTGAGAAAACCGACTTTGACGTGTTGAGACAGACCTAGCAACCAATCTCACGTAACCCCAGTCCTGCTCCAGTATTGCTCCAGTCTGCCGCGCTCGGCTTCTCAGAGACCGACGAAAGGGTAGATGATTCTCAGAAGGTTTTCACGTGGCCCCTGGATTACTTAGGTACTGTGTGTTAATCCAAGACAAGACAAGACCAGACAAGACCAGACAAATGTCTTGCCATTTGAGCTGAACGTGGTCAGGTGGCTTCGATAATCTCGACAGAGACAGGTCCATTCCCGGCTATGTATAGCAAAGTAGAAATCGTCAGTTCTGGCCGACCTCGACTGCCTAGCGGAGACGATAGAGGTTTAGCCTGCCTCGTGTATGAGACGGCTTCCCTCAGGTCGTCCTGCCCAGATGGCGAAACAAGGTGAGTGCGCAAGCTCCGGTCATAGCCGCACAGCTGGAATGGGCTGGTCTTCTCGTCAGCAGTAACTCTTTCGAGCCGACTACTCGGTTTTTCCCTAGACTTCCGGGCCAACCCAGTGTGCTGGATCACCAAGTCTGTTGCTAGTGCGTGTAGCGTAGACGCCGAAATGATGTTTATAAGACATCCTGAGTCTTAGTGGGCACGGGCTGGCTCGGCAGGTTCGTACAGGGCTCCTCTCGTGACGAGGAATCTGAACCCAGTTACCACGTTGCCCGAACGAGAATTAGAGTCTTAAAATCTCACCTAAGCAGCTGGGACAGTAACGAACGAGAGAGCCTGAGCTTTGGGGGATTTGTTGCTTGGCCTGCTCGGCCTGCACATGCTATGCAACAATGCTGTGCAGAATTGATCTAAAACATATAGCTGAGGACGAATGGAAGCTTGGTGCAGCAGACAGCTACACCTATAGCTATTATTCATGTGATCACAACCATCTACCTATCTACTCGTAAACACAAAAAGCCCATTGCGGTTTGACCGAATTCAAACAATTGAATGACAAACGTGCAGTGCAATTCCTTTATGTGGCACCAAAACAATTGCGTAGCATGTGTTACGAAAAGCAATTGACCAACCATCACAAGCACAGTACAATTCTGAGCTATTCAATCGAAATTGGTACCTCGACGTCCGAGCGCGTTCTAGGACCCAGTCACCTTCTGATGAATTGTCTCTGAGCTGATGACCTGTCTCAGTGATTTGTTTCCACAGCTGATTTCGCCAGACACGAGTTACCTGGTCTGAATAGTTACTGATATATCCTCATAGGTAGGGGGGATGTTCTTCATTATCTGTGACCCGGACGTGCGGACCAAGTGACAAGAGCTATCGACAGCTAGCTAGCTCCCTATTGCCTGAGGTCCTTTTGCTCTAGCATACGGGTACATAGCTGTGTAAGTGATGATATTGTGCCGCGCACCAAGGCAGTCTGAGTTGATATATGCCTCAGGAGAACAGCCTTGGCTACCTATCTAGTAGTAGCTATGTTTCGCATAAGCCCCTGGGCGACGGGAGAGATAGTGTTACCGTAGCTGGTCAAAGTATCCAGTAACATATGACGCCGTGGGTGCTAAGCAGCAGATAGCCGTCATAGACCTCACATCAGCCAGGGTTTTGTTGGTAACAGATACGGCCTACAGGCCGCTCACCGCCTGGCCAGCGGGCGCCGGACCAAGGCTCCCAGCGCAAATGATGTAACAAGCTCAACAGGTGCATTGACGTCTGGACCGAGTCACATTTGCACATGACGGACACACTGTTTCCACAGTAGGCAATCCTTCAACCCGTAAAGGAAGTCAGATGTCTTTTCAAGGCCTTTCGAGTCTATCCCCCTAGCTTTTCCTGGTGAATGTTCCCGTCAAAGAGTGAGGTGCTCCAATGAGAATGCCTGGCGAGGGTTTGGACACAGGTTCACGGCAACATCCTGGCGGTTACAGCTCGCTGGAAACGCCGCTAGCACAAGTCCACCTTCTAGCCTGGAGCCCACCTCAGCACAGTCCTGCGCAGAACCACCGAACCATGGACATGGCCTGCCATATCGGAGGTACTTGGAGCTGTGCCTAGCGCGGTACGTACACTCAGCACAGGACGCAGTCGAGGTGGTAGAGCACCTTGGGGCGGGTGGAGCCCTGGACCCAACCAGCAGCGATCATCAGCAGCTTTCCCCGTTGCGATGGAGCCCCAGTACGCCCCAGCTGGTTGCTGCAGTACCTCGCTCTAGCGTCGCCTGCTGCAGGTAGCGCAGGTAGCGCAGGTGGTACCAGGTACCGTGTACCAGCGTTACCAGCCAGATTGCCTGGCAACGAACAACGCTGGGACACAAACCCACAAGCCCGCAAACCCCCCCATCCGTCGTCGCCCATCTCCCTCGCAACCAGCGTGCAGCAGCGAGGTGAAACTCCACCGTGCCACACCCACCCAACTAACAAAAGCCATGCACTCCCACCTTCTTTTGCTCATGCTTCCCATCCTCACTCTGCAGCCGAGCGAGTGAAGTCCGATCTGCCTGGCCTTCATTGACCCAAGGTGCAACCCGGTGCTGTCCACGACAAGCCTCACACCCATCCGAACCGTACCTTGTCGGCATTGGCTCTCGCCCAGACTCGTCGCTACTCGGGCTTGCTTGTGGCATATTGGGATGCACCAGCAGCAGGAAGAGCAGGTATAATAACAACACCAGCAGCGAAACCTCGACACCGATCCTACCTGACCTCAATTGGGTCTTGCAAGAGGTAAATCCAAACCATTGGCACTTCGGCCGTCGCCCCTCATGAGATCTAATCACTGACTAACAGGAGCAGGGACGGCAGTTAGCCTGGCATATTCTGCATTCGATCGGCACCCACCTCCAACTGGGAGCGAGACGAACGAACACCGCCCTGTAGGACGATTCGACTTCCAATACCGGACTCGCAATCGACACTACCTACCACCACCAATTTGCACTCGGCATTCCTCGTTTCCTTTTTGTGTGCTTGTAAAAGTTACTTCGCAGTACTCGGGGCAGCATAGAACAGTATCTTCGGAAGAAGGAAGTGGGCAACCAGGAACAACTTAATGATACCCACCGCATAACCTAATCTGCCAGTGCATTTAATTGCCCTCGTTGCATCGTCGAAAGTCGAATTATACCCAGAGTAGAAAGACTATACCGACTCGCTGTTTGACTTCTCAATTGGAATTTGTCCTAGTACAACATTTCCTACGACATTCTTTCCGGTCAACGCCAAGCCAACCCGCGACTTACATCGTCCGTACCACCACGTGCCTCGATCGTCGAAGCAACATATTGCTACACATACGACTTCGTGCTACAGAGCAGAATACACCCACTCCGATCCTTGTACCGGCCGAGTAATAGAAGAATCGCCAATTGTTCTTGTTGCATCGTTTCGGAACAATAGGGGCAGCATTCCTTAATTGTGGTATCAGCCTCCGCCCATTAGCAACTTACATGCTCGACTGCGTTTCGTGTAGACATTGAGGATCAGCCTTACCACCATACATCCGTCGATCCTGAATCCTTACCAGCCGCAATCATGGAGGCGTCTTCACCGTTGGCGGCCATGCACCCGGCCCCTGCCCCGTCGTGGTTCGGACCTTCCCACAGCCCCTTTGGCTCCGGCATCTCTTTCGGCTCAGGTCGCCCCACTCTCCGTGAGCAGCTACACAGAACGAAACCTGACTACTTCAGCGTTAAGAACGTCCGTGGCTCATCTCCTTCTGCTAGTTTAGCTGCAGATCTATCCCAGAATTTCTGTTTAGACAACGACTTCAGGTATGTACATCGATGCCCCAGTGCCTGACTAAGTATACGACTAGATGCTGACCGGATTAGCCCCCGATTCCCTACGCCTCGCCGTGCTCTTTTCACATCTCATATGGGAGACCGAGGTATGATGAGTCCTGATCCTGACTGGATGGGGATGCTAATGTTGATGATCAGATGTGACAACACCACCCCTGCCGGCATCATCGTCCCCGTGGCCTATGCACCACGATGCCATGGACATAACTCCAGTGCCCCAGAAGCAGGCGTCCTGCACAAGCATTCAGGTCACCTCGCCCAGCCCGATCCCATCGCCAGATGACGATGAGATGATGGCTGATTCTCCGCTCGTCATCGCACGCCCATCCTCTGCGGCCATGCTGGAGATCCCTCGATCAATCACTGAGTGAGTTGGGAATTGCCTAACATGCATCAATCGAAGACATCGCTAATAATTGAACAGTAGTCGTAAGAGGCTCGGTCTACGACGACCGTCGTTGACACGTACAAAGAACCACACAACGAGCAGCTTGCTAACTCGCTTACATCCGGAGCAGAGTGGCCTCCCAACTCGTCTTCACCCTGAGAGCCAAGTGTCGACCTTCCGGTTCGGCGCCGGAACCTCGGCACTATCACCGGAAGAGCTCTTCCAAGACTCTCCCCCCCAGGACCGACGACCCCAGACGGCGAACAGCCCATCGGCCATCGCCCCTGGATCGTTTCGCAAGCAGCTACAGTTTTCCAGCCTCTCCGGCTCAAGAGAGCACCGCGCCAATGCGTCGCCTACTGCAGCTCACATTCGCCGTCCCTCCAACCCCTTCAACCGACCCCGCCGGCAGTACCGCCGATCCCTGAGTATGTTCGAGAGTCCAGGTGACGTGATCAAAGGGAAGAGCGAGGAACACTGCCCGCCGAGCACCTTGCAGTCTGTTATGGACGTGGAGGAGGTAGATACGCCCATTCTGCCGCATTTCTTCCCCGAGGGTGAGAACGACTGCATCCCGAGAATTTCACGGGAAACATTTACCGCCCTGCTCGATGGTAAATACAACGAATCCTTTGACCACAAGATGATTGTCGATTGCCGTTTCGAGTACGAGTACGAAGGTGGCCACATTAATGGTGCGGTCAACTACAACGACAAGGACCTATTGGCCCGCCAACTGTTTCAGACCCCCATGCAGGGCAAGACAATTCTGGTGTTCCATTGCGAGTATTCCGTTCATCGTGCTCCTCGAATGGCGCGTCACATCCGTGCCGAGGACCGCACAGCCAATGCCGAGTCCTATCCCCATCTGACTTACCCCGAGGTTTACATCTTGGAAGGAGGCTACAGTGATTTCTTCAAGCTGCAGAGAGACCGCTGCTACCCTCAAGCCTACGTTGAGATGGATGCACAGGAACATGCCAACACGTGCGAACGTGAGATGGGCAAGCTTCAGCAGAAGCGAAAGTGCATAACCCGAGCCAAGACATTCGCTTTTGGCCACCATGAACCCACGATCTTTGATTCCCCCACCGCGCCGGGTCGAGCGATATCCAACGAGATGATGCTCGGCAACTCGCCTATTCTCGGCAACTACCGATCACCTCGGCGCATGATTTCTTATTGAGTCCCAGTTATTGAACTGATACGTTCGGAGACCTGCAAAGTCTTGACGATCAACAACAAGACCGGATCCTGACACGACGTCAGATCCCCGTCTCTTTTTCCTTTCTCAAACAATTTGTCACAAGGCGTATGAGTCGTCTTTCATCTTCCGAGGACAATCCCTGGCTACGTACCATTGGTGCGTAGGTATTGTATATAAATTGTGTTCACGGGTCAGTGGCATTCTCTCAAGAGTTGAGGAATGTCCACCTTGATCAGGGATTGATACCAAAGCGGAGGATACACTGTGAGGGTATTTCGGGGGGCATGGATGGATGGATGGAGCATCGTTGGTTTTCATACCATCAATCAAGGCGGGCAACCAGTGGGATCTAGTTCCGATGGGGACTTTGCGAGGCGCTCAACGTGTGGGCATATGAGCGCCGTCGCTGTGGGTAGCATGCTTGACCGTATTCGTCCCACGAAACATTGGGAACGAAATGGGTCAGCGTCCGAAGAGCCTGGGTATAAAACATACCTGAAAGAGCATCAGTAGGACACCAACTTCTGTAGTACTATAGTCAGGCCGCGAGTCACTTGTTTCTCAGCATAGTAGCGGGAACAGGGACTGGTGGAAGATGTAGCTATCAGATGAATCAGTTAAACAAACAAACAACTCGCGCATTCTTTCCCATGCTTGTGACTATACATCATCGCGCTCATCTGTTTTGGTACTACAAGTTTCGGCATCCCGACTTGCGAGTCTTGAGTGGTATTCATGGTAGTGGTAGTAGTAGGAGTAGTATAGTAGCAGGGCTTGCTTTATTTATTTCATCATGCTATTCTTCCATCTTGTCATCGTCCTTCTTAGACTCGTCATCATCATTGTCATCATCGTCATCGTCGTCGTCCTCCGAGATGATCTTCTTAGCCAACCGCTCGGCCTCCTCCAGCAGGTCCTTGGGGACGGCGACATGGCGGCCCTTGGTGGGACCGTCCATCCTGCTGACCCAGCTCATCTCGAGCTCAAAGTCCTTATCCTTGTTGTCCTGCTGGGCGATGTAGATGATCCTCGCAGCCTCCTTAACGCCCTGCAGTAGGTCCAGCTTGCCGTCGGCGAGGTTGAGCTTCTCGAGCTCGGCCTTGGCGGCCTGGCGCCCCTTGCCGGTGGCGGCGCCGTAGTAGCCCCAGTACTGCCCGCTGGGCTCCATCATGTAGAGGCCCGGCCCCCCGTGGGATTTTCCCGTGCCTTTGCCGCCGGCGCCGCACGAGGGGCCCGACCCGACCTCGCCGTCGACGGGCGCGTCGAGCTCCGAGTCGAAGCCCCCGATGATGGCGCTGATGCCGAAGGGACGCACGTGCTGGTACAGAGTGTAGGCTTGCAGGTAGCCGCCCATGCGCGAGGCGAGGTCCGAGGTGCTGATGGGGGTCTTGAAGGTCTCGCGCCAGGCGCGGGCTTCGTCGCGCGCGCGGTCGACGATGTGGTGCCCGTCGGGGACCATGCCGGAGTAGACCTGTGGAGAGAGAGAGGGGGGGTATGTTAGTTATGAGTTAGATATAGCGGTGGGGGGTATATGAGATGATGCGGGGCATTGGGGATGGTGGCGGTGATGGTTGTGATGGTTGTGGTGGTGGTGGTGGCAACACGTACGATTCCCAGGTGCTTGTCCACGGTGGCGATGCGCTTGTTGGCGCCGGGCTTGAGCAGCTTGGAGGTGACGACCTTCTCGACGGCCAGGACGACGCCGTCCTTGCAGCGGATGCCGACCGATGTGCCGCCGTTCTCTACGGCCTTGACTGCATATTCGACCTGGAAGTTGCGGCCGTCGGGGGAGAAGATGGAGTTGGAGAGATCGTAGCCCGTTCCTATCGACGTCTGCGTGTCGGGGGAGGAGATCGTGTCAGTGCTCGTGTATGCTTATTCTGTTCGCAGGAAGCTCTTGTGAAGCTTGGTCTGTCTAGGGTGGGCTGGGGTCAACTCGACTCACCATGATGGGCGTCTGTGTCTAGGGATGCGGAGTCGGATTCGGGGTCGTGGTCAGCTTTACGTTCTGGATGTCGATGTCTCGTTGGTCTAGAGAATGTGAAGGCCGAGTGAGGGCGTGAATGGTTTGCGGACCCCGGGGATGAAGGTGTTGTGCAGTCGAGGTCGGTATGGGAGGGACGTTTGGTAGAGCTTCAGGCAGCCTGAGCTGCGTGTCGTAGTTGCTGCATCTCGTCACTGGGGCGGTACGTACCTATCTGCCCTGTGGCTGAAGCTTGCCGCCTTGCTCAGGTGGAAGTCGCGGGCCTCAGTTGTGCCCAGCCACAGCCCCTCACCCTCACTAGGTATTAGCCCACTTTCACCTTCCTACCTTCACACGCACCACTTTCCTCCAGCTTGCGGTGTTTGAAGTCCTCCATGCTTCTCATTTGAATCACTTCCAAAATACACAATTTTAATGGCTAATGAAATCTACATCGTCTTTCTATGATTGCCACTTATTATCTTTAATTTGTTACTCGCACTTGCATCAATAGGGTCCTATCAATCAGGAAATATCCGGAGCAAAAGTACCTCTACCTACCTAAGGAAAGGTCACCTGAAGCTCTCAGGCAGGGCTTACGTAGGTGCACCTTTCTTTCTTTCTTTTCCAGCCCTCTCTTTTTCAGAAATGCACCAACTCTATTCATATGTTTCTGTTAAATATAAACAAACTCACCAGCTTCAGCTACACATAAGCTTGAATCATTATGAAGCATTATGAAGCGTTCGGATCACCTCAGGGCTAACTCATGCGCATAATAGCTTCCAGTTACTGGGCGGGCTAGGTCACTTTGGCGCCTTTCGCTCGTCGGACCTCCACCGTTTCCCGCGTTGTCTCCACATACGGGCAGGTACTTAGGTACCTACCTCTACCTGCATGCGACCAGTATATGCCCAGACAAAGAATCGCGACGGTTTCATATTCGACAGTTTATCGAATTGGTACTACAGTTTGAGTGAATTGAACGCTCTAGAATTGACTGCCACCTATTCTTGAAATCATTGCACATCTGGGCGGCACTGGTGTAGGTAAGCTCATGCTGCTACCTACATGGCTTAGTTGGCAAGTACTTATAATCCGGAGGTATTGTTAGCATGTGAAGCGCGCCAAATCCAAGTTGCGGAACAGTATTTCTTTTCCTCTTGTCGGCCGTCGCCTGCTCCAGTGCGCCGTCATGACGCAACCAACACTGCGAAAATCGCCCCTCGAGATTCCCCTTAACTCGAAGCCCCGAGACTATCGCCCTGGCGATGGCCCCGCGCTCGCGCCCATCCACCTAGCTCTCAAGAACGATACCAGCGCAATCATCGTCGACAAGCGCGTTCTCCCTGGTGAGCCCGTCAACGGCGAGCTCAAACTAGAGCTTTACTATACCGTCAGTTGGTCCGATCTGCCTGCCGCCCGCGTCTGCGTTCTGGCCACCAAGATCCTCGACTACGTCTCTCCCCGGACATTAGAGGACTGGGAATACAAATGTTCATTGGAGAGGGACGAGGAGCAGGCGAAATTGAAGGCAGCACAGAAGAGGAAACAAGGGGAACGTGATCAGCCTCACGCATCCCTCACGCCAATGGCGGGTACATCGATATCCGGCAGCAACACGCCTGGGCAGAAGAAACGCGGCCGGCCAAGCAAGGCAGAGGTGCAGGCTCGCGAGATTGCGCAACAGACCAACATCGAGGATGATGAACTCGCAAACATGCCACTGCCGTCTCAAAGTACCAGTGGACCGTCGCTATCGACTCCAAAGAAGAGTCTGGCCAATGCGGTAACGCAATTGGCAGATGTAGATATGGAAGACGCCGACGCCGAGGGTGCCATATCCAAACAGCTTCAGGGTGGTAGCGAAAGCGTGAGCGATAGCGCATCCCCGATAGACCAAGATATGGCTGAAGCAGACGAGTTGAGCGTGATTGGCGTGCCACAGCCAGCGAAACAGCCAGCGAAACATATGGCCATGACATCGCTCAGCTCCTTCCTCCCAGCCAATCCATCTCGAGAGTATGCAGATTTCTCCGTTCACAACCCCCCCTCATCCACCCAGCCAAGCCCGACCCAACGTGCTTACCCTTCTCCGATCTCCTCCATGCGTCCCTTGTCGGAGAAGAAAATACAAAGACGGAAGACCAAAAAGCTCACCACTTCTGTGCCAGTCCCGACACCCCTTGAACAATGGAAGAAAAGGCAGGCTCCTGGATCTATCCACCAAACCATCACGCCCGTCCCAGCGCCTTCGATTCCGGTGTCCTTGCCGCCGCGACGCACGCGCTCAGAGGTGAACCCATCGAAAAATGTTGGATCTGCTCAAGGTATCACTCCCATTCCAGCACCTTCGAGCCGGGAATCCTTCTTACCACCGCGGCGCCCGCGCTCAGAGGTGAATTCACCAAAGCAAACGTCGAAATCATCATATACGCCTATACCTGTGCCCTCGTACCCCGCTGCGAAACCCAGGGTGCCTCGTATACCAACGGGGCCGAAGGAATCCCTAATCCCCCCACCACCACAGCATCCACCTCCATCCAAGAAACCACGCACGGTTACTCACACTCCTATTCCTCCTCCACCTGTCCCATCGGTTCTTTTACAGAGAAGCGCCGTATCCCAAGACTGGAGAGGTCTCGGAAACGCAGAAGCTATGACCAGAAATGGGGTCGGGCGTGATAATCAACGTGATAATCAACCCCAGACTCCGTCGAAAAAAGCAGCGCCATCTGCGACGAAGGCCAGCACTCGCAAGCGGAAGCAAGCGGAGCTAGAGGAGGAGCCAATGGAGGAGCGAGAGGAGGGGTTGGAAGAATCTGGGGAAGAGCCATCATGGGAAGTAGAAAGACTGGAAGGCGACAAGGTCGTCGAGGAAGGAGATGAGCCCATCCGGTACTTCAAGGTTCGATGGGTTGGGAAGTGGCCGCGGGGCCAAAACCCAACATGGGAGCCCGAGGAGCTCATCTCGGAGGACCTGGTGCGGGAGTATCTGGTGAATAAAGCGGTGAAGATGCTGCATAAGAGCCCACGGCCTTTTTTATCGAAGGCACCGAAGCCAACCCCGACGCTGAAGACAAAATACTCGAGCGTTGCGGAAGCGTTTGAGGGTGATGAGGAATATCTTCCGGGGCCGGATGAGCAAGGCGAGGAAGAAGCAGACGATAAAGAAGGTGGCGATGACGAGGAGGTTTTCCAGATTACGGAGCAGAAAAGCCAGACTCGCTCCCCGCCGAGAAGATTCCGGATTGACTCGTCTTTGGTGGCGGAACTCGCTGCGAATTTCTCGCCAAGGGAACGAGGTCCTTGGTGACTGCGCTATGGCCTCGAGCAATGCATCCGTTAATTTCTCGAACGATGCCTGCGAGCTGGCTGGCTATCGACCGGCCATCATATTGAAGATCGACGCATTGAGCATGAGCTAACAAATTATTCTATTGAGCCCGAGGTATTATCAAGCTGTTTTGAAGCATCGCGATGAATTTTCTACGCAACATTTTCGCAGAGCAGAATCTCTGCGAGTTTTACCGACTGATTATCACTGAGGCACGAATTATCGACAGGGAAATCAAGCTATACGACAATCAACATGATTTACATATCACCCTACTCTCCTGGCTACTGACTTTAATGTTGGGCATAATCATTACATGCGTTTAGTAACGCGCTCAGCATCTAGGTAGCATGAATTAGTTCATTGGGCACAAGCCAAGAATTACATAGACCAATTATCAACTCGTTGCATTGCATTAATTCAAACTCGCGGATCATGCCTAAAAGCCTGAGCACTTAAATATCCTATATTTATTAATTTCCATTGCCTGTTGCATGTTAGTGACTTAGATGTTTAAGAAAAATGCAAAGGCATCTAGTCATTGTGGACAAACGGTGCGGACTCGACTACGGGTAATTGATTGTCTCCTTGCTTTTGGGTTTCATTTTTTTTTGTATTGCTTGCCATCTAGTCTCACATCGTGGCTGAAATCGAGAAGATGGGAACCAGGAGATGGTGAAGATGAAGAATGAGAATGCACAACCACATGACTTATCCTGTGCCTCATATAATTCGTCAACTTGAAATCTCCTCTCATCTCGGGGAAACATCGAAAAAATCAAAATCAAAATCATCAAAATCATCGCAAAAATAACATGGCATTCAGAAGATTCCTTTTAGTGCTTTCCTACAAAGCCGCCAACAACCTCCGTTCCCTCCTCGGTCGTCTCCTCCTCCAACTGCAGATCCTGGAGGGGCCCGGCGCAGGGATCGGCGAGGTAGCGGATGCCGCAATTGGGGAACTTGTGGCTGATCATGCCGTACGCGATCTCTGCTTGTCTGCGATCGAAGAACGTGAGACGCAACGGTGCGGATGTGATGGGTACGGACTGCTCATCAGCATCACCATCAGCATCAGCAGCGATCTTGTTGTCGTCGACGACCTCGTGACACTCTAGCAGCTTCGCTGACAACTGCTTCCTTTCGGTGAGGAACGAGTTGAGCGTCCAGAGGGAAACCTGGCCGTCGCTCAGGACTTCGTCTTCGATGCAGCTGTGGTAGACGGGATCGCATTGGATGTTCATGGCTTTTGAGACCTCGATCACGCGCGTCGTGGTGGTGGTGGTGGTGTCTTCGGAGGGGGAGGAGGGGCTTCCGGAGGTGCTGGGACATGGTAGCGAGCATCGCAAAGGATACGATGGCGTGTCCACGAGGGTTACGAGGGGCTGGACGCCGTGGATCTTCAGGACGTTGTCGGCGGTGTTGTTGTTCACGTGCTTCACGTAGGACGAGGCATCGCGGCAATGGACGAACTTAATCATCACGGTGGTAGGATCGGCGCGGCCGGCGTGGTGGATGGGGCCGCCGCGGACTTTCTCGACGACCTCGGAGAGGGTCGTCTCGGGGTGTAGATTGCGGAAGATAACCATGCGGGATTGCTCGCTCGGTTCCTTGCTCAGATCGTAGGGCTGGCTGAGGCCGTGCACGAAGATCATGGGGGGTTCTGCGGGGCCATGGGGGCGGCCGTTGCGGCCGATGTTCTCATATTTGTATTCGTGGAGGCGGTCCTCGCGGTCCTTGTCCGTGTTGAAGAGTTGGAAGGTCGGGATGATCAGCCCCGATTTGCCGACGCTTACAAATGCTTTCTTGGGGGATGGTACCGCAGTTAATGTGGAGGAAGATGCATGGTCGCTTCCTGGAGGGTTGGGGAGGGGTGAGTCTGGCGGGACGATGGGTGCGGTTCCTTCGGTACTGGTTTTACCAGGTGTGTCGAAATTGATGAGGTCGGTAGGCTCGACTCTCGCCACTTCTCTCTCTTCGTTGCCATGGTCTACCGCCAACGGTTGAATGAGCAATCGAAGACCAGACCGGTGGTTTATCTCGTATGATGCCTGGTACCCGTCTGGAACGACAACTTCAAGGTCCTTTTGGACCACCTGATAGGCATGCAGCCCGTTCATCAGTGTCTTCATACGTTGGTGGCGTACACGGATTCGGTTCGTGATGCGGTATGATTCTTGAATCATGGTGTCCAATTCCAAGTAGTGCGCGCATAGGTAATCCGGTGTATTAGTGGCCCAACTTAAGCTCCTTTCTTGGTCACGTAGGTCCTTGTGCAACGCCGACAGCTTGTTTAATTCGTGATCATTAAGCAAGCGCATCGTTTCGATTTGCCTCTCAGTGATGTGCACGCACTCGCTCTCGCGGTTAGCCATCTTGGAAGTGGCAGGTGCCATCGTGGAAGACTGGAAGTAGCAGGTGCGTGGCGATGTAGAATGCAGCATGGGGAGGGGATGTTACCGAGAGAGAAGTACGTGTTGAAGGTAAAGTTTTATAGAGCATGTGGAAGCGGAAAGAAAGGCCACGTCTGTCCTCCTCCTAAAAGCTGGTAGGGTTTTGCCTCGGTGCAGATTCAACAGCCCTAGGTCCTGAAAAGTGCTGGGGGCTCACGTGCTATGTTCACTTTGTAAACAGTTCATCAAGAAATAACGATCGATCAGTTATTAATCGATAGTGAATAAACATTTATGAAACGTTTATCAAGTGTTTATCTATTATTACGCTTGATTAAGTACAATATAGGTAGGTTAATGTAGGTGATCATTAACTCCTTCCACCGCATGCCAGAGTATGTAACCTCCAAGGCAGTGTTATCAAGGCATGTACAGCTGATGCACAGAGAGCTAAAATACGAGGTACATTCACTACTAGCTTCCATCGTTCTGATAGCAAAAGGAGATTTTTTTTCTCCACGCATAACCAATCATAATCGGCAGGTACCGGACTTCCAACAGTAGGAACTATCGTAGGTATGAGGTGCAATTGCTGATGTCACTACTCGTAATTACCTGTAGAACATGGACAAAATTGGTGGTTGTCGACCATGGGAATGATAAAGGGCATAAACACCAGGACCACACATAGCACCTCTCTATTGTATGCGCCCGCTATTCATGTGGTTGGTGCAATACGAAAAAGCAATCACAATCAGACGCATGATGCATCCAGTTTCTTGCTGTTTTGACGAGGTGGAAGGTTTATCTCAACAGGGGAGGCTGGAGTTGAGGTTACGTACCGCCATCGTACCCCTTTTTGTCCAGTGAACACCTTCCTAGCCACTGATTATGCTAGGGGAAGGATCACCTTCTCTTCCCACCGCATGACAGGGTATATGCATAGAATGACCTGCAATAAGTATAACCACAGGTGCATGAGATGCACGCTGATAGCGATAATACTTACCATATAGGCCTCACAACTGTGTTGAGTATCTACCAACATGAGGGACGAGAAATAGATGACGGACTGGGTATCTGTAAGTAGGTGGGGATCCGTCATGTATTCTTCGTCCCACGGGGCCAAGTTAGGGAGCCAACGCCCGTCCATGGCCCGCAAGGTTCCAGCAAGGTTCTCATTAAGAAGGCCGTTCTCACCTCCTACCACGCAGAATGGGTAGTCAGTTGCAACTGAATAAGTGCACATATGTACCTTGAATTTTCTCAAAACGTCAAGGCACGCCACACCGAAGGGGAGGGGCAAACCAGGTCTGGCAACTAGGTAGAGTTTTGAGGGCCGTGATGTTTGCATCTGGGACGATTAGCGGCTAGTTCAAAACTACTAGGTAATTCCTTGTAGACCCAGTGCGGAAGCAACAATGTAAACGCTGGACATAAATTGGACTTCATTGAGGAGTGGGGTATTAGTCAAATTACAATTATATATGAACAGATTGGGGTGATTTATTCAGGATGACGACTAGCTTGAGAAATGGAGGGGTTTGTTATGTACTTGTAGTCGAAACCGAAGGTGTTGGTCAGTATGAAATAGGTAAGTTGGCGGATAGTTTCATGGGCCAGCCAGCAAACAACGTAGCTGGGAAGTGTTCATGAATGGTCTGGGGTAATATACAAGGTGATCAATAATTATAGCCCAGAGCTTTTAGCGTCTGCCCATCATCCATTCCTGGGCTCTGAGCATTACTGTAAAGTTTCAATGTTAGTGAAGCTCTTTGAGTGCTTGAAAACCTTATTGCTCCAAATGGATGATCAGGTCATAGTTGGGCGCATGAACTTACTACCCTCTTTGCCCTCTATATGTATCATCTCAGGTCCAGCTGTGGTTCTTTGAAGGCTGTTGAGAAATTGGATTACTGTCATTGCGCCGTTCTTTTGCAAGGAAAAAGGCTCCAAAAGCGCGATTTCCTCGGGATAGCGTTCCGGAGACCCAAAAGCGATCTGTAAACAGACTCCCCACGGCCAGGCTGCCAGGTTTGCACCACACATCCCAGCATCATTGTTCCAGAAGTAGGGCAGTGCGTTGGCTACATTTCGAAGGTATGGTGCTGCATCGATCTTGGCTGGGACCTTCGAAAGTGGAGGATCATGTATAGAAACCAGCGTTGAGTAAAGAATTGCGCACATGGTCCAGTACAGTAAGGTCATGTGAGCGAGATGTATGTCAGAGGGACTAGTGGAATTGATAGTCACGCCATTGCTGTCTTGGAAAGCCATCAGGGCGCCTCCTTCTCTGAGCCAGCACTGTAAAGTCTCCTCTAAGTTTTGGCACGTCACAAGGACCGCCACATACAGTTCGGTCTTCTGTAAGGGGTCATTGCAGTACCGCATTTGGTCCACGTCAGCTAGAAGCTCCGATGCATCAGCCATGATGTCATGAAGCTTGTCTATGCGTGATTTGGGTTCCTTCTCCCAAGGGACTGTCCTCCATTCCGGCGTGTTCAAGGGGAAACGGCGACGTTCCTTGATTACTGCCATGAGCTGCAGCCAGCATTATCAGATCAAGTACGAAGCACAGTGTTTATCAAACATACTTACAAGCAGATATCGTCCGTCGGCGAAGAGCTGATGGCTTACTAGATCGCCATGAGTCAGTAATTACCGCTGCGTTTTAGATTTTTGCAAACACTATCGTGACCACGAGGACAGGATTTAGATTGGATTCGGTGGTGCATGTAAACATCATCCCAAGCCACTTACCGCCGGACTGATATGCGGAAGGGCTTCGGGCCCGAATAAGGGCTAGAAGGCCATTTAGATGGCTGCGCCACTTATGTCCTTGCAGTGACACATTCTCATCGAAGCCGTGGAAAACCTTGATGTAGAGTACGATCAGCTGCGATGAGGAAGGTGCCGGTACGGTATAAGCCCGACACTGAGTGGTGGAAACTGACAAACTCACTTCAAGGAGACTCATGAGTTGGCAAGTGGCAAGCAGCGAGTCATTCTGTGATTTCTCAGGGAGGGACAATGTTGTGCGCAGGTTGTTGAGCGCAAGTCCATACGATTTGATAGCGTGTTGGGATTCACCAGCAGCAAACAAGCCCAAACTAAGAAGGGAGAATTGTATGGCTTTGTCGGATGTGTAGAGGCCATGGGCAATGTCGATCCAGTCGCGGTATGGACCCAAGCCGTCTGTTGGTACGAGACGGCCGCCTGGGAGATATTTTATCAAGAACATGCTGATGTATTTCTCTGTGTAAGCGGTCTGTGCCAGCCCATTCGGGAGCACGACATCGCCAATCACACGGAGCGGATGCCCAGGTATGGGGAGGGGCTCCCTTCGGTAAACAACGGGAAGAGGTGCTGATTTGGTGAGTTGTGTATGGTTTATAAAGACGGTGTCCCTCTGGTAGCCGCTGCACTCAAGCCCTGCGGTAGAGCATTGGGTGCATTTCGGCCGTAGCCTGTCGCATCCTTTCTTCCTCTTGCGGCAAGTCGAGCATCCCTTTGAGCGACCTGGCACTCCGACCATGTTTGCTCGTCGTCGGCACCGAGCGAAATAAAGGTGACTCAGGTTTTCATTTGATGCTCAGCTGTGGTGATGAGCCGCGCCCTCTCTTGGTTGGTAGTGGTAGTGGCAGTGGCACTGGCAGTTGCGAATCAAGAGCTAATTAAATAACTATACCGCTACCAGTGCTGTCTTGGCGTTATTCGCGTAACAACAAAGGCGGTAAGACGATCCAATTGGAAGTTGGGCTTAAGGGTGCAGGCCTTGGCTAGGTAGTTCAGGCGTCGCGTACAAAGCGTGTAAGTGATTCTGATGCCTCGGTTTAATCGCTTTAAAGTTGATTCTAAACTTGAGAGTCTATTGCGTAATCTATCTATCGGGAATTTAGCCCTTTTCGAAACAAGACTAGCCTTAATACAACGCCTAGGGTCTTTGGGCTCGGCCCCGCTCGATAGCGGTCCACGGATTCGGTTCCGTACGACGGCCACGTTGATCCCCGCCAGACCACGTGGTGCTACCCTGGCTTGTTCACCGCTTACCATTCCTCCTCCTCCGGATTCGCTAGCATCGTTGTGAAACGTTCACTACCGTCTACGAGGTTACCATCGCCAGTTATCATTGTGTAATCTAGACTTCTTTATTGTGTCTGGCATAGTTTCAGGTTTAGGAGAAATGAATGTCGCAGAGTCGCAGACTAGGAGAGTCGGAGAGTCGGAGGCGGGAGCCTAGAGGTCGCGACAATAGGCACGGCGTAAATGATACGTAATCAAATGTACACGAGCCTCAGTTTGCGTCCTGGTCATCTGATTATATTTTACCAAAGAGCACTCCGACAATCGATGTCTCGGTTTATCGGGGTGGTCACTAAAGATGTCGAAGAAAAGAGCTTTGTTATGATCACACAAACAGAGAGACAAACTGTTTGTTGGGTATTGGTTTTTCGATAGAAAGCCCCCTTTTGATATTATAGAGTTAAATACTCAGCATGAAGCTTTTGGCGCACAATGGCCCATTCTGCTCGCATGTTCCAGTACATGTTGCGCATGAACACCTCTCCTCCGAGGTCGATCTTGCGTGTGTTGCACAGAGTCATACAAGCTTTGCCCCCTTTCTGCAAACACTTGCCGCCGTTGCCTCTTCTAGTCGCCATTGACGGTATAGCCCTACCCTCCCTCGATTATGTACACTCGACGGCGCTGTCACACGAAATTCCGTAGCAAGGTAATGCCTATAATATCCGAGATTTTCTCCGGTTGCCCACATTCGAGCCCATGTTCTTCGCTGTCTTAAACTTGTACCTTTCAGGAAATCACTTACACCCGTTCAGGCTTGTCTCGTAGACCATGTCACCATGTCTGAGACGCAGAGACCACCTGCAAATGTCTTCGTACGTACAGCAAGGAAGATATACGAACCACTTGGAATCGCCAAGGGGCGCGACTTTGCCCTTTCGTTCACGTTGCTCGGTGTCCTCATAGCCTTTACGCTTTCTCGTCTGCAGTTCCTGGATTTCAACGGAGTGTTTTGCTCTACAACCGTCAAGTCTTCATTACAACGTGAGTATCAGTATACATTCGAGCGCGGTTAACTGACAAAGTGGTCTCTAACAAACATTTTATTTAGATGCTGCACCCGGAGAATGCTTTTATTGGCTACAGCAACCGTACAAGACTGGGATCTTGTTACATCTGGCTACTATCCTACCTGCAGCGCTCCTCGTCTGCGTCCAATTTGTTCCGGTAATCAGACGAAAAGCCCCATTTATTCATCGAATTAATGGGTATCTTGTCATAGCTTTAAGCGTCGTGTCCATGGCCGGGACTCTTGTTATCACTCCACGTACGATGGGTGGTGGACTCGATATCCAGGGTTTTCTCTGTATTCTTACGGCGGCCTGTGAGTAACATCCAATTCTTACCCAATTCCAGTTCAAAATATTGTCCAGGCTGGGAAAATTCTTTCATACGACATCAACTGTTTGCAATCATACAAAATTTGCAAGTTACTGACTGCGGTTTAATAGTCCTGGGAGCCCTTCTCAAAGGATATCTGAGCATAAAACAGGGTAAAATTCACGCACATCGAGCATGGATGCTGAGAGCATGGTCCTGGGTACGTGATATGCGCCGCATCGTCATTGACCATAGGACTTGAGCTAACATTTGCATAGGCTGGAAGCATCATAAGTGGGAGGCTTATTCATTTCCTCATCTTGAGACTCCAGCAAACCCCATCTTACTATGAGATGCCCTGCGACAAGATCGACTTCCTACTCCACAATCGCACTATAGATGCATATCCACAATGCGCAAGCTTCTATTCGGGAGAGAATTCTCAGCAAAAGGCCCCAGTATTGACCGACTTCAACAGCCGTAGATCTTTTGTGGAGGCAGCAGCTGCTTTGAATTCGACTTTCGCCATGGCTTACGCTATATCGCTCCTGCTACACATTCTCGCGACCGAGGTATACGTATGTCAATTATTGCTTTCTTTTGTAAGGCAACGTGTGTCGCAGAGCTAAATCATTTGTTTACAGCTTCACCTAACCTCACATAAACCCCGCGAGGCTTCCTCCAAGAACTAGAATGAAGAATCTGGGTAGAACTATTATTCTGCAATGGAGACCAAGAACAGAATCGGCGTTGTAGGATTATGCATGTCACGAATATTTTGAAGTGAGGTTTTGGGGCTGGTCCTCCAATGTACTGCCGACAGTTTGTTAAGACGCTAACACAGTCACCTCAGTTATCTGCTTGCTCATTTCTTTGGGAGTCCCTCTACATACTGATACTAGCTTCAAGAATTAAATTGTAACATTGTATCTACTCTTCGCCTTACACATTAATACATCGTGATCTGCAGCCCAAGCCTGTACCTATGAGCACACCAAGAACTAAAGAAATTAAACAAAAACGCTTTAATCACTAATCCTATGAAGTTTTGCTCTCATTTATATCCCTAGTGACTTCCTCCGGAATGCCCTTTTCAGCCGGCGCCTTCAAGTCAAATTCACCCATCGTCCCATCCCAGCCATTCATGACAAGGTACTCCCTGAACTTTTCGTCGCTCTTCTGAAGATCCTCGCCAGTGATATTAGGCACGAAGAACCAAGTTACCAATATGCCAGATAGCCCGGCGATGGCGGAAATGATGAAGGTCCATCGCTTGCCAAGATCATCCTGGATGCGCGTGAACACTTCAGTACCAACTGCACCACCGGCCTTGCCAAGCGCCGCTGAGATCCCATAGCACGTTCCTCGAACAGCAGTGGCGTAAGCCTCGGATGAGATCAGACCAAGCATATCGCCAGGCCCGAGATTTCCAGAAGATTGCATGAGACCGTAGAGCACGACGAATAGGGGCACGATCTTGGTGACCTTGTCATAGGCCAGACCTACGATCAATCCAAAGATGAGATAACCGCTGAAGCCTAGCATCATGGTATACTTGCGCCCAATCTTGTTGCATAGGTAGGCGCCGATGAAGACACCCGGTAGCGAGAGACTACTCAATAGCAAGGTCCACTCGATGGTGGTTTGGATGTCCTTGGTTTTGACAACGCTACTGATGATGAGCCCCGAAAAGATGCCGTTGGGGAACGTGACGAAGTCGTAAAGGAACCAAGCTCCGCAAGTGCCGATCAACGACTTCCAGTAGTATCTCAAGACCAGTTTGTATGGAACTCGCTTTTTGATAGCACCACATCTGTACAGTTTACTGTTGAGCATCTTCCATCGGAAATAGAAAACCTACTACAAGTCAGCATTCGCAAAGTACGGGCTCACACTTAGCGGTGTTAGTGCTCACGCTCAGGGGCCAGATAACGCCAATACCGAACGAGACCCTCCACACTGTATTCAGGTGGTCCGCACCCGCGGCATTTAGCACAATCAGAAACACGGCCAGCACGAAAGGCCCGCCGAACGAAAGAGGCAAGTTGGTCACCAGGATGAAGACTGGCCCACGCTGCGTGGGCGTGTGCTCGTTTGCGGCCTCGCTCGCGCTGACGGAGCTGGCGGGGTACTCGCCGCCAGTGCCAAAGCCGGTGACACCGCGTGCGACGGCGAGGAACCAGAACAGGCCGATCGGCGTGGGCGCCGAGGCCGCTGTGCCCAGGATCCCGCCCACGACGATCAGTAAGGTCGTGATCAGGATGGCCCATTTGCGGCCTAGGTAGTCGCACACGAGACCGATTGTGAGCTGGCCTAGGATCTCGCCGACGAGGAGGGCGTTGGAGACTTGGGTGCTGTAGTACGAGGTGTACTCTTTGTAGAGGTGGGTGAGGACGACGTTTGTCGCGGTCCTAGGGGAGGGTGTTAGGCAGTACTATCTCAAAAACTCGTGATCTAAGTGGCATACATTAAGTTGTTTTGATATCCATCGGATATCAAGGCAAACCCTGGATGTGAATAAGCTGTGAGTTCAACCATCCCGCGCGGGGTGAAGGCCATAGATCAGGGGTGCAACATGAACTCACCAGCGCAGAAGATGGTGAATAAATCGGACATTCGTTGTTTCTTGGAAGAAACTTCGGCTGAGGGAGCTTCGGGGTCGTCTGGATTCGCGACGCCATGCTGTGCCTCAATTGGAGACGAGGAATTTGCAATGGAGAGGTCTCGTTTGGGGACCTTGTCATCCTCTATAATCTCTTTGGCACTCATCTTGATGCAAAATCTAACAACACTCAATTTGAAGAGCCAAGTTGAGGGAGTGTGCACAGAGCAGCAAAATGATGGATTGGGATGAGTTACACAACTGGACAGCAGCTTTCGCGCGGGGAAGGATGTGTAACCCGGGCGAAACCACTATGATGAAATTGATTAAGAATATGCACCTTCAGGTCAGAGAGGTTATATACACTTATGAACCCCTTCTTGTCGCGAAAGGTGCTTGTAAAGCTTGAGCCTCCTCGGGAGCTTATCTAGCTGCCCTTGATTTATCTTTGTTTAGTCTCCCCATCTTCCAGGGGCGTGGCTGACAACAAAGGCGGGATAGCTATCTGGTACACCTGCTGCTCACCTGCGTCATCGGTGCCAACTGCATAGTCCCTTAGTGAAGTGAGAGCTTCTCCTAAGGTAACCCCTTGGATTAGAGATCTCGAGAGTGCGCCTCGGGACCAAGGCTGGGATTGCCAAGACCGTTCTGATGCATTAGGTATACTGAACTCTCGACGAATTGGAAAACTTAATTGATCGTGTTTGCTTTCGCTACTTCTTTGATGAGTGCAATTGAAGCCTTATTAGCGCAAGCTCGCTGACATGCCAGTCGTCGAATAAGATAACCCTCGAGCCGCACGTGTATCTGCATGTAAGCGATAGCACGCATGGCCATTTGTAGAAGGGATCTGCAAAGATTCAATGTGACGCCCTCGACGCCCTCGACAGGTTGGGATACATGGGTTGCTTTTCTTTTGATTTTGAGTCATGTTGCAGATTAGACTGGGCGCAAAAGAGAATAAGCCCAAGTAGCCAGATATATCCCGGTGACTTATAGTCGCAGCCGGTTGTCGTACTCGGTATCAGGGGACTGGTCGCGTGTAAGGTACTTAGCTGGAAGCTTTATCTACATGTCTGAAGTTGGCGATGATATCTGCTACAATAAATTATCATAAATTCGACCTGTCGGCACCAATCATCGATTTGATGCTTGTTTCAAGAATACTGTAGATGTTGTGAGAATGATTGAGAAAAGCACAAGAAATGAATTCGCATGGCGACATGAAAGTTACCTAAGTACTTCTGTCCACCAGATCTAGCCTAGAGCACATCCTCCCGTCTATCATTGGGGGGCCGTGTCCCCACTACATCTCACCGCCAAAATTTCATGGTGATATGACGGGCGGTGAGAAAGTTGCATTTGGTTATTGCCCAGCAGAAAAAAGTGAGCCCCTCGGTACGCTGTCGCATCCGCATCAGTTACCTGAAAGTCATTGGCGCTTCGAGGGTTTTGATTGCCATTGAGTAGCACAATTAGGTGTAATAACCTGATTCTGTCCAAACTTTTCTCCCATATAGTGCTTAGTCCAGAGTATATTGGATCATGGGAAGCAAGCGCAAGCGCGGCGCAAATAAGGCCGGCGCCTCCAATGGACAGCCGCAGAAACGCACCAAACCCAACGAAGCTGTCGCCAACAGCGCCGAACCGAAGTCCCTCGATCTCGACAAGTCGCCTTTCGCAGACGAGAACAACACCGAAAACCGCAAGCGTGAAGCCAAAATCTACGATCTACTTGGCAGTCTCGACAACGACGAGCGCATTGCCGCTGCCGATGCGCTGATCACCGGATTGCTCGCTGGCTCGGAGCTGGCCTTGAAGAGACATCTTGAGAAGCGACTGTTTCGTGGTCTCGCAAGCTCTCGCAATGCGTCGCGTCTCGGTTTTAGTCTCGTAATTACCGAGATCATACGGCAGCTATTCGGCTCATCGGAGCTGGCCAAGACCAAATTCTCTGGCCTCACCTTTGACGCAGTCCTGGAACTTTTAGTCGAAGCAACAACAACCGGCGGACATGTTGCTGGCCAGGAAGAGCGAGACCATTTCTTCGGACGATTGTTCGGTCTACAATGTTTCGTCGAGGCCCAGGTACTGTTCGAAGACAGCACCAGATGGCCAAAGGTTCTAGAGCTGCTGCTCGCGATGGCGCATAAAAAGGTCTGGATGCGGTCGCATTGCGGCTGGGTTATAGTGGAATGCCTGCCACAGATGGGCCAGAAACGAGCGGAAGCGGCGCTTAAGGAGTTTGCCGACATTGGCTTGGGAAAGACTGCCGAGGGCGTCGGCATCTGGCTACGCGCTCGAAGCTCATACCCTGGCATCAAGCTGCCATCAAAGCCCTGGACCGACCCGCTAAGTCCCGCGGCGCTCCCTGAAGTCGCTCGGGTATTGAAGGAGAATGTTGCGAACGACAACGGTGAAGATGCCTCGGCACCGAAACTGAAGCAGAGCAACTGGACAGCACAATTGCATTTCGTCTGGGACCTGATCCTGGAAACGTTATCGGACTCAAGCGGCGCGGACAAAAAGAACATGAAAGAGCAAGCAAAGCTATTCTGGACAACTGTGATTGATGGTAAGCATGACCCGAGTCGCATATGTGAGGTATGCTGTGACTCCGAGCTAATTGTATTGTAGATGGGCTGTTTTCCAAGAACGCCTCAGATGGCCAGAAGTTCCGCGGGTTCATGATATTCCAGAAATATATTCATGGATTCGCCTCCGTGGAGAAGTCACTGGCAAAAGAGCTCTTTACACGCAACCTGATGAAGTGCTTGATTAATCAAGCGGCCAAGGAAGATCGCTACCTTCATCGTGCGGCTTTGAAGACGCTACAGTCAATCGAGAAGTCCGTGGAGGCCCACCCAGAGCTTTTGATATCGGTTGTGAAGGAGCTCATCGGCAACCATGGCCTCTACGACTTTGACCAGCGCACCTCATCTAAGACGGTCGAAAACATATTGCAATGGGTCACCCCTACCAACTCAAAGAAAGTTCTCAAGCTTCTCCGTGAACCTGTTTTGGACCTGAAAAAGTAAGATGCCCCCGTTCCCTGTGCTCGTATCTATTCTGACCAATTTATCTAGGACGCCCGATGATGCTGAAAAGTTGCGACAAGCTTACGCAGACTACGTCTTCAAGATGACCATACAGGCCAAGGCATCTGCTACCACTACTAGCGATGACAAGAGCGCTCTAGAGATCGGTATCAAGGAATTGGCCTCTTGCGCATACTCTACGCAAAAAGAGTTCAACCCACCTTTGTCGGAAAAGACCAGGGACTTGTTTCGTAACCGACTCTCTTCGGCCTTTTCAAAAGTAACGAAACAAGATAACAACATGACATACCTCTGTGATGCGGTCAAATCAGTTGAGCCGACGGCTGTGTCGATGAGCGAGGATATCGAAGCTGAACGCAAGGTTGCACTTAAGGCCATGACAAAGCTCCTCAAGGCGCAGACCAAATCGGGCGACAGCACTAGCAATCTGTCCGCCGGCCTTGCGCTGCTCTACGCGACTACCCTAATACAACTATACGATGGTGCGCCGGATGCACTTGAGATCCTGTCAGATCTCGAAGCTTGTTCTGAAAAGGTCAAGGGTAAAGAAGAAGGGGCGTCAGAACTTCTAGTAGGAATTCTTCTTGCTTTAGTATCCAGACAGTCACCGATGTTGCGCCAGATAAGTGAGCAGGTGTTCGAAGTATTTGCCTCGCAGATATCATCCGAGGCGCTTCAACTCCTGACCGAGAATCTGGTGGCCGAAGAGAATTCGAGAGGCCACCAGGCCTTATTCGAAACTAACGACGAAGATGTGGAGATGGATGACGCTTCAGACGATGATTCCGGCAGAAGTAATGTAGACTCGGATGACGATGAAGAGATCGGCTCTGATGTGGAATTCACGACACTAAATGGAGCGGATGCGGACGAAGATGAGAAGAGTGATGACGAAGGAAAAGACGAGGAAGAGGAAGACGAGCCTGAAGATGCCAAACTTGCTGCGCTTGACGATGCTCTCGCCAAAGTCCTTAATAGTCATCGCCTCGACAAAGATCAAGAAGCCGAAACATCAGACGATGACTCAGATATGACCGACTCAGAAATGCTGGGATTGGACGAAAAGCTCGTTGAAGTTTTCAGAAATCGGATCAAGACCTCAAACAAAAAAGACGAGAAGAAGGACGCCAAAGACACTGTTATTCTATTCAAGCACAGAGTGTTGGATCTACTCGGCATATACGTCAAGCAAGAAGCCTCCAATGACTCCGCTCTCACCCTCCTGCTTCCGCTACTAGAACTCGTACGGACAACAACGGCAAAACCTCTTTCAAACAAAGCCATCAACATCCTCTCCGATTTCTCCAAGGCTTCGAAAAAGACAAGGAGCAAGGATGCAGAGGTTGACGTGGAATCCCAAATCAAGCTCCTGGAAGATATCCACCAGGAGGCTTCGAAGGACTATTCCCACGCTTTTGGGAAAGCAGCCTCGACTGCAAGTTTGCTGGTCGCATCCAACCTGTGGGCTGCTGACCAGGAGAACATCGATCGCATCAACGCTACATATGCACAGACTTTTGCGGATTGCCAGAAGGGGAAAGTCAAGTTGCAAGCTGTTTTCTTCTCGGATTGGGTCAATTGGGGCATGGGTCACGCGAATAATAGTAATAATGGCGCAGGAGAATAGGTAGAACAAATACTGAGCGGTTGACTGTCAATTGACTCGGGGACTTTTCTTACCTTATCTTTTTTCGAGATGTCGCTTGCCGTGTGTGACCCTGCAAGGTGTGGAAGTGGCTTGCGTCAAGTTCCATAATGGTATAATCTCGCCTATGATATATCTGCGCCGTGTCTGACAGCATGATGTGGAATGGCAAATCGGATAACAGACACTGGTACACAATATGGGGATTATTTGCCTTAGATGCGACGGTTAGGTAACATCTTTTCCTGTTTGAAGAAGGTGCTTCCGCTGCCATTTTTGTTCTTGCGAGTCGAAGGCCCGCGATTCCGGTTGCGTTGGGGCGAGCAGCCGGATGTGAAGTATTGAAGGGATGCAATCAACAACGAACGAGCTTATCAGCAGTAGCCGACACATCTAAGACCATCCCAAGTTTTGGGATTCTGACGGGTAATTGAGCTACCTATATGTTTCGGGCTTTATTGCAAAACATGCATATGTAGTACCGCGTGGCGGTAGAGCCCGCGAGACCGGGCGTTTCTTTTCGTCGTACGCTTATCTCGTCGATGTTTTAGTTCTACTTTTGACTGTGCTCGTAGTACAGCTATCGTCACCAATGTCGCCAGAGATGATGCTATTGAAATATCCATCTATCTATACACCATATCCCCTCAGCATTTCGGATTTACGACCGGACATGCAACTTCATACGAAATAAACAACTCGCACTATGAGCGACAACAGTATCGAGACTTTCTTTCCGCAACTCACCGGACTTACTCTCATTCCACCGACGTCGCGACCTGCCACGCTTGGCGGCCAGAGCTATGCGCATTGTTGCCTCCTGGCCTTGAATGACTCGCTTGTCGTTAGCGATGGAAACCTCTCCTATGCTGACACTTCTTTCGTCGATCCGAGAGTTTCTATCAATGATCTGCTAGACTCATCGCAGAGCAATGCCTTTCCGTGCGGCGCGGAGTACACAGGCAGTGATCGCGGCTCGCCGCTTATCAGTGGTATGTACATATAAGCAGCTCTACTAATAGTACTTATCTCAAGTGAGCACATGCTTGACGAGGAAACCACTCTAGAACAAGCGCAAACTACTGCGCATCCCCCTTATCCTTTATCCCCTTCTCCTTTCCTTGACATGGTACCCATCCCACCCGCACGACAAGATCCTCCAACAACTAACCAACAACCCAGTGACCTACACCTGGTGCACCCAAAAATGCCCCGGCTGGGAGATCTCGCACATCAGCGTGCTGCAGCAATGGGTGGGGCCGCTGGTGCAATTCATCATCCCCTGCCTCGCCTTCTGCACAAACGTTCCGCAGACGCGCAAGCTTGCGATTCCGGACGTTGTATTCCGCGCACATCCTCGAACCGCAATCGGGCTGGCGACGTACTGGATCCGTCTCCTGGGTGCCTTGGTCATTACTCTGGCGGACACGGTCGTGTGGCTGTCGATTTGCTTCGCTTTTGCCGGCCCGATGTTGCTGAGCGCTGTTTATGAATACGCGCTCGATAGGAAGGTCTTGGAGTTTCTCGCGCCGTATAAGGGGAGACGCCCGGATGTTCCGATGAGACTCAAGGCGCAGTTGTTGCTGGCTGTTGTTTGTGGGAATGTTAGGATGGCGATGAGGGAGAGGGACACGGCGGGGGAGAGTGGGGGGAGTGGGTGTGGGCTTGTTGAGAATGGTGGTGGTGGTGGTGCTGGTGTTGTGGAAGTGGAAGACCCGGAGAAGCCGGCGACGACGACGGTTGTGCCGCATCGGTTGGTGCATAATAGTGTGTGGAAACGCATCATGACGATGGTCGATGAGTATGAGAAGGAGCGGCTGAGTAGGGGTGGGAGCGAGGGTCTGCAGGATGTTGTCTCGCTGCCTACTAAGTTGAAGTCGTTGCTCAATTCACAGGCAAGGTGCGTTTGTTTGGTCTAGCAGAAAGTGGCAGTCAGTTCGGGGATCATTTACTTACATGTCATCCTCACAGCTTTGGATCTACTGTTGGAGCCTCGATCTTATTCTTTGTCGGCGGTTTCGTCTATACTGTCATCGACAGCGACAGCAGCTTGGGCGATAACGACACTGCCCACGCTTTGGCGTTCGGGATGTGTAAGTCTTTAATTCGCTTACTCCACACATCCTCACTGTCATTATCCCGCGGTACCGTTGACTATATCGAACAGGGTGGATGGTGATGCCCTACCTCGCCATAATAGCCTGCGCCATGCTGGCCTCCAATAGCCCCAGCACGCTCGACGCCATCGTCTACGACGGCGCCAGCAGCGCCGCGCCCGACGAGTACGAGACCAGCTTCCTGCGCCAGCGCATCCAGGCCGCCAAGCAGCACCAAGTCCTCGGCCGCGTCCTGCGGCTCGTCGAAGGGTACAACCCGTGGGAGACAGCCTTTGACGGCCGCTTCCGGACTGTCAAGCTCTGGAAACGCGGCCTGAATAAGCGCCAGTGGGTGCAGGAAGCGATCCACGAATACGAGGATACCATGACCACGCATCGCCTCGCCAAGGGCATCTCGCCCAGAAAGCTGAGGAAGAGGCTTACGCTGAATGCCCGAGATTGCTCGTATGTGGCGGCCGGGGCGCTGTTCTTGGTCCTCACGCCTAGCGCGTTGGCGTTTGTGCTGTCTTATCATACGCCTCGGAGTGGGCTTTCTGTGAGTTTTACATATATATATATATATATTTATTAGTTTTCGCCTTTGTTTAGGTATTGGGAGGGGTGACAGTTGCTTATATCTTGCTGCAGTGCCGGACTTTGACGTATCTCGTCTACGCCATCAGCCAGCTTTGTGAGATGGTCCTGTGGTCATTGGCAGCGCGGCTCAGGGTCATACACGGCCCCCAGTGGTCCAAGGCCGCGCCCGTCGCTAAGGCGTTCTGCTGGTACGGACAGGTCTTCGTTGGATTCTTTTCTGTGTTTGCTGCGGTCGGCGGAACCATGTTCCAGTTACTTGGCTTGTATAGGACTTGTCTTTGTCAGGTATGCTCCGTAGCCCCCTCTCTATCTCTAGGCACATAGATAGGCCTTCTCTTGTTGGGAGGATGGACTGACGGCGTCTAGGTGCCCGCAACACTCTGGCCGCACCTAAATACCCCCGAAGCATACTTCCCCATCAGCACCAACAGCCAAGCGCAGATCAAAGCTGCGGCGGATTGGTGGAATGTCACAGGTAGTTCGTCGGTGGGCTTGATGAGGCAAGTTTGGCTCCCTGTGTTTTATGACAAGTTCCTCATGTACATGATCAAAGTTGACGCAAAACAGCATCATCACAGCGTTGGCGTGGTGGCATCAACGCCGCTTGCGAAAGGTGTTCAGGGACGAGGCGGATAAACTGGCGTTTGATGAGATTTATTGATATCTCGTAGACAAAAGTCTACTCGAATCTTTCATACTGGTGTGATTCTTGAGTGAATTGGTCTTGGATGGAAATAAATACTTCCCTATTTGGTAGTCACACTCATCTCTGAAAGTAGATGGATGTTTTCCAAGCAGCTGATATCGTCATTGCTATGAATGCTAGATGGACTGCTCCAGTTCTATATGGTATTGATATGCTTCTAGTGCCAAATGCATCGCGATAGTTGCTACATATAATACATGATCAGATTGCCATGACCACCGTGGAAGATTGCAGTGAGGAACCATGCTCTAGGCTGAAATCTATGATCATAGAACGCCCAATATGGAATGCTTGAAACCGAAAATGACCGAAAAATGCGGGTATCTCAACTTTTCCGAAATTCCCAACGCCGCCCGACACCAATTCAGCAAATTAATGCAAAGCAATGGATTGTCTCTACTCTCCGAGAGTGAAGTCCCAGGGCTTAAAGGCAGCTCTGAACTTCTCGACATCCGCGACCTCCTCCGAGGTCGACTGAGCAACATCGCGCCACGACAAGCGGGCCTCGAGCCCAAGCAGCTTCGCCATAACCCGACGGCCGAACTGCAGATCGAAGCGGAAACTGTCGTCAAGTCGTATGACAAGCTCCTTGCTCTGAATGCCAGTGTCTCCATCATCGGACCATATCCACACGCGGAAGAAGTCGCTCGCCTCGCCGATAGCGTGGCCGAGCTCCGTTTCCTCGAATGCGGGGTACTTCTGGTTCTCAGCTTCCACTCTGAACCCAGCCTCGACAAGTCCCTTGCGAATCAGGTGGAATGAAACAGGCATGAACTGCCAGTGATTATGGATGCCTCGCTGGCGACTGATCTCCCAGGTCACGGCGCCGAGCTGGTGCTTGGACTGCGACGACACCATCGCCTGCATGGCTTCCCTGAACCGGCTCATCTCCTTGAACGCGTTTTCGGCGTCGGCGCCCATGGCTTGGAACGTCGGCTCGTGGCAGAGGGGGATGATCAGCTGGTGGCCCGGGAACTGGAGACCCGTAGAGGCGAAGTGGTCGGGGCTAGGCAAGGGGCCCTTGGCTGTGGTCACGTAGGCTTCGTTACCGATGCAGCAGATCATGTGTTCGGCTTTGTTGGTGTTGCTGAGGCAGAAAAAGCAGCGGTCTGGGCCGGGCGGAGGCGATTGTCTGCGTCGCTTGCGGCCATTGTGCCTGTGCTCGTGATGGTTGCCGAACCGGCTGAATCCTCCGTCATCGACAGGCGCCGGGCGCTTTCGGGGATTATTGAAAGGTGATGAGGTACAGCCGACGGGCACGGATGTGACAGCCTCACCGGGGGTGATGTTGAAGGCGTAGAGAGCTTTGGCCTTGGTGGGGTTGCCGAAGGGCGCAAGCGATATGAAGCGTGTTATTGCCTTGTTCTCATCGTCTTCGTCGGTGGGGAGATGTACGAATGGTTCGCGCTCGTAGAAGACGGGACCGGGGGATGCGGAGAAGTGGTATCGTGGTTTCAGCGCGTCGCACAGCTCGGCGATCTCCCCCGAAGCAAGTATGGTGTCCTTGATCTCCACTGCAACAGGCACATTGGAATTGGTTGAGATGTTCGCGGGCCAGGGTGTGGTTAGGAGGATGTCTGCTGTGTTAGCACCTCGCAGTGTCTTCGCGTCGCCGACAGTGTGGAATGGAAGGTGCTGGTCGTTCGATTGGCCGCCGACGATGGATGGATCCAATACACCGCCTAAGGTGACGATGCGCACTCCATCTGACGTCTTGGTTGTGCTTCGCTTGGCGAGATAATGCAGGTTCTCGCAGATCTACGCAAAGCACAGTTAGCAGTTTGAACCACGGAGGAAGATTCTTTGAGCTCTCACATCTTCATCCTTTTCAATGCGCTCTACAACTGCCCGCGGCAGAGGTGTGGTGCCGACCGTGAAGTAAGTCGTGAGAGGCACGCGAATCGTGCCATTAAGGAGCTGGTTAAGAGTGCCTTCATCCTGGTCGGCCGCGAAGAGGTTACCGGTGACGATGGCGAAAGAGAAGTTCTGCTTTTTCTGGAGCGTATCGAGCTTCGTGAAGACCTCTTGGAGCTTCCCCTCCGGGGCGCCCAGCACAACCCTGTTCAAACGAAATTAGTATCTCACGATATCTAGAATATGTAGATTATAAAATTGCCGTCTTACACCTTGGCCGCCATGACGAGCGACGAGATACCGTGGTTGTTATGGGAGCGAATGTCAGGATGTGTGGCGCAAGAGCATCTGCATGTGAGCCGGGCAGTGAGCGAGGTGTGAAGCAGCGATGTTGATGATGATACTCTAGCTCTGAAGCTGGTCTAGGTAGCGTAGCTGCTGATGTTGGGTGGGTAACGGCATTAGGCTGTTACTGGTCTGCTCTGCATAAGGTAGCGTAAGTGATCTGCAGGTACGTACTGAGATGTGGGTATTGAGGTGGTGTGAAAAATAGGTGAGACCCTTTCCGACTAGTGTTCTACTTAATTATATCATAACTATTATATAACTATTGAATTTGTTTTAGAATAAGTTTTATATAATGAGGTAATAAAAATTAGATAATATCATAGTTATATTAGGATTTAATTTTTATTATATGGACCTGTCTCGCCTATATTAATAAGTTAGTAGGAAGGGTGGCATTAAGAACCGTCTTATCTATTTTTCACTCCACCGTGAGTGATGGTGACTTCCAGGGATTTGGGAGGTACCTATACCTGCCCTCCTAAGTGGGACGTTACTCTAGCTCGGGCTTATCGAATGCCTGCTCGCCTTATCAGCGTGCATTAGCGCTCCCGAGCTCAAAAAAAGTTGGCCCCCGGGGAAGTTTGGTAAGTTACGATTTCGATGGTGGGGCGAGTGCGCATGCTTCAATCTTTTCCTCTCACTCAACATCGAATCTCTACACCGGCGTAGCTGGCAGCACCTCGACGACCATATGCCGCTCAACTCCCACGCCGGACGGTAGCCGATATCCACCATGCCTCCAACACAGTCCGGTCGGGTCTTCAAATCCCGTAAGAGCAAGACCGGTGGCACGCCCCATCAGAAGAACCATCGCTGGGAGTCTTTCAACAACAAGATCTCCAAGCTCCATTCTCTCGATCCTCTCCGTCGCGTCCGCCGCCATGACCTCGAAACCGAAGATCTCGAGGCCACCACCTCCTACCTCCGAAATGGCCTCGACAACTGGGCCGAGCTCAACCTCTCCAAGCGCTTCACCCTCTTTAAGCGCGAGCTGGCGCCCCTCTGCGACAGCCTGCCCCAGATCCTACACTTCGAAGGTCGCATCATGGACCTGCTCGAGAAGAACATATCCGCCAATGATGTCGAGTCGCTCGAGCCTTTGCTGGACCTGTTGACCGCCTTCGCCCACGATTTGGGCGTGCGCTTCGAGAAGCACTACCCACGCGCCCTCACCCTCATCATCCAACTCGCTAGCAAGCCTCAAGACGCCGCTGTCGTCGAGTGGACCTTTGCCTGCCTGGCCTTCCTTTTTAAATACCTTTCGAAACTTCTCGTTCCCGACCTGAGGCCGACCTACGATCTCCTTGCGCCATTGCTGGGAAAGGCGCGGAGCCCGGCCCATATCACCAAATTTGCTGCCGAGGCCTTGAGTTTCTTGGTGAAGAAAGCGGCAGCTCCAGCAAATAGAGAGAAAGCCTTGGTGCCATTCATAGAGCATGTCCGCGACGATTTCGCTGCTAGCGGGGACAATCGACATCTGGAGCTTTATTACCATGGGCTCATGACCATGTTCGCCGAGGCCGTCAAAGGCCAGGGTCGGGCTTTACACACTTCCGGTCCTGATCTTGTGAAAGCTTTAATATGCTCTGTGCCAAATGATCAATGCCTCTCCCTCGAGCCCATCAATTGGTCCGAGGTCGTCTGTGGTGTGCTGATTAGTCTAGTCCACCACTCGACCCCAGATACATTTGCCTTGATCCCCCAAGCGATTGTCGATGCAATAAAGAGCGACAAGTCCCGGGCCGAGTTTCCTCTACGCAATGTCTTCTACATCAGATGCCTGGGAATCATTTCGGGTGTGCGCCACGGATATCGCATTGCTGATTGGCAGCCTGTTCTCGCCGCTTTGTTGCAATGTCTCGAATCCATTTCCAAGAAGCCAGATACCCTAGAGACCGTCGAGTCGACGGCAGTATGGCAGCAACTCCTCGTCAATACAGCTATAGTTTGGAAGCAAGCGCCGATGGACATTATAATTCCACATATATCTGAATTCATCGCTGTAATGAACTGTGAGCCATTGATCAACTGGTTTATCCCCTTTTGTTCGTACTTCTCCGACTCGGACCCCACGCGCTTTCGAAGCTTATTCCTGAAGGCGTTCCAAAAGTAAGCAGAATTTCTGTCGTATTCACACAAGAATGGAGCTAATTACATATGTAGATTCGTTGTCCAGCATTGGTCGCGGGGCTCTAATGAGGACATGCTCTGCGTCTTTCTACCGCGGATGATTGAATCGAACGCTTTGCCCAGCGTGGACGACTCCGATGCCTTTTCGTTGCCCCAATCATGGCAGGACCAGATTGTCAGCAAATTTGAGCAATTGGAGATTTCCCCCTTTCCAGAGCAGGGCGCGTCAGGTGCATACAACAAGGATCCCAAGATATGGCGTGATAAATGCCTGCCAAAATACTCAGCATTATTGCGTCTCTTGGAGTTGACGAGTGTTCGACCGTCGACAATCGGGCCCATTGCCGATGTGCTCTTGAGGAAGTTGAAGCTTGCATTGAGGCCCTCACAGTCTCCGCTAACTGAAGAAGCCCGCTTCGTCGTGGGCCAAGGGTTCTCTGCGTACCTCCGTATGAGTAAGGCAGCCGGGCAACTCGACTCTTCTCTGGCGCCGTTGCTTAGGGCAGCCACTCCTCGATATCATCGTTTGACTGGTTTCCTTGAGGCGCTCTCTGTTTATGAAACAATGAACATGCGTGGCGAAGACCGCAGTCCCCAATCCCAGAGCGATGATAGCGTCGGCCATGAGGGTGCGCTGGACCCGTTCCTTCATTGCCTTGTCCAGAATTTGTCGATGCCATCGCATGATCATCGATTAGCCTCGTTGCAGCTGCTCAACAAGCTTGACACGGCGCCGGATGAACTTGATTGCCTTGCGCTGATGCAGCAAACTGAGGAGACACCAGTGGATTTACAAAATGCTCGAGCTTTGTCAATGCATATGCGCAACCTTGCCGTTGCGTACCCTAATCTAAGTGAAGGCTCCTGGCTCCGATACGCTGTCCCCTCCTACCTATTCGGCTTGTTGACGGTGCAGATGACGCCTATATGGGAATCTGCCGTGGAGTCTCTGAAACAAGTCGGGCTTACTAAATACGGGGAAGAGATCATATGTGAGATCGTCTTCAGATGGATTGACGTCCCGTCCAAGCGGTGGGATTCCTCCACAGGGGTTACTGCTTCTCGCCGGGCCTACCAAACAGACTTCGAATGCAGAAACTTTTCCAAGCTCCACAGCCAAGCCGAGGATGCGGATCATGTCATTAACAATGCGTCCGATATCATTTTGGAGTCATTCGAGAAAGGCCAAGAAATGGTACCCGAAACGCCCATTAACGCACGGTCACAAGCGTTGAAGGTTTTCCTAGCCGCACCGAATCTAGCTGAAAGGCGATCTCGGTTAATTGTTCCCGTTTTCCTGTCATGGAACACCAGCCAGGAAGAAGAAGATGTCGAGGAGGAGGTTGAGGACAATGATGTGGACAGATCATGGTCTCTCTTTGATAAAAAGACTATGATTGGAGTGTTTGCTCAATTCTCAAACCCCAAAGTGCTATTCCAAACTCAGCAGGTTTACGACACGTTACTCGTATTGCTATCGAATGGTGATCTTGAGGTGCAGAAATCTGCTCTCAAGGCTATTTTGACATGGAAGCAAGAAGGCGTCAAGCCTTACCAAGAAAATCTGGAGTATCTGCTCGACGAAGCACGATTCAAGAATGAGCTCACTGTGCTTTTCCAAGGAGACAAGCAAATCCAACCAGAACACAGGAGTGACATAATGCCCGTGCTGCTCAGACTTTTGTACGGTCGTACTATCTCCAAGAAGGGTATAGCAAGTGGACGTCATGGCTTGCAGGCCAACCGCCTAGCTGTTCTCCGACAACTCAGCGTAGAGGACATGGGAAGTTTTCTCGACATCGCGTTGGGGAACCTTCGTAACATTGACCTTGTTGGACGATCGAACCTCGGCGATGACGTTTTTCATCGAAACCTTCTACCTATTCGGAAACAGGTTGGTTTCCTCAATATGATGGAGTCTATGATCAATGAGCTTGGAACGAGCGTCTTGGGATACATGGATCGGATACTCCCCGCGCTCTTATACTGTCTGGTGTCGTCTTGTCGAAAGTTGCAGAAAACTGCCAATCTGGAGAACGAACAAGAGGAGGAGGAAGAGGCAGCATCGCATATCTCTCTTTATCGCAATGTTCGCACTACCTCGCTGAAGTGTGTCATCTCACTATTTCAGAATGCCCCAGGTTTCGACTGGAACCCCTACCGCGAAATCTTGATCAAGGAGCCTGTCAGCCCTCGCCTCGACAAGTTTGCCATTGAAAATGCCCAGGGAATATCCGGCACCCTGCAACTGCTTTCTACCATCTCTCAAATACCAAGAACCGCTTTGTTTCTCACAGTGGATGATCGCATCATTGCCAAATTGATGGAGTTGGTAGCCTTTGCCAAATCCAAAGAGGATGTGAGAATTTTCTCGCTCGGGATTCTACGGAATGTGATCAAACTGTCCCAACTGCCGGCGACGGAGTGCGAATTCAATGAACTGATTGCGGAGGAGTTGATTGAGCCAAATGTCAATCTCATCTTGGAGACTGTCGGCCGAGTTCTCAAAGACGAAGTGAACATCGGAAAAGATCTTCTCTTGGCTTGCGTTGAGGCTGTTGTTGAACTATCGCCGATGGTTCAGCAGTCCCACCATGTTGATACATTGATTAATGTGGCTGTGTTTCTACTCGACCAACCATCCAAGACCGTCAGTCCAAAAACGAAAAGTGTTATACTCCTATTGCTCGAGAAATTTCTTGCGTTGGAGGGCATGGTCTACGAGCCTAGCTTGTTGGATAGGATTTCTTCAACAATTGCCTCGATGTACAGCTTCTTCCGCGACCGAGCCAGTCGTGAGACCCTGTCAAATGTCCTGGCGGTGTTGCTCCGCAGAGAGGGCAAACCTGTTGACCTTTCAGAGTTATGCGCACATATCAACGCTTTCCGTCACAACCGAATTGACGAACCTGACTACGATACGCGCCTGGCAGCTTTCAATTCCATATCGAAACCCAGAGATGTGCCCTTCACCCCAAGAGAATGGCTGCCTCTGATTCACAACATGGTGTTCTATATCAAACATGATGAAGAGTTCGGTGTGCTTTCCGCAAATTCTGCAGATGGTCTTTGCAGGTTCGCCGACGCCGTTGCGGATTCGAATGGAGACGATGAAGATGGATTCCAGAACATGCTTTCAACTGTCGTTTTACCTTCAATGTACAACAATGTCAAAGAACCCTCGGAAACAGTTCGGCGAGAAACAATGAGAGTGATGGGATACCTCATCTCTCGGATGCCAGCTTGGGCCCCAATATCCGATCTTGTAATTCTCAGCCCCGAGCCGGATGAAAAAGATCCAGATCCTAGCTTCTTCAGCAACGTTCTTAATCCTGCTGCGGCTAGACAAATGCGAGCGCTCCAGCTCCTATCCAAAGTCAGTACCAAAACTGGGCTGAGTAGTAAGCACGTTGCGCATTTCTTCGTACCGCTTTTGGAACAGTTTATCTTCAACCGGGTGGAAAGCGATGATCAAGGTGTGGGTGCACAAGCAGCGACAACCATAGCTGATATAGCGTTCGCCTTGGAGTGGCCCCAGTATCGCGCAATCGTGCGTCGGTACATCAGCTACGTTGAAAGCAAACCAGACTCTCAGAAACAGTTGGTCAGGCTCCTTGGAAAATTTGTTGACACTTTGACAGTCGCGTCAAACGAGAAAAATGCCGAGAAAATGGACGTAGATGATTCCTCGGATCGCAAATCACATTTGTCCCGCACCTTACCTTCCCTGGAAAAGTTCAACGAAGATGTGCTGTCCAACATATTACCTCCCCTTTTGACCTACATGCACGACAAGGATGAAGCGACTGTCAGCTCGCGTGTTCCTGTTGGTATCGTTGTTGTCAAGGTACTGAAGCTTCTCCCCGAAGAATCCATGAACAAGACGCTGCCAGGCGCACTGACGGATATCTGCCACATCCTCCGGAGTAAAGCATTGGAGTCGCGTGACATGGCGCGTGACACACTTTCGAAGATGACTGCGCTGCTTGGCCCATCGTATCTTGGATTCGTTCTCAAAGAGCTCAGGGGTGCACTTACCTCAGGCTATCAACTTCATGTTTTGTCTTATACCATGCACACTATTCTGGTGGCTGTTATACCTCAGTTCCAGCCTGGAGATATCGATTACTGTCTTGACAACCTAATGGCTATCATCATGGACGACATGTTCGGTGTCGTTGCGGAAGAGAAAGATGCCGAGGGATACACGAGCAAAACCAAAGAGATCAAGAGTAGCAAAAGTCAGGATTCCATGGAGCTCGTTGCTCGATCTGCTTCCGTCAATCGCTTGGGCGACCTCATTGCCCCACTTCGTTCTTTACTGCTTGAGAAGCTCAATATTCGTATGGTTCGGCGGATTGATGAACTGTTGTTAAGAATAACAACTGGTCTCATGGCCAACTCCGCTGCAGCTACTCGAGATACTCTAGTTTTCTGCTACGAAGTCGTTCAACAAGTATACGCAAGCCACGATGCTAAAAATGAGCCCAAGATGGACCCGAAGATTAGGCGGTATCTGGTCCAGAAAGGTGCGAACAAGAGTGGCGAGCGCAGTGCTACAAGCAAGTACACCTACAAACTTGTCCGATTCGCAATTGATGTTCTACGAGCTATCATGAAGAAGCATGAGAACTTGAGAACCGCAAGCAACATAACAGGCTTGATCCCTATTCTCGGAGACGCCGTGATCGAAGGAGAAGAGGAGGTCAAGATCTCCACGTTCAAGCTCTTGAACATTCTCACAAAAGTGCCCTTCAAGACTGACGATGCCTCCAAACTTTACAAGGTTGCCGCGAAAGAGGCAACCAAATGCATTGCGACATCGACGTCGTTTGCTACAGAGCTTCCGCAAGCTGGACTGAAACTAATGGCTGTCATACTCCGGGACCGACGTGATGTAGTCGTCAAAGATGCGGCAATCGATATGCTGCTTGGCAAACTCAAAGATGACCTGACGGAGCCGCTTTACCGCCATATAACGTTCAACTTTTTACGCTCAGTGTTGGATCAGAAGATCGAGACTGCTGTCGTATATGATACTATGGACTATGTTGGCAACGTCATGATCACCAACGACGACAAGAACACTCGCGACTTAGCACGTGGGGCGTTTTTCCAATTCCTCCGAGATTATCCCCAGAAGAAGAACAGATGGGCAAAGCAGCTCGGCTTTATCATTGCAAATCTGAAATATGAGCGGGAAGGCGGTCGACTATCTGTCATGGAAGTGGTACATCTCTTGCTAATGAAATCGGCCAATGACTTTGTTCAGGAAGTTTCGGCTAACTGTTTTATCCCGTTAATATTGGTTTTGGCCAACGATGAGAGCGAAAAATGTCGCTTGGCCTCTGCCGAGCTCATCAAGGAGATCTTCCGCAAAGCTGATAAAGAGCGAACCTCCAAATTCCTAGGCCTTGCCCGAAACTGGCTTGAGCAAGATGACAACGCCGCTGTTCTTCAGCTAGCGATACAATCATTTTCTCTCTACTTCGAAGCTAGAGACGCTTCACCAAAGGACAAAAAAGATCTGCAGAAACTTCTTGGTGCTATAGTCACCGTGCTGAACAAGTTTTCCACCTGGGCAGGAGAAACAGATTTGATGAAGGTGGTCCTGCAGTCTATGCCCATGTTGATTGCGAAGCACCCAGCCACTGTCCTGGCCAATGACGAACTATGGCGGCTTGCCCCAACTCCCCTTTCTCATTCCGATACTCTAATCAAGAGCTCTGCGGCGCAGCTGGTTATTACGTACCTGGCTGACTTCAATGCCAATAACAAGACCGCCGATCGCTCGCAGCGCATTGTTGGATCGCACGGCCTACAGCTAGATAGATCAATGATCGAGCGTCTCATAACTGGTGCTGTTGGCACACTCAACTCGGGCGTCGTAGCACGTTGGAAAAAGCGACAGGGTAGGAAACTCAGCAGCCAAGATGCCAATATCATAGACAGCACAATACCGGCTCTTCAGGATCAAGTGGATTTGGATGAAACCCTTGCAGCGGATGCTAGCCGGATCATCCTCATGCTCAGCAAATTCTTGGATGCGGGTACCCGGGATACGAAGAAAGAGGCTGCCGACGCAGGTGCCAACGAAGAAGACGATGAACAAGCGGATGGCGACGAAGAAGATGTGGAGGATGAATGGGAGGGTCTAGACGCAGACGATGGCAATATCAAGTCAGAGTCGCAAATATCCCTCTACAACCTCTGCACCTGGCTCTCCGACATCCTGGTTGAAGAAACTCGTCCCCGCGCCCCCGGTCTCATTCCCAAGATTGCCGCCCTCGACATCATCTCCATCCTCGTCGCTACTTCACCAACCGACAAGCTCCAGCCGTCTCTCTACGCGCTCCTGATCCCCCTTCATCAGCTCACGGACCCCTCTATTCCTCCCCCATCAAGTTTCGACGAGGCATTTAAGACGCGGCACGAGGCGCTCAAGTCCAAAGCGACGGATGTCATGGACGCGCTGCAGAGGAAGTTCGGTACACAGGAGTACACGAAGGAGCTGATGGCCGTGCGGGAGCGTTCAAGAAGGAGGAGAGAAGGAAGGAGTAGGAAGAGGAAGATCGAGGCGGTCGTGCAGCCGGAACGCCATGGCAAGTGGAAGCGGGGACGGCTGGAGAAGAAGGTGAAGCAGAGGCGGGAGAAGGGACAGAGGAATCGGGAGAGGAGACATCAGTACTAAGTAATTGAGTTGATGGTGAGGAGGAGGGGTGTGCTTTGTATATAGGTGGAAAGCCGAAGGTGATGATGTGTTTGGAATCGAAAAGTAAGTAGATATAATTGAGTCAAAAAGATTGATACCCTGAAAACCTACCTATTGTCAGCCGATGCGAGGCTGAAATCGGCTCATGCCTTGTGTACAGCTGGAAGGTACCTAATAGTGCCAGGAGAAGTGTGATACTGAATTCTCTATCTGTTTCATCAGAAGTTACGCCGTGGCAGACAGGTGGCTGGCTCATGCTCCGCCATTTCACCTCCAGCTCTCGTCGTAGATATAAATCATCTGCCATGACGCTTATTATCATTCAAATTTCAAAGCAAGCCCTTCAGATCTCCAACATCAGAATGGAAATAACCCATGCAACCCGACGGACTACATTATTTTTGAGCTCACGATTTATACCAGCGCCACATGAACCATCTCATTAACTTTATATATCAAAATACAATAGTAGCTAGCCTTGGTGATGGTAATAAGTTACACAAACACAGATACGCCTAATCCGATATGCTAGCTCAGTCTTGTAAAAAATCACTTTTTTGAATTTCAAACCCGACTAACCTCCGCCACCTAAGAGGCCGAGGGACTTCAAGGTGCAGGCGGCGGGGCATAAGTTTTTTGCGGCCTCAACGGTTCGGAAGGCGGAGAAGGGAGCCGGCTACCTAGCTCTACTTCCGTCTGCGGGACGCTCCTTCCGTGCCGCCGCGTGGTTCTTGACGCGGGCCGGCGCCACGCCCCCCCACTCGAGGAAGCGGACGGGCGGGTGGGCGGTTATGTCGGGACTGACGTTGTCTTTGTCTTGGATGCGGCGTTTAACGACCTCTTTAATGGCCCTTTGTTGCCGACCCTCGAGCTTCCCTCTTCGCTCCTTGACCGGGACGACGCGCTTGTCCTTGGATTTAGCGCCGGGGATAATGTTGCGCCAAAGGCGTCCTTCCAATGTGTAAGTCATTCCAACCCCCCTTTGCCAATGAAACTTGGGGGCCTGCTCGGAATCGAGCATATCGTGCTCCGCGTCGTGAAGAGAGGACTCGGGTGCCTTTTGGGAATAAATTATATCGTCGACCTCGTCGTGAAGAGAGGATTGGTCTCCCTCCTTCACGTAGGGTATAATAGGAATTTTAGTAAATCTTTGCCTCGAGTTGCGCCTCTTCTTCAGGAGCACGTTCTCCCCTTTATACGTTCCCTGGGCCATGCGACGCTGCCTGCGGAGAGCCAGCTTCTCCTTCCGCAAACCTTTTATGTAGTTGACTATGTCTTTCCTCTCGTCGGGCTCGACGACGCTTTTGTTTTTGTTGAGCAACGCCTGGATGTCCGATATTGATTTGGCCAGCTTTTGTGCTTTCGTGCCTACCTGTTCCACCAGTTTCTCTTTTTGCGGCTTTGTCATTTTAGAGATTTGCTGAGCAAGTTGTAACTCGGCGACTGGTGGCTGATATTCTATTGCTGCGTCAGTGTCACTGCTCTCTATTGCTGCGTCAGTGTCACTGCTCGCGATGGGCAGTTCGCTGGCTGGGCCCCATACATTGGCGTGCTTGTCGGGACTATGCTTTGAGTCCTGTTGCAACGCCGCCCGGAGCTGGTCCACACCAGAATCCTTCGTTTCTAAAGGTGATATAGGGGTGGGGTATGGTATGGGACGTTGCGGAGCCGGGGGAGATCGAGAATAGCCTCCTCTGTACTCAGGCCTTGAGATTGCGGACTTCTTGACAACTTGACCTTTCTCAGGCTTCCCCGCCAAATACATAGCATTGGGATATGGTATGGGAGGTCGTGGCACCCGGGGAGCTCGAGAATAGCCTCCTAAGTATTCAGGTCCCGAGATTGCGGACTTCTTGACAACTTGACCTCTCTTAGGCTTCCCCGCTAAAGATACAGCACTGGGAGATGGTGTAGGACGTGGTGGAGCTGGGGGCGATGGTGAATAGCCTCCTCTGTATTCAGGGCTCAAGATGGCGGACTTCTTGGCAACTTGAGCTACGCCAGGCTTCCCCGCCAGAGTTTCGGGAAGATGGAAAAAAGCTGCGTGGTATGTCCGACGAGTCGATGGCGTGGGGCCCTGCTGCGGCGCGACACCGTGTACCGAGGGGCGGGTGCCGACGTCGCCGCCGGACAGACCCGACGTTGAGGGCGTAGGATAGGTCGCCTGGGACGAGGGATCCCGTGTCTCGCGCAGGCGTCTGGCCTCGTCCTTTTCCGTCACGGCCTCTGCCTCCCTTAGCGACGCAGCATCGCCCTCTTGCTGCTGCTGCTGCTTCGTGGCATGGTCAGACGTGGTAGTATCTTGCCAGAACTCGATGTCGCCGTCCTCGCCGAGGGTCCCACGCTTCACGAGTTCGCCCTTCTCACGCAGAAGATCCTCAACAGTAATCTTGCGGTCGCCAAAGATGTTCAGGTTGTCGCTAATGACGTGGCGGGCGCGGCAGGTCGGACAGGATATGAGGACGGACCCGTGGTGGTACCCTTGCTTGGAGACGACGTGTTCGGAGCGGTGACCACAGGGGACACATGTGAATATCATCTGGTAGTGCGGCTGCAGCTTCTTCTGATTCGGCTTGGTCGCATCGGGAGGGGAGTCGGTCGCGGATGTGTCTTGGTTCGATGGAGGCGGTGGTGGCGGCGGCTTGGGTATGGTGTGCGCCCAGCGGCGCCCTATGGGCTTGGGCTGCAGGGTGCGAGGTAGACTGGGATAGGGGCGTAGCCCGGATGGGGATATGGTCTTGGGTGTGCGCAGGATCGAGGTGAGGTATCGTGAGGCTATTCTGGATGCCATTGTCGACAATGCGGAGATTGCAGATGGAGATGCAAAAGATACTGTAGCTACGGCTCCGTGACCAACAGAGGATATGACGGTCGTGACCGTAACCCCACCTCGTTACCTAACTCCACCTGTAGCCGTTACTGTAATGGGGTTGATTGCCACACCTAAAAGGTGGGATGTAGAAGGGACTCGGGAGGACCTGGCCTCAGCCGTGAGGGGTCCTTATAATACACTGTGACTCGTACCTGCCTAACATTACCTACATGTACAATAGGTACTTACCTAGGTACGTACATAGAGTGGGATCGCCCGTGGCTTGGTCTCGTTCGAGGGTATCGATAAGATCCTTACATGTGATAATGCCGTCGCCGCCACCTTGGACTTATCGATTAGCGGCATCGCTGTACAGTTGGCAATTCGATGGTAGAATGGGAAAAGATACCCGATACGTTTGTAATTGCATACATTAATTGGCCCTAAAGAGACTTGCCCCCCAAGTATGTTTCTTTCCACTCCTTTGACTTACTCTATGCCTCCAAGGCTGAGAGGGTCATTGTTCATATAATCGCTTCAACTCCGGTCGATATGTTCAACGATACTATGCCATGACGAGATCCCCTAGACTGTGCCTAGGAAGGAAGCTGATACATACACGTTGCGCAGCTGCTTGTTTGTGCGCTTAGTAAATTCCCACGCGTTCTCTATTTCCATCTTCCATCTTCATCCCTAAGCTACCCGCGATCCATAAAGAACTTGGGCATTCACCCGTGCAGGCTCACGTTTATCATTCTGCGCCCAAGATCCCTTCTCTAGCTGTCCAGGGAGTCCGCCTCGGTTCTGCAACACCTGAGCCTGCACTCTTTTTTTCATCCTTCTCTGACTAATCTATCTCGCCACAACCACCACCACCACCACTCTGTACACGACCAGGCCTCACAGCCGATGCTATATGAGCCGCCAAGCTTCGCTTTCCCACGACATCGCGCACCCTTGGATCTATCTGCTCCTCCGACTCGGCATGCAACTACCTGGGTCTGCTACCTCGTCGTATTTCCCTCTTTCACCTCATCGCCACCCTTCGACCGCCCACCATTGCCCTGGTAATCTACCGCGGTAATCCACGCCCGGTATCGGCTCTGCCGGCAAGATGATCACGGGTCGGGGCGGTGCCGGTGGCCGCGGCGGCCGCATCCGCCCTCCTCGCAGGGTAAGCCATGTTTCGCCCCTGCCTCTACTGAGTCTGTCTCATGTACTAAGCGTAACCTCGTCGTAGCTCGGCACACAACTCGGCGACAAGAACGAGCTCGAGACATGCTGGGAGAAGCTTCGGGGCGCCATACAAGACATCCATACCCAGAACTCCGGCAACCTCTCCTTCGAGCAACTGTACCGTTATTCCTACAAGATCGTGCTGCTCAAGTCGGGCCCTCTTCTGTATGACCGCGTCAAGGAGTTCGAAGAAAAATGGTTTGCCGAGCGCGTCATGCCCCCCATCTCGGCCTTGATCACCAAGAACCTCGTCAGCATCACGCTCGATGGCGCATCGGGTATCAGCGTGGCCGAGCGCCGTTCTCTGGGCGAGAAGTTCCTCAAGGTCGTCCGCAATTCGTGGGAGAACCACAACATGTGCATGAACATGGTTGCTGATATCCTCATGTATCTCGATAGAGGCTTCGGCGAGGAACATCACCGACCATCGATATATGTCACCACCATTGGTTTGTTCCGCGACCACATCCTGCGCGCGAACCTCGGCGCCGTTGGAGCCGATAACAATGTTTTCGATATCCTCAACGCTACCATTATCGACCAAGTCAACATGGAAAGGGAGGGCGACGTCATCGACAAGGCCATTTTGCGCAGTTGCATTTCCATGCTCGAAGGTTTGTTCGAGACAGACAAGGAGAGCGAGTCCGAACGACTCTACCTCACCTCTTTCGAACCCTATTTTATCCAAACGAGTCACGACTTCTACCGCGCCGAGTGCGATAGATTACTCTGCGAGGCCGACGCCGGAGTCTGGCTCCGTCAAACGCAGAGGCGGCTGGCCGAAGAAACGGCGCGCTGTCAAACTACCATCTCTACATTGTCGGAGAAGGGAATAACCAGTGTGATCGAGGAGGAGCTCATTACGAAGCATCTAGACGAATTCTTGAAACTGGAATCTAGTGGCATCCGGGCCATGATCGACAACGATAGAATGGAAGACCTGAAGATTCTGTTCTCTCTCGAGTCGCGAGTTGATGAAAAGGTCCCTGCGCTACGCAAAGCCCTTGAGTCGCGAGTCTTGGAGCGAGGTAACGAGATTGAAAAGAACCTCAACAATACCGACTTCAGCATTGCGCAAGCTCCTTCCACTGACGAGCCAGCCGGCGATGGCGAGAAGCCCAAGGCCAAACCACTCAACGCTGCAGCCCAGCTCACTGCTGCTGCGATAAGGTGGGTAGACGATGTGCTCGCATTGAAGGATAAGTTCGATACGCTTTGGGTCGTATGTTTTGACCGCAAAGCTGTTATCGAGACGGCATTGGCTAAAAGCTTTTCCCTGTTCATCAACAGCTTCAATCGAGCGCCCGAATACGTCTCACTTTTCATCGACGACAACCTCAAACGCGGAATCAAAGGCAAAACTGAGGACGAGGTAGATCTTGTTCTCGATAAGGCCATCACGCTTCTCAAGCACCTGAACGAGAAAGATAAGTTTGAGTCGTACTATCAGAAGCACTTGGCTCGCCGATTGTTGCATGGCAAAACGCAAAGTCAGGAAATAGAGCAAGAAATGATATCACGAATGAAGCGAGAGTTGGGTAACAACTTCACGCAAAGGTTCGAGGGCATGTTCAGGGACATGAACACGTCGCGCGAGACGACCGAACAATACCGTAACCATGTTCGCGGTCTCGGTGCAGTGGACGAGAAGCAGATTGACTTGAGCATATCTGTCCTCGCCGGCAACAACTGGCCCAGAGAGATTATGGGTAGAGCCACAATGACATCGAGTGACGCCAAGGTCACGGCCACATACCCCCCCGAAATCCAAAGGTTGCAAAAGAGCTTTTTCGAGTTCTACATTAAGAATAGAAGCGGTCGAGTTCTGACTTGGCTTGGGACCGCAGGCACGGCGGACATCAAGTGCATGTTTCCTAAAATTCCTGGCAAGACGTCGGGGCCTCTGGCTAGAGAACGGCGTTACGAGGTCAATGTATCGACATATGGCATGATTGTGCTGCTGCTCTTCAACTCCGTCAAGGAAGAACAGTGGCTGTCTTTCGAAGACATCCAGGCCGCAACCAACATTTCTGAAGAGGATTTAACCAACACCTTGACATCATTGTCTGTGGTGAAGATTTCGCGCGTGCTGGTGAAGGAGCCACAGACAAAGTCCGCTGCCAAGCCAGGCGACCGATTTACGTTCAATCGCGAGTTCGTGAGCAAGACAATCAAGATCAAAGTTCCATCAGTCAACGCTGCCAACCGTGTTGAGGACGAGAAAGAGCGCAAATCAACAGACGAGAAAAATCTGGATACCAGAAAGTATATGACCGACTCAGTCATAGTTCGAATCATGAAGTACGTCTTTTTGCCATATATAGCTTACCTGGACTTCTCGACTAACTACTTCATTAGGCAACGCAAAAAGCTCAGCCATACTCAGCTCATCAATGAGGTCATTCAAGTCCTCAGTAGTCGCTTCAAGCCAGATATGTCGCTAATCAAAAGCCGAATCGAGGCACTAATCGGTCTTGAATACCTCGAACGAGAGGAGCTTCCAGATGGTTCAACTACCGACAACTACAAATACTTAGCCTAGTGACGTTGACTCCGGTTGACAAGCCTTTACGCCAACGCTTACGTTGGGCTATGATTCACGCATATGATTAATTCCACGGCGATACCACCAGCATGTATGAGCGCGCATTGATGAAAGGTTTTGATTTATGGCTTGCATGAACGGCGTATCTGGTGCTCTACGGGCCCGTCCCGGATGTAATTACTGTAAGTAGAAATTGGGTATTTACCCGCACAATTCTCAAGATTATAACTACTGCACCGAGTAGTACCACTACATTGCACCGATAATATGCATTCTATTGGGCCCGTGATAGCCTGCGGATATACTACTGTCATATGTGTCTCGCTAGGCTCAGAGGCTGACTCGATCTCAAACTCCTCGCCGTCCTCGTTTTGGGACTCTTATACTTGTACAAGTGCCCTGTGCCTACCTGTGTGCCTTGCCTGGGACTCGAGAGTTTCCGCGCGAGCTGAGGTGACAACTTCGCATAAGACGATTGTTTGTCGAACAATGCAGGCACTCTTTGTTCCTCCCCGCGCCACCCCTTTGCCTTGTCATAATGCAAGTACAAAGCTATTAACACACAGGTATTAGTACCGAGACGAATACTGCTTGAAGGATTTGAAAGCTCGAACAGAGCCTTTGTCCAATTTCCGCAAAGCGCGTTTTCATATAAACACCTATCTCCAAGCTGAAATCACTGTCATTTGGTTGAATACTTCTTTTAATACCAGCCCTCACAGCGGGTACAGCGTTACTCAAACACCTTCGAACTCGCCATACGCCCCGGTAGTTCCTAAGGCACCCACGCACAAGGGCCTCGCCCCTATAAAACCCAGTCCTGTCCTTTTCGGTCCATCTGTTTCTTTTCACTTTCTAAATTCTTTTTCTCCGGCAGTTCGCTCATTCAAAAATGTCGGCTTCTAGAACAGAAGTGGATTTCCTAGACGGAAGCCCCCTTCAACTTTCAAATATCGGCCGTGTGGCAGGGCATTACGGCAGGTTGCCCTCTATTGCATCGCAATCCCCGTCGATGTCGAACGGCCTCGACAGCAAGCGTAACGCCACCTCGATGGAGCCCACCCCGACGAGGAATGGCATTGCCAATAGCCACGAATCTCAGAGGGAACCGGTAAAGAGCATGCGACGGGCTCAGCAGCCTAGCAGTTTAGGTTTCGTAGGAAGCACACAAGGCCTGCAGGTCGGGCATAGCAGTGCTGATATCCCGTCGGCCCTACGCATCGGCCTTCACGACCGATACGAAGCTCAGTATGTCGATAACACCGATCTCGACTTGGATGCCGGCAGTGACTATGCCGTCGATGAGACTCAGCATCGCCACCGTCACCCAACAGCGCTTACGCCGGGCTCTAAACAAGTAAGCAATCACAACGGTGCACGTGAGGCAGAATTCACAGACGGCTTGGCAACTCGATCACAAAAACCTTCAGGAGCACACCCAGGCCCCCTCACGTCGCATCCAGTTTTCTTTGGTCAAGAGATTGAGAATGATAATACTGCTCCGTTTGTAACGACGCGTCGTAACCCCGATGACGCTCATGATCGGCCCCAGCGCCCAACAACACCCACCCCCGCCCACGAACAGCATATCAGCTACAACAGTGAACAAACATCAGAAGACATAGAGCCTTTGATGCCGCGGCCGCTGAATATATCGTATGCGCATGCAACCCGCCCATCCAAGCCAGACTCAGCTCACAAACGTCCACAGGCGCAGCGAAAAGATTCATTCCACCAGCGAATACATACGTGGATCAAGAACTGCAAGACCCCGAGCGTCCATGGCCGAGACGGCGATAGTAGACGTTCAAATTCCAGTAAGGATAAAGATACACGTGCGGCCCGCCCTACGATATCTTCTCCCCAGTTGGTCAGGCACTGGACTCCAGCGCACGGTTTAGCGAACCCAATCTCGCAGGAGCCATTGCAAGATCAACGTCCAAGATCCAACAGGGCTAGAGAATCCCGCTCTGTATCTCGCCCAGCATTTCGCCCAGCAATCTCGTCTCCCACCCTTGTCGGGCACTGGGCAAGTGCACACAATCTCTCAGAAGTAAATGTCCCAAGTTCCAGCAGGGGTAGAGACTCCCGCGCACCTCGCCCAACGATTTCTGCTCCGAGACTAGTCGGGCATTGGACGAGCGCACAAAGCCTTCCTCCCCCCAGGTCTATCCCCTTATCCTTGCCCGCCCTTCCCACCTCTTCTCTCCAACGCCCCCGTCGCCCATCTACCTCCACCTCGTCCCTATCCTCGTCAAAGCATCTGGGGTACGGATCATATAACCCTTCCCCTCCTCCTCCTAGACAGCCTTCCTTCCTTGAGCGCGTGTCAGAGGCTATCGAGCAGGGCTTTGTCAATGCGGGGTTCAAGTCTGCCTCGAGCTTTAAGGTCAACGGCGTCGTAAAGTCGCCTTCGAATATTGATCTCGCACACTATGGGCTCGAGACGGGCTACGGGCTGGGAGGACAGATTGGTGTTGGTGCTGGCGCCGGCCGCCCTTCTACGGAGCAGGCTGGTATGAGGATGGGGCCGGGAGTGTATATCCTTCAGGCGCAGGCGCCTGCGCCTGCGCCCGCGCACTCTCTCGCCCCGTCTCCGTTGAATATAGAAAAACGCCCGCAGCGCCCGCGGCGGCCAAGTCGCAAGGATACGTGGGAGGGTAACAGCAGTGAAGGAGAGGGAGAGGGAGAGGGGCGATCAGCTAATTTCGAGCCGGTATACGGCGACCAAGGTCAAGTGCTTGCTTATAAGCTCTCGAGGCAGAATATGTCGTCGTCAGAATCGCGGAGGGGCCTGCGCACGACTCGGCCCCGCCTCGACACAAGGTCTAGTGATGTCGCGCTGCCGGTAGGAAGCGTTGAGCGACCGCGCCCGGTTGGTGTTATCTACCCTCCTCTTCCTCCCTCCTACCCCTCTCCTCCTCCCCCATCCTATCCCTCTCCTCCTCCTTCGCCCCCGGCTACTCTTCCTTCCATGTTCCCTTCTGAGTATGGTTATGGTTATGGTTACGGAATCGAGCACGGAGATACAGCTAATAGGTCACTGTCCAGCCACTCTAGTATCGATTCGCTGTTTCTTTACGACGGTAAGGGCAAGGGCAATATCCACCCCTCCTCGAGCACCTCGTTCTTCGTCACGAATTTCGGCCAGGGGCAAGCTTTGGCGAAAGATCTTGACTGGGAGAGCGGGGCCAGTGATAGCGAAAGTGGAAGTGAACGTGGGTATGCGCCATCAGTCACGAGTTGGGACAGTGATAGTGATCGGTCTCTGTTCCTCTACGATGGCAAGGGGAAGGCTAAGGTGGGTAACAACCGCCCTGGCTCCAGCTCCTCGTTCTTCACCTCGGAGTTTGCGATGAGTCGCGTTGAACTCCTTGCCGGGGATAGAGATGCACAGAGTGAGTGTATGAGTAGGAGCGATATGTCCGACTGGGAGTGGCGACAGCATGTCCCTCGGTCTCCGTCCTCGGTAGGTATGCCTTCGCACTCGCATTGGGAACAAGAGGCAGACGGAGAGGAAGAAGCAGAGCAAAGAATAAAGCTGTGCGAGTCTCCGGCTGCGATGTCTTACGAGCCTGAGCGCGCACAAGAGCAAGGGTATCTCTTGCCTCTCGAGCTCCTGTCCCCCATATTGGAATCTGGGAATTCGTTCCCTTTGGCTGATGCTCGGAACGAGCTTCCTTCTCAGATCTTGCAGGGGCAGTTTCGTAGTGTAGATGGGCATGTTGGAGGAGTATATCCGCAAGAGGGGACGGGTATAGCTGGAAGCTGGGAGGAAGCTGGGAGGGGGTTGCGGATGGAAGAGCTACCTACGCACACGCGCATACTGTCGAAGAAGAAGGGAAGTACGCATTTGAAGTAGGTTAGGTAGGTAGGCACTAGGTGTGTAGCTGGCTGCGAGGCAACGTGATTTTGGCTTTGCAGTCGATGTAGTTGCAATCACTGTAAGGTCTTAATCTAGGTAGGTGCTGCCCAACCTACTTGAGTTCGGAGCAGGAAATATACAGTTGAAATCTTTTTGATAAATTGATAATAATGTAAAGATGTGCTATGGTCTATTGCTGCTTTGTTGTTCATGTTTCACAATAGAAGAGAATTAATTACGTAGTGGTGACAAGAAAGTTTCAGAGCTAAAATTCATTTTGGAATCGATTGCATTGATATTAGTAGTAATTGAATGCATGCAGGAACGAAAGCCACAGTGGAAGTAAATGAAGCATCAGCTTCGGATTTGATGCTTGAGCCTATCGCTTTTTCGACATAGAAAGCAAAAGCACTTGCGTCAAGGTGAAACAGTCGAATAACCACGCAAACAGGGGCTTGTTGGCTTAAGTTGGCTTAAGTAGGTTAGGTAGCTAGCAGGGATTAACCTGTCAGAAATGGCTTAAACGAACACCTTCTGTAACCAATGCAATCACGAACAACTCACTCCTTCAGCATCGATGCTGTCACAGCCATTTTGGTATGTTGTAGCAATTGCGCCTCCCTTATTCGTGAGGAAGTCTTACTCCCGTCATTCGCCATCATCGCCTTAGCTTTTGCTCGACGATCTTCGCAGTCGGCTCCTCCTGAGCACCTACAGTTTGCTGTCTGAAACTCACTTGTGCCACTATTGTATGCTACCTGTTACAAATCTTGTGAAACCCCTGACTCTTGTCAATTCCCCTCGACAGCATTTGCACTCGCCATGGACAACGAGCGGGACAACAAGTCCTCCACGGCAATCATCTCCCGACGTATGGTCTTTGCTGAGGGGACTTTCAAGATCGTCTATGCAGGCACTTACACCAATGGTCCACGAAAGGGACAAAAGTGTATCGCCAAAGAGTTCAAAACAGGTTCCGTCTACGAAAATCACTACTTCGATGAAGAGATGAAGATTATTCGTCGCACAAAGACTATCATAGAGGCCTGGAATTGTGCTCGTATCATTAATTAGCATGTCCTCTTGAACATGTCACAGATCTGGGTCAACACCAATACAAGCGAGAAATCGCTCGTGGAGCCTATGATTGAAAACTTCGAGAAGTTCAACAGCAACTCCGGCTGGGCTGACATCACCGGTGGCATGTGGAGCGAGGCGATGCAGGCACTGAGTCATTACTCCTATGACAACTCAGGCGGTCAACTCCTCCTTTGTGATATTCAAGGTGGATCATACAGCAACGGATAGTGAGTGATCAAAATTCCTCCGCATTTCCATTTGAGATTCGCACTCACAAGCTTTGCAGCATTCTCTCAGATCCTGTGATCATGTCCCAGAGACGGACCTACGGCCCAACTGACCTGGGTCGCGACGGAATCCGTTCGTTCTTCCTGCGACACACATGCAACCGATTCTGCAAACAACATTGGACAAAGCCCGCGAGACAGGGAAGAGCTTCAATCCCCATGACACGTGGCACTACGATGGCTCCTCGCCTGCCAACTCGAGTGAATCGAAATCCCCTCAGCCTCAGCCGTTTGGAGAGGAGGCACTAAACGGAAAATGGCTACATATAGACAGACACCTGGGTTTCACATAGATATTTGTTCTTGTTGGTGCTAACGATGGGCCTAATGCATCTGCAGATATAGCCTTAGGGGAAGATCCTGACTTTGAGTAATTGATGGGGAGAGTGATGTGATGGATGAGGGACACTTGTACCAATAATCTTCGCGGCTGTTGTCTCATCTTTAGAGTAGCACATCGATGGAAATGATTCAGACGTTTGCCAGGACATTGTGCGTTCACTGGCTGCTGCTGCCTTTTCTCAGTAACGTGAGTATGTGGGCTAACAGCAAGCTGCAGTGTTTTCGTAGTAGACGAGATCTGACATCTCAACATGCAACAACTCAAATCGATTATCAGCCCATATCATACATGTATCACTAGCTTGCCTATTAGACACGCTTTTATGAACACATGTTGTTTCAAATGTCTACAAACATCGATATTCTGATCCTTAGGTCGTGACTTTCCCTACTAATTATGTTGTAACTACCACACTGTGAAGCAAGTCTCTTCATCTCGGCAATCCTTTTAAATTCCACAACTAAACCAATCCCTACCGAGCCCACCTTACCATGACGAGTAAACCTCTGTCTCAAATTCGTGGACCAGGACCGGCCGGAGAATGTTGCATCAATACGCGACGAACCAATCAAGGTGGCGATGGGCCCTGATTGGTGCATCCTGGACTGTGACCCTGCGATGAACACGGATTTCAGTTGCCCCAAGACCCAAGCAGCTCCTAGTCCGCTGCCGGCCAACTATGGATACCACGACAGCTGCTCCCACAGCCGCAACATGGGCCGCTATGGACGATTAGTGGCATCGAGCGAACGCCCTGTTGAGTTCAGGGAGATCTTCGAAGAAGAGAGTCTACGGTGATTGGACAGTGTTAAACAGAAGTATACTTTGACGTAAGACTCTGATAACACTGCAACCCTGTTCTTGGAGTGTAAGAACATACCTCTCTGACTGAAAGTGACCTTAAAAGCGGCGGAGGTCACCTAGGCCGCATCGTCTAGAGAATCTCGAAGTGACGTCAAGATCAGCTCGATGCCCGCGGTTGGCGGGTTTGGAGGCATCCCGTAGACGGAAGACGTCGAGCAGATCATGAAACCGTTGGGAACCAACGCCTTTATGAACACGAAGGCCTGCTCGTCAGGGGTCGCGGTGGGGTGCCAGGTCAAGGCTGTCACGGCGCAAGGAAGCAATTGAGCCGCTAACGCCATGGCAGTATTCAGGCAAGGGGGAGTCACATTAAGTGTCCGGGTCCGAGGTGCCTCACCAAATAGCTGAAATACTTTTAACCAGGTCTCTCGTAGTTTATACCCCCCATAGAAAGTAATATATAATGTTTATTATTTTATTATTACCTAGTTATATAGCAATTATTTAAATATAGTTTAACGTCATCCATAAGCCATCTTCGCACCCAAGCCATCTTCGCACTTTTCAACACCCATTTCACGCTATTACCAAAAACATAATAACAACGCAATTAAAACAGTTCAAATCAATTGGAATCGTTTTCTTTAGAGGTTTCTACTTCTATTTGACATGTTTGCGTATTATATCCCTTGCCGCCGCAGATGCCACACCGCCTTTAACCCGTCCGCGCCCTCTTCGCTAGACGACTACTTTCACTTTCTATTACCGATTTAATATTATTATCGCTTTTTAATTCCTATAGAACTTAAAAATCCTTTATAATAAAAAGTCCTTTATATACTAATTACTTGTTTTTTATTTTATAATTTTTTATTTATTAAATATTACTAAATAAAAAACAAGTAATTAGTATATAAAGGACTTTTTATTATAAAGGATTTTTAAGTTCTATAGGAATTAAAAAGCGATAATAATATTAAATCGGTAATAGAAAGTGAAAGTAGTCGTCTAGCGAAGAGGGCGCGGACGGGTTAAAGGCGGTGTGGCATCTGCGGCGGCAAGGGATATAATACGCAAACATGTCAAATAGAAGTAGAAACCTCTAAAGAAAACGATTCCAATTGATTTGAACTGTTTTAATTGCGTTGTTATTATGTTTTTGGTAATAGCGTGAAATGGGTGTTGAAAAGTGCGAAGATGGCTTGGGTGCGAAGATGGCTTATGGATGACGTTAAACTATATTTAAATAATTGCTATATAACTAGGTAATAATAAAATAATAAACATTATATATTACTTTCTATGGGGGGTATAAACTACGAGAGACCTGGTTAAAAGTATTTCAGCTATTTGGTGAGGCACCTCGGACCCGGACACTTAATGTGACTCCCCCTTGCCTGAATACTGCCATGGCGTTAGCGGCTCAATTGCTTCCTTGCGCCGTGACAGCCTTGACCTGGCACCCCACCGCGACCCCTGACGAGCAGGCCTTCGTGTTCATAAAGGCGTTGGTTCCCAACGGTTTCATGATCTGCTCGACGTCTTCCGTCTACGGGATGCCTCCAAACCCGCCAACCGCGGGCATCGAGCTGATCTTGACGTCACTTCGAGATTCTCTAGACGATGCGGCCTAGGTGACCTCCGCCGCTTTTAAGGTCACTTTCAGTCAGAGAGGTATGTTCTTACACTCCAAGAACAGGGTTGCAGTGTTATCAGAGTCTTACGTCAAAGTATACTTCTGTTTAACACTGTCCAATCACCGTAGACTCTCTTCTTCGAAGATCTCCCTGAACTCAACAGGGCGTTCGCTCGATGCCACTAATCGTCCATAGCGGCCCATGTTGCGGCTGTGGGAGCAGCTGTCGTGGTATCCATAGTTGGCCGGCAGCGGACTAGGAGCTGCTTGGGTCTTGGGGCAACTGAAATCCGTGTTCATCGCAGGGTCACAGTCCAGGATGCACCAATCAGGGCCCATCGCCACCTTGATTGGTTCGTCGCGTATTGATGCAACATTCTCCGGCCGGTCCTGGTCCACGAATTTGAGACAGAGGTTTACTCGTCATGGTAAGGTGGGCTCGGTAGGGATTGGTTTAGTTGTGGAATTTAAAAGGATTGCCGAGATGAAGAGACTTGCTTCACAGTGTGGTAGTTACAACATAATTAGTAGGGAAAGTCACGACCTAAGGATCAGAATATCGATGTTTGTAGACATTTGAAACAACATGTGTTCATAAAAGCGTGTCTAATAGGCAAGCTAGTGATACATGTATGATATGGGCTGATAATCGATTTGAGTTGTTGCATGTTGAGATGTCAGATCTCGTCTACTACGAAAACACTGCAGCTTGCTGTTAGCCCACATACTCACGTTACTGAGAAAAGGCAGCAGCAGCCAGTGAACGCACAATGTCCTGGCAAACGTCTGAATCATTTCCATCGATGTGCTACTCTAAAGATGAGACAACAGCCGCGAAGATTATTGGTACAAGTGTCCCTCATCCATCACATCACTCTCCCCATCAATTACTCAAAGTCAGGATCTTCCCCTAAGGCTATATCTGCAGATGCATTAGGCCCATCGTTAGCACCAACAAGAACAAATATCTATGTGAAACCCAGGTGTCTGTCTATATGTAGCCATTTTCCGTTTAGTGCCTCCTCTCCAAACGGCTGAGGCTGAGGGGATTTCGATTCACTCGAGTTGGCAGGCGAGGAGCCATCGTAGTGCCACGTGTCATGGGGATTGAAGCTCTTCCCTGTCTCGCGGGCTTTGTCCAATGTTGTTTGCAGAATCGGTTGCATGTGTGTCGCAGGAAGAACGAACGGATTCCGTCGCGACCCAGGTCAGTTGGGCCGTAGGTCCGTCTCTGGGACATGATCACAGGATCTGAGAGAATGCTGCAAAGCTTGTGAGTGCGAATCTCAAATGGAAATGCGGAGGAATTTTGATCACTCACTATCCGTTGCTGTATGATCCACCTTGAATATCACAAAGGAGGAGTTGACCGCCTGAGTTGTCATAGGAGTAATGACTCAGTGCCTGCATCGCCTCGCTCCACATGCCACCGGTGATGTCAGCCCAGCCGGAGTTGCTGTTGAACTTCTCGAAGTTTTCAATCATAGGCTCCACGAGCGATTTCTCGCTTGTATTGGTGTTGACCCAGATCTGTGACATGTTCAAGAGGACATGCTAATTAATGATACGAGCACAATTCCAGGCCTCTATGATAGTCTTTGTGCGACGAATAATCTTCATCTCTTCATCGAAGTAGTGATTTTCGTAGACGGAACCTGTTTTGAACTCTTTGGCGATACACTTTTGTCCCTTTCGTGGACCATTGGTGTAAGTGCCTGCATAGACGATCTTGAAAGTCCCCTCAGCAAAGACCATACGTCGGGAGATGATTGCCGTGGAGGACTTGTTGTCCCGCTCGTTGTCCATGGCGAGTGCAAATGCTGTCGAGGGGAATTGACAAGAGTCAGGGGTTTCACAAGATTTGTAACAGGTAGCATACAATAGTGGCACAAGTGAGTTTCAGACAGCAAACTGTAGGTGCTCAGGAGGAGCCGACTGCGAAGATCGTCGAGCAAAAGCTAAGGCGATGATGGCGAATGACGGGAGTAAGACTTCCTCACGAATAAGGGAGGCGCAATTGCTACAACATACCAAAATGGCTGTGACAGCATCGATGCTGAAGGAGTGAGTTGTTCGTGATTGCATTGGTTACAGAAGGTGTTCGTTTAAGCCATTTCTGACAGGTTAATCCCTGCTAGCTACCTAACCTACTTAAGCCAACTTAAGCCAACAAGCCCCTGTTTGCGTGGTTATTCGACTGTTTCACCTTGACGCAAGTGCTTTTGCTTTCTATGTCGAAAAAGCGATAGGCTCAAGCATCAAATCCGAAGCTGATGCTTCATTTACTTCCACTGTGGCTTTCGTTCCTGCATGCATTCAATTACTACTAATATCAATGCAATCGATTCCAAAATGAATTTTAGCTCTGAAACTTTCTTGTCACCACTACGTAATTAATTCTCTTCTATTGTGAAACATGAACAACAAAGCAGCAATAGACCATAGCACATCTTTACATTATTATCAATTTATCAAAAAGATTTCAACTGTATATTTCCTGCTCCGAACTCAAGTAGGTTGGGCAGCACCTACCTAGATTAAGACCTTACAGTGATTGCAACTACATCGACTGCAAAGCCAAAATCACGTTGCCTCGCAGCCAGCTACACACCTAGTGCCTACCTACCTAACCTACTTCAAATGCGTACTTCCCTTCTTCTTCGACAGTATGCGCGTGTGCGTAGGTAGCTCTTCCATCCGCAACCCCCTCCCAGCTTCCTCCCAGCTTCCAGCTATACCCGTCCCCTCTTGCGGATATACTCCTCCAACATGCCCATCTACACTACGAAACTGCCCCTGCAAGATCTGAGAAGGAAGCTCGTTCCGAGCATCAGCCAAAGGGAACGAATTCCCAGATTCCAATATGGGGGACAGGAGCTCGAGAGGCAAGAGATACCCTTGCTCTTGTGCGCGCTCAGGCTCGTAAGACATCGCAGCCGGAGACTCGCACAGCTTTATTCTTTGCTCTGCTTCTTCCTCTCCGTCTGCCTCTTGTTCCCAATGCGAGTGCGAAGGCATACCTACCGAGGACGGAGACCGAGGGACATGCTGTCGCCACTCCCAGTCGGACATATCGCTCCTACTCATACACTCACTCTGTGCATCTCTATCCCCGGCAAGGAGTTCAACGCGACTCATCGCAAACTCCGAGGTGAAGAACGAGGAGCTGGAGCCAGGGCGGTTGTTACCCACCTTAGCCTTCCCCTTGCCATCGTAGAGGAACAGAGACCGATCACTATCACTGTCCCAACTCGTGACTGATGGCGCATACCCACGTTCACTTCCACTTTCGCTATCACTGGCCCCGCTCTCCCAGTCAAGATCTTTCGCCAAAGCTTGCCCCTGGCCGAAATTCGTGACGAAGAACGAGGTGCTCGAGGAGGGGTGGATATTGCCCTTGCCCTTACCGTCGTAAAGAAACAGCGAATCGATACTAGAGTGGCTGGACAGTGACCTATTAGCTGTATCTCCGTGCTCGATTCCGTAACCATAACCATAACCATACTCAGAAGGGAACATGGAAGGAAGAGTAGCCGGGGGCGAAGGAGGAGGAGAGGGATAGGATGGGGGAGGAGGAGAGGGGTAGGAGGGAGGAAGAGGAGGGTAGATAACACCAACCGGGCGCGGTCGCTCAACGCTTCCTACCGGCAGCGCGACATCACTAGACCTTGTGTCGAGGCGGGGCCGAGTCGTGCGCAGGCCCCTCCGCGATTCTGACGACGACATATTCTGCCTCGAGAGCTTATAAGCAAGCACTTGACCTTGGTCGCCGTATACCGGCTCGAAATTAGCTGATCGCCCCTCTCCCTCTCCCTCTCCTTCACTGCTGTTACCCTCCCACGTATCCTTGCGACTTGGCCGCCGCGGGCGCTGCGGGCGTTTTTCTATATTCAACGGAGACGGGGCGAGAGAGTGCGCGGGCGCAGGCGCAGGCGCCTGCGCCTGAAGGATATACACTCCCGGCCCCATCCTCATACCAGCCTGCTCCGTAGAAGGGCGGCCGGCGCCAGCACCAACACCAATCTGTCCTCCCAGCCCGTAGCCCGTCTCGAGCCATAGTGTGCGAGATCAATATTCGAAGGCGACTTTACGACGCCGTTGACCTTAAAGCTCGAGGCAGACTTGAACCCCGCATTGACAAAGCCCTGCTCGATAG